>CM059214.1:23845685-24065685 GCA_030347435.1 Clarias fuscus | reverse complement strand
TTTGAGCAGAGCTTCCCATTTGTGACCACTTACATTGTACATCTGATTGGCCCTTAGAGTGTTGATTTGGAATTAGCAGGCTCTAAATCAAGTTAGACAAAGCTGACAGTCCGCCAGCTCTGTGGCCCATCCTTTTTAATTAGCGCAGATTGGCTCTAAACTCACTCATCAGCACAGCATGCTTCGCTACTAAAGGACCATATATGTATCCACATGTCTTCCATTGAAAGCACATGCATCCCAGTGAGCTCGATTTTGCTTTTAGATAATGCGTATGCATTCATTTTTGTCATCTACTCTTAAACACTCTTCTTAAAAAAAAAAAAAAAAAAGAAGATGCACACTGAGAATCCTGTACAGAGAAAACTAGACAGCACCACAGTCACAGATCAAATTGTGACTGAGGTAAAGTGACAACCAGGGCAGCGAACCCTGAGATGAATGCATATCACCTTATAATGAACATCTAAGCAGCTAAGCAGTAGCACTGTCTTCGACTGCCTCGAAAGTGGCACGTCAAAATCTATGAGACTGATCTGAAGAATGTGTGCACCTCCCGAGACAGATTTCACCGCCTTTGTGCATTAATCATTCATGATCGTGAGTGACTCGTCTCTAACAATTGTTTGACAGCGCTCACAACAGTCTCAAACAATTTAATTGCCAGACTTGTTCAGCTCACTCAGTCTTAAGACAGTAAGTAATTGTTCGGAGGGAGAAATGAAATTAGCTGTGAATATGCTTGGCATCTGCTCACTGAGATGCACCATAGCCACCACCTATGGCATTCCAAAGGCTTGGGCCCATGCAGACAGATTGCTGAACAGTCAAAGCCCATTTGCATCTAAGCTTCTTAAAAACATGGTGGGATTAAAAGTGGGTAAGGCGGAAAGGGAGGGGCAGAGGAGGCGGCGAGAGCAATACAATGTGTGATTAAAAGCACAGAGTTGTATTTCTTGCCAAACAAACATATAAAATTAATACACCACCTAAGGCAAAGATCATATGAAATCTGTTTTTTTTTATTATTATTATTATTATTATTATTATTATTATTATTATTTCCCAGCTCATATAAACTGCCCGTTATCTTAAAACATAATTAAAAGAATAACATATTAATGTGCCAAATTAATGAGTAAATCCATTAACATCTAACATTGAACATCTTTCCTACAACAAATGACTTAAACTTGATACATTAATACACTTAAGCAACATCACACAAGAGGGAGTGAGTGTTATTGCACTGAATATTCAGCACAACAGCATGACATCGAGTGTGATATTGTTTTTATACAACAGGTCTACAAATGCTATTATTATCCACAGGTTATAATTTGTTTGTTTATTTAACCAATTATTTCGCTGTCAACAGATATCCTTTCACGACTGGTGGAACTAACACTAATGCTAACTTTTACCTTACTATCCATGTACAGTATTATGCTTTAGAATACCAGCTTTAGGGGTTCTAAAGTAAAATGCAGAATAGCATTAAATGGAAAGCTATTGCACTTTTAATATGGTCTAAAATCCCTTGTTCCACACACAAAGTAGTGCCTTTAAATAGGAATTTGGGATTCTCACAGTTAGCAATGAACAGAACAACATAATGAATTAGAAGCAATTACCAAATGTCATTTAAGATGACATAATCTTATCAGATTTTTTTTTTTTTTTTTTTTTTCCATGCCAACACCTGCGGCATTGAGTGATATATAGTTAAGTGTCCCAATTCTGTTGGGACACTTGGGTGAATTTTCTGTTTTAGCATTCATTACAATTTTTTTATAGGTATATATTATAATAATACACTACACCTATTTTTATGCACTTTTGAACACGAGGAGATAAAAATGAATGCATACTTATAAAGAACAAAAACAAGAAACAAACTCAACCCTGTTAATTATTCATGAGGGAAATAGAGGCATTGTCAGCAAAGTAACCATGTAAAAAACGAAATTGTTGCCTGACATGTATTAGCACATTTTAAATGGTTAAATACATGTTGTGTAAGATACACTGTTAAAAAAAATCCTTTAATTATATAATTTACATAAACACAATCATAAAAACGCCTCTCTTTCATACTCGGTTTGTGTTTGTTGCTTTTCTGTTACTATAATGTGATTCAAACTTTCATCTTTAAATACCTTATTTTGCAGCATTTGCCCATAGCATATACGGTATAGGTGGGCAAGATACATTTTTAATAAATTGTTATTGGTTGGCTTTCTGCCATACTGCTGGAACTAAACATTCATTATTTTAGAGTCAGAGCCACACCGAGGTTGTGCATTGATTTTATTGTGGCTTTTTTTTTTGTTATTGATTTTAGGAATAGATCTGATTTTTCACACCTATCAAGTGTGACAAGAGACAGTAGCGTAGAATAAAAGAGAGTGCTGGTAGGGCACTTAAATACTAGCTTTAGAAAGTGATTACTAGGCAAGAAGAAGGCATGCAAAGGCATTTGGGGTCTTGTAGGGCAGCTCTCTGGGGTTGACAATCTGGAGAACAGTATGCCTAAGCCTGCTGTTCTTCATTCTTACCCAAACATCAAGCCTGCTTTTTGAACAACCACATGCCTGGAGCTAAGTCTAATATTATGAACATGTAATGCCACTAAAAGTGTCCTGCGATGAGATCTTCGGTATTTTGTTTAGCTGTATAATACCTAAGACCACTCTTTTTTTACCACCGCCACCACCACTTCTTCTTCTTCTTCTTTTTTTTTTACACCCATACTTATTGCTATATTCGAACGCAATGGCGCAAATACAGTATACAGATATACAGTAAGTGTATAACTGCATACAGTAAGTAACATTGTTATTAAAAGTTTAGCTACAGTGTACTTAATTAGTAGCTAAAAAGGCTGCTTTTGTATATAATGTTTCCAGAGGAAAAAAAGAGGTCTGTAATCAATTTTACAAGCAAAGAGCTTCTGAAGCTGCAGAAAGTAAATTAGTAGATATAAAAATAAAGCATACTGTTCATTACCAAGAGGTTCTGAAGTTTTGAAAGTTCGTAAAGCAGATTTAAATTACTGCAAGGAATCTGTCTCTCACGTATCTTCAAATAAAACTGACATGGTTAATAAGACCAGGTACATTTCGTTACCGCAATGAACTTAACAATGAAGGGTGCAGTTAGTACAAAACTCTCCATTCCCTTTAAGTGCTTAGATGTTAATTGCTTGATGGTTCACTGGCTGCAGGGGGTATTATTTGGAAGGAGAAAATGTGTTCCAAACAGATAGGCACAAGAAAGGAAACAGATATGAAGCTTATCTTATAAAATGAAAAAAAAGAAAGAAAGAAAAAGAAAGAAAGAAAGAATGGTGATAAATACGTTTGGTTTAAATCCCAACACACAGCTTGGAGCACTACACTGGTCTTAGTACAGACACTGATTATGTCATTATGTTATGCATTTAATAATCGTATAGGGCTAATACATGCTCACTGATCACTACATTGGTGTTCAAATAACCTCTGTAACATCTGCAATTCATCTATTACTGAAGCTTGGGTCTGGTGCTCATTAAGATGAATACTAGGGGGAAAAAATACCTGATTGAAACAGTCCTCGGTCCATGGTCACACATTCCTCTGCTATTAAAGAATGAGCTAACTGAATTAACACAAAATATAGCTTTACTAGAGTGAGATTCATCTTCTTACATGTGTATCATTACTGCCTTCTGGCTGCATGACAAGCAAACATCCTTCACTCAAAACCATTTTTTTTTACTGCTTGAAGCCCCAATTAGTCAATGCATTGGGCTAATTAGGGAAAAATGCCTTTCTTGCAGATGTCTACTCCCTGAGAGATGAGACTGCTCAGGGATAAAGGTTAGGACCAAGGGTTTCACAGGAATGTGAAAGTTAAAATGTGTATGGCATTCTGTTCAACAATGTAAAATCTCTGTTGGTAGTCAGCATCATTACACAAAAGGGGTTCCTTGGGGGTTCTAGGGGGATTCCAACAAAAGAACAAACTGAAAAACATACTTTAGTATGCAGACTAACCATTTTTCATATGCATATGAAATGTAATATGCATTTTCTTTTGTGACACACACACAAAAAAAAAGATAAAAAAAGAAGAGAACGATCCAAGCATTGTATTTTATTCATCTACCATACTGTGCAAAACTCTTGAATCATCTCTCATACATTATTGTAGCATTAATGTAGTCTTCAAGAATAGTTGCCCAGCCTTCCTAAAGGATTTTTTTCATCTCATCTAACCACCGTATCTGTACCAGTTTCAGGGAAATATTTGCTGTTTGTTTGTTAAGCCACACACTGATCTGTGACTCATTCATGGATGAAAAGAAAACATGGTGAACATGAAACTAAACCAGTGAGAAACAGTTTGAGTATTAGTGGTGATACTGGTGATGCTGAATCCTGAGTGGTTATCCTTTAAGTGATGAGAAAGAAAAGGAGGTTGTTTCTGAGGTTGTTACATATTTTTTTATGTTTTTTTTTTTTTTTTTAATCTTTTGGCATTTCGCAGCCTGTCACAGTTAAAAATTCGAAGAAATGAGGGGTGGCTCAAGATTAGATCGGGATGACAAAAGTGTTTTTGCATGAACTATTCCAGAACAGCTGATCTTCATGTCTTAAAATAACGATTGACTGTTGTTGTTGTTGTTGATACTTAATTGCCTATTTCAATGCGTTATTTCATAGTTCTCCAAAAATCCAGATTGTTCTAGAATGATAAAAATATATCCTATTTATATCCTGATTTGTGTCAAAACTTTTGACTGATAATATACATACAGTTAGCCAAAAAGAATTAATAGGTGAAACTTGTATATATACAGTAATATATAATATATAAATATATATATATATAATATTTTAATACTAAATTTATTGATAAATGTTTATATACTGTATATATATATATATTTATATATATATACAGTATATAAACAGTACAGTATATAAACATTTCTTATGGTAATATCATGATTATTGATATGATAATGTTATATAATCTATTATTAATATTATACATCACACTATTTTTCTTTATTTGAGGTGTGTGTACTTTTTTTGGCTGACTCTGTATATATACTGTATATGTACTGCATATATATATATATATATATATATATATATATATATATATATATATATATATATATATATATATATATATATATATATATATATATATATATGTATGTACACTGCTTGGACTGTACAAACCCACACTCTAAGATTTCATTCGACTGCCTTTGGCTTTGATCACAGCACACAATGTGATGGCCAGTTCATGTGTGAAAATGTTTCCTCATGCTGGCAGAACCATTTTTTCACAATTTGAGTCCTAGAATATGCCCGTGCCATCAGGAAAGAAAAACTCCATTGATATCATAACCTGGCCATTCAGTACATTCAGGTCATCAGCTGCCTTCATTTTATTGCCATTATTAACATTACTGAGTCTAGACCTGGCCAACTGAAGCAACCATAGATCATAACACTGCCTCCAGGGTCTTGTATAGTGGCACAATGCATGATACTGTACTGTACTGTAGGTGCATCGCTTACCTTGATGCAACCATCTCTCTGGAAGAGGGTCAATCTGGACTCATCAAACCACATGACCTTCTTTCATTGCTTCTTTATGCTCCTTAGCAAAATCAAACCCTTTTTTTCTGATCAATCTCACTATGAAGTGGTTTTCTTATGGTCACACAGCTGTTTAGTCTCATCATGTGAGTTTTCATAATGTGTGTGTGCTCGTATTAAACATAGGTGTGTTTTTTTTTGTTTGTTTTTACCATGCAACTTCACAAAGAGTTTTTTTTTTAGGTTCTTTTTCACCTCCCAGAGATGAGAAAGTACATTAGGCAGCGCTACTGTATATTTCCCCAAAATGTGAATGAGTGGGTAAATGAGTGGGTGTGCGGGTGTGCACATATAGTAGTGCCCCGGGATGGACTGGCATCCAACCAAAAGTGTGTTTCAGCTTCACTCCCAGTATTCCCAGTATAGTCTCTGAATTCACCACATCCCTGACCAGGATAAAGCAGTTACTGAATAAGAATATTAAAGCTCAAACTTCGCCTTGGTTTTAAGCGATATGCACACCTCTACAATAAGGCCTGCGAAATGTTTATCCTTTATGTCGTCAAAAATGATTCTTAACAGATTTCTTGTAATTGCGTCTCACATGTGACATCCAGAAGCCAGCAGGGCTTGGAGACTATATGTGAGGTGTGGTGATTAGCACCCTACCAGTTAATTTTAGAAGGGTTAGGATCAGGACTAATCAGGAATTAAGAGCCTGTGTGCACCTTTACACATTTGCAAGGTTGATGTGTTCAGGGTGCGTAAAAGGCAATTGTCCAGTGCCTCTGATTATCCCCGGGAAAGCCTATAATCTGGCTGTAAGTACTTAAGGAGTCAAGCAGTAAAATAAACAACTCTGATTATCATTCACTGTCCTTTGGTTTTCCTTCTCTCAATGGTCAGTTGAGGCAAGGCTGTCGCTCTGACCCCCCTTGCTACCATCTGCTTGAGCAAATGTTAAGGCTTGATAAACCGTCTTGAGTCCTGTGTCCAAACCAGATTACCGACTATTCTAAGATGGGCCTGTGCTCTTATTGTCACCCAATTTCAAATTAAGAGCTCTGTACTGGATTACCCAGATTACAGTGGCCAAAGTCATGGCTTTCTTCTACATCTTGTAACCTGCCTTTATCCAAGCCTATGCTCAGACATGTGCCCAAGCTTTTGTGTGAATGTTCTCAAGCACCAGCTGGC
Organism: Clarias fuscus; assembly: GCA_030347435.1. NCBI lineage: Eukaryota > Metazoa > Chordata > Actinopteri > Siluriformes > Clariidae > Clarias > Clarias fuscus. Next base: position 24,058,885 of record CM059214.1, on the reverse strand, counting down.
TATCACTTCCCAGAAAAACACAGAGTCACTGTGTGCCTTATTTAGAAGTGAGCTGAGAGAGAACACTTGGATTTATTTAAGCTATGCAGTTAAATGTAGTTTTATATGAAATTTTAATACAATACACTATACCAGAGACTAAATATGAATAAACATAAATGACTCAGTTCAAACTCTACAGGTGGTGACCCATGCATAGGGCCATTTCTTATCATCCATTCAAGAAATATCAACCTTTATAAAGTCTTCTTGTACAATTCTATGCATTTTGAATGTAGCTAAAGCAATAATGAACAATTGTGAAATGTGCAGTAATAATAAATGTAAATAAGGAAAAGTCTACAGCTCAAACTAGGGATTATAAGGGCCCATTGGGACAAGAACAACAGAACTCCAAAAAAAAAAAAAAAGAGGCTGATAGGGTTACGAATTGGGCTAGAATAATAAGATTATATAATAAAAAAAACTATCCTGTAATTGCCAATATTTTGCACTTTGCATGCATTTATGCAAATAATGTACATACTGTATATGATGCAGAGAACTATTTTATTGCACAATATGTTGCAAAGACTGGGAGACAGAAAGTAGGAATTGAGTGCATATTATCCATTCATAAGAAATGCGTGTGCATCAGTGACCTTGCTTCCCACGCAAAGGCTGAGAAAAAATAAATTAATAAAATAAAAAGGACAAAAATCTGTCTCCTTTTTCCAATGCCCAATTTTTATTGGTCTAATTTCAGGTCTTTTTTTTTCTTCTGGTTTTTATGAGCATTGTTTGGCTTCAGACTTTGCTGAGACCTGGCAACCATGTTCAATATTGACAGATACAGTAGATACCTTCCTTTTAAGTGGTAACTAAAAAAAAGAACTAGATAATAGCCTATAGCATAAATCAAGGTCAGTCAAAACATGGTTATAAACTGCCGGTGCTAAGAGAGACTTCACATCTGCTCACCATGTGATACAGCGTTATAAAGTAAGAAAAGATCAAGATATGATCTGAAATATTTAACACCCGTGACACTAAGATACATCAAGACGCTACACTTTATGATGGATGTGTTTTTTTTTTCCTCTGTTAAAAAAAAAAAGCTTACTATAATATAAATAGCATAAATATAAACAAGAGCAAGATCGACATCTTACAGCATTCAACGAAATCTATAATACTGCATGATCTATAGCAAAAATCTGGCACTCCAGGAAGAGAACGTATCTGACGAAAAAAGCAAAACAAGCTCACCGAATTGAATTTTGATCCCTTGTTTGAGTGGAATGTATTTCTTCAATAGCTTCTGCACAAATAACGCTCGCTCCTAGTTTCATTTAAGAGTTTGTCATCCTAAAGAGGCCTATCTTTCAGAGAACAGACTACATCTGCAACCTCTTGATCCTTAATCTACATGAGTGACAATCGTGTTCAAAAGCAATCTGTAATCTCGGGAGTTCGCCAACAGCTAAATCGAGGATTTTGTGTTCTTTAATGTCAACCCTGAGGTAAAAGTACAGTATTTTGCTGATGGATTTCCTCCCCCAATATCTGCATGTGCTGTACTGCTTTGTATTAGCACAATAGTAAAGTGCAAATGTCAACTTACTGTACCTTAACAAATATCCATATTTATGAAGGACTGTTGATTTATTATATTCGGGCATGCCATTTATATATTTGTATACCTTCTCACGCGGCAATTGTATGGAAATCAATGCGGCCTAAAATAGCTTTCACCTTGTGTTGTAAATTAATTTTTCTATTCCACATATTCATGTGTTAACCAATATGCACCATTTCAACCCAATTTTATAAAGCGCTCGCTGATTGTTGTGCAGACAAAGGTGCACTACAGCGGTACGGGAATGATTGAATTATTCAGTTTGGCAGAGATTTGGCAGCAGTAGGTTGCAGCATTGCCCTGAGTGCCAGAAAAAAAGAAAAGAAAAAAAAAAGGGAGTGAGATTCTTCCTGCTTCCTGCACTGCTACACACAGCATGCATAAATAGTGCTACCCCAGCCATCAGCAAAGCTTTGAGGCTTGAGCCCATTACTCTCAGTCCGCAGTAACTGCTCTGCTAATTCCCCGATGCATCCGATCATTTATAACAATGAACAGCTTTGCCCGGTCTACAAAACCCCGGCCCTGTTCCGCCACATTTGTGTTGTGTAACACGGAGGATACCGGATCGGATCAATATGAATTATGAATATCATCTCAGGACATGTGTTTTGTTGCACTTTTTCGGCAGTTTGATGGTGGACGGGCTGCCTCGAGATGCATTTTGTCATCGTGAGACTCAACCATCTTATTAATTCATGAGCGCAGTCGATTTATGCTGCAATGTCTACCTGGTTGAGAGGAAGCTTCCTAAAGGCTCGGAGTAAACATTAGGTCATTAACACGATCCCCTGCTAGATTTCCCTTTTATTTCTCACTTCTTTCTTTCTTTCTCCGCGTTTATTGCCGCATGTTTCAACCGAACGTGGATAGTTAAACCTACTTTACAATGAACTATAAAAATAAACACTAGACATCATCTGACTAGGTATGTTAAGTCCCGCATTAAGTCTTGGGATTTATTCTGACATTAATCCGATGTGTATCTTTTTATGCACAAAGCTCCAGTTATCTTAAAAAGTGGATTTCAATTGACTGCTGCTGCAATCATTTGAGTGCACACATTAACATTTTCAAGGTTGCACAGTGTGGCTAAGCGGTCATGGCTAAGCAGCCTCCTCCATTATCTGAACCATTACATTATAGGCTTCATTAATCAGTCTCCTTATCAGCACTTGCTTATTATGAGTGCATGTACAAAGATTCAACAGATCTGGGCTCTGCATATTACATGCACACCATCTGACGATGAAAGCTTATACATGGACCTCATAAATAATGCACTCCCATGTCAGCGACGGAACATTCGAATAGCTTTAAGCCATTGGCACGCTGGCAACTGTTGGATTACCTCTGAAAGTCACCTTACAGCAGATAAAACTCCGATCGCTTGTTCTGTTCTCTTGTAACACAATATTTAAAATGGGGACGAACAATAATTGCGAAATTACATATCTTCAGGATGTTCCCGTACACAATAAAAGGAAAAAAAAAAAAAAGAGCAAGGAAGAGCCAGAGTCTGTGAAAGAGAGATACAGACATTTGCCAGAAGCCCCAGATGGAATCCAATCTGGAGTAAAACAGCTTCTTCTTCTTCTTCTTACTTCTTCCTCTTCGTCCTCATCTCTCGCTCCCTCTTTCTCTATACCACTTGTCCTATACAGGATTCTGGAGCCTGTCCCAGGGGACTAGCAGTACTAGGCAGGGTACACACTGGACAGAGAGAGACAGTCCTTCGCAGCTCTCACAAAGATATGCACTTGCTCACACATTACTGGCAAACTGCCATTTAGCCTAATCTGCATGTCTTCGACTGGAAGGAAACTGGAGTACCCAGAGGAAAACAACCAAGCACGGGAAGAACATGCAAACACCACACACAGCCCCGAGGTGGGACTCAAGCTTTCGTCCATGGAGGCCATAGCGCTAACCACCAACTGTACACTGCTATTATTATTACTGTTATTAATATTTAATATTGTTTACAAATCAAATCAAGTAAGGTCCATAACATGTTTATTTACAATAATAATTAATAGAATTATGAAACATTTTTGTTCTTCTAGGAGTTGAAACAGCAGATGAGTTTTAGCTTGGAGCAGGTTTATGACAATTTCCCACCTTAATGTAAACCGTCAATTTATTTGGAACAACGTGTGCAACTATGAGTGGCTGGAGTTGGTTCCTTTACTGGAACATTGATAACAATAAATAAATAATGTAATACAACTAATTAAGTTAAATAAATAAACATATGAACAAATAAAGTATAATAATAATAATAATAATAATAATAATAATAATAATAATAATAATAATAATAAGTATCATTTCGATGTGTATTTTATATTTTGCTTTATTTTTTGGTCTGGACCCATATAACAAAGTGTTATTTGCGCAGTACCGCTTATAGTTCGCATACAGTAATGCGAAAGCCATGAGCCAGTTGATGAGAGAGAGACAATTTCAGGTTTACATTCAGCTATTAAAAGTAGGCTGACATTTGCACACCCTTTCGCGAAAAAAAGATGAGCGTAGACAACGTCGACCATGTGCACTATTTCCTCTAATCACCAAGGACACATTTCCCTCAAGGGAAATGATTAGCTCTCCAGTCCTGCAATATAGAGTAACTTTGATAAGCAATTAAATTGTTTCCCATTGCTCCTTATCCGCCTCACACCAACCATTGAAGAGCAGCTATATCAAGACAATGCACTTGTTCTGAGAATTACTGATAAATGCAGGACACAGATGTCACTAAATTGCAGCTTACACACCACTTTTTGTAAAGTTGCTGCATCAATCAAATTCAGCTACACAATAGCAGAAATGCAGAATGGTAGAGCAGAGGTAAAGTATGTGGTTCTAAACTAAGCACTGATTATACACCGTCTAATAATGGCAACACTGTATTGGCTAACAACCGAAGAACAGCTTTCGTTTTGTTAGTGGTAATTCATATTATAAATATCATTTTGTCGAATAATGTAGGTTAGGTTTAACATCTCTGCTAACTTGTACGGTACATCATTTTGATGTGGCGAGAAAAAATATAGACAGAATAAATTATCCAGAATAAAAGATTACTGGTGTACCATTAAAGGAAATTAATCAGTGATGGAAATAAATAAAAAAATAAAAGATTATTATATTTTTATATTAAAACCTAGCATCGTTAATGTCATCCTTTTATTTATATACTGTAGAGCTATGGTTGCTGTTGTGGAATATTAGTACACATTACTACTTATATCATCTCCCTTGCCATCCCCCTTTTTTCATCTCTCTTTTTACATTATTTGCATCCTAAAGACTTTGTCACGATGCTGCAGTTTTATCCCTGACTGATATGAAGCGCTGACACTAGAGACTCCTTCCTAAAAGAAGAAAAATAAATACTTAATTTCAGAAAATGTCACCATAAACAAGCGGCCATTCCTATAGCTACAGTCAAAGCTGTGATGCTACAGAATATTAATCTGACCATATAAATAGTAATATAATTGCACTCAAAATACCACCTTGAATATAAAACTAGTCGCAAGGCAAAGGAAATTCATGAGCAGAAAGAAAGAAAAAAAAAAAACATCCACACTCGGTTTGCAGTAATGACTAATTTCCTCCTGAGCAAATTGCATGAGAAAATAACCTGCAATCGAAACACTATAAAGAGTTAATATTGAGGAGCATTGTGAATGAAACACCGTGCAAACATGGAGCACCACATATCGTGTTGAAAAATCCAATGTTTTCACATAATTCAAATAAAAGAGAGCTAATATGAATCAAGTTGCTATAATATAGTAATAATACACTGTAAATAGAGTGGCGCCATTTATGCTCGAGTATCACATTTAACTTGAATGAGAAGCTGAAAGACAAATGATTCGTGAAAATGCCAAAGTAGTACGATGCAAAAGACTTTAATAAAGTTCAGAAGCTCAAACATACATTAACAAAACATTTATATACAGTTCACACATTGGCAAATTAGAAAGAAAATACAAAGTAAAATGTAAGGTGCATATTGTACTTTACATTTGACAAGTGATAATGTCCGTCTTCCTCACACAAATAATAGCTCTTGATTATTACCATTTTTTTTTTTCCTGTAAAAATTCAATCTACCCATTTGTTACACAGTGCTACAGTTTTATGTATGAGGCATTATGTTTTCTACATCATAGAAACAGATTCAATATCTTTAAGACATCTGACACGTCTGCCTTGGAAAAAAAAAAAAAAAAAAAAAACTTTAACACTTTGTGCCCAAAAAGCTTTTCTAGTTAATATCAAGGTAATCTATAGGCCCTGGGAAATGATTCACTATGCTGCATAAAGGTGCCCTTACATCAACTTAGCTGTGGTATATTAAAAAGTTGTACTAATCTAGTACAGACTTTCAGTGTTACAAAAAATAAATAAATAAATCACAGCTCACAGATGATCCTGGTTTTACTTTATTGCTTTTTATGTAAAGCTTGAATAGTACATTCTTTTGTTTTGTGTTTTTTTGTTTGTTTGTTTGTTTGTTTGTTTTCTTTTTTTTCTTTTGTATGTCATAAAGGGACAACAGGTTTCTGTCTTGTTTCATATGCAGAATAAACACGTCCGATTCAGAATAGGATGACACTTTTCAGAGTAGATACTCGACCTAAAGCCTAGCAAGTCGTATTATCGACTGCCTGAGGTTTTTCTATATTATAGGAAATAAATACACATCATAGGTTATACTGACTCTTTCACAGAATTTCTGCCTATGACAGACAGCAGATTTAAATCTGACTGTGTCCGTCTACTCACATAAAAAAGTGTTTTTTTTTTTTGTTTGTTTGTTTGTTTTTCTTCAAAAATGCGAAATGGGAAATGGACGACCCAGCTGTTTCGCAATGTTACCTCTGTGATACCACAGTGAAAGTCATGTATTTTCTACTGACTTGCATCAGGATGCCGTCAATAGGTGAATAACACTGGGGCAGGTCAGGTAAAGTGAAGAGGTACAGAATAATCATAGAGGTCATGTGGAAAATAGACTGACTGCAGCACGAGAATGCATCAGTCAGCACTTTTCTGAGCAAAATCACTGAATGGTTGGTCAACACCAAACAAAAAAAAAGAAGAAAAAAAAATGCTCAGCACCCAGAACATCAAAGTGACACTGAACTGTCTAATTTATAAACAAATCAAAAAAATATCCAGACAACAAAGACTGTGCTGAAGTTCTAATAATGAACATGTATTGAAATAAATATCCTGTACATAACTATGTTACATCCCTAAAACTTTGGAACCCTTAAGGATTCTTCAGTTGCCCTCCTGGGGAACCCTTAAAGCTAAAACCCTACAACAGAGTGTGACCCTGTTGAAAGGTTTCCATGTAGAACTGTTACAGAACAACAATTGAATATTAATTACATAAACTTTTATAAAAAATAAAATCTAAAATAATCAAAATTGCATTTTGAAAAATGATTATTGATAATGAATGAAGAATTTCATGTACTGTAATTTCACCTTTATATAACCACTTATAAAGTTTCAATAGTGAGTTATGGAATATTTAGTGTGATGAAATGACTGTCATACAGCAGTAATGTTTTATAGATTTTTTTATTTTTTAATCTTAATTTACTTGCAGCTAACGTATTTCATAAACGAGGTTTAGTGTGTTCATATCCAGCCGATCAGTCTAGCTGAACAAATGAAGTGGTAACATTTTACACTCTCTGTGTTTTCAACTAAATATCATGCGGAAGCCTGAACCTTTTAGTAGGCAATTATTCCTTTATGTTCCATAGAACCTTTTAGGAACACAAGAGTGTTCCAAGTACCAAGACAGTTGGTACTTTGTACATTGTACATTAAAAAGCCTTGACGATTTCTATTACCAAGAACAAATACTTTGTGCAACAGACCAATGCATTTAATACATAGACTTGTAGGAATGCAGGTTGGAAGGTTTATTTGAATATTGAGGGTTATTCGGTTCCAAATCAGGATTCTACTTGTAATCCTGATAGGAAAAGCCTTTGCTGTAGGATGAAAACGGAGAAAGTTTAAGGTGGGGGGGAGGGGGTAGGGGCAACTGAAGAACCGTTAAATGCTATACATTGTTTTAACGTGTACATGCCGTTTGATTGAACAGGCTGGGAGAGCTATTCCTAAGAGCTGTCTTGTGCCTTCGTTAGGGAGGCTATTAAGTGAGCACAAAGTGATTTACCACAGGATCTCAAATCTCCTACAAAATCACTAGCGGATATTCAGACAAGCTTCAAGCAGGCAACAAGATGTGTCTCAGTGAAAATAGCCTGGCCGTCCTCTCCTCTCCTCTCCTCTCCTCTCTAGGTCCTGTTTCAGGCTGCAGAACGTGTACATTATGCGATTGTTTTCCCCCTCTTCAGTCAGTGCCTTCCTCTCCCTCCCTCTCTTTCTCCCTCTCTTTAGGATATGGCAGCTAGAGATTGATTTTTATCCTGTGGGAGTGAGTTGTACCTGTGCCACAGAGTGTGCCATAGAGTGGTGGTTTCAGTGCCGTCTCCTGTAATATAGAGAGACAGACAGATATAGGGAGAATTGTAGTTACAATAGCATCTGGGTAGCTGATCTGCAGCATGTACTGTGTAATATGATATAAACTCTCTCTCTCTCTCTCTCTCTGGACATATACATTGTATGCATACATAAAGAGAGAGAAAGCATTCTTCAAGGTGCAGGTAATTCAATTTTTGATTTTTGTTTTCACGTTGTTGTCAGTTTTGCAGATTTACCTTGAAGAATGCTGCACAGTGCAATCAGCTAGATTAATGGGTGCATGCAGGTATTATATATCCAATTAATTCAGATTTATTTTTTTACATCCACCACACTACAGCATCGCTCATTCTTTGATGACATCAGGAACACTGTAAATTCGTTTTTATTTGCCCTGTCCCACAAGATAGCTAGTTAGAGTTGCATACCGCTACTTAATGAGGGTTTGAGCCCAGAACGTGGCAACGTTTATGAAATAAAGCTTATTAATTTATTTCGAGACATGCTGTCTGATGGGCTGATCGGCGATTTTGTTTCGCGTTCTGCTAGTTGGAAGTAACTCTTCAACTGTTGCAATCTCAAAATGACACATATTACGGTTTAAGGGGTGTCATGTTTTTTTTCTCCACTGCTCGTGTCAAAAAAATCAACTCTTCCCTTCAGGCAAAATCTCCCTAATGGAGAGAAGGCCTGATTTCGTATGAAACCATGTTTTTTTGAGAGAACAAGGAACTGTTCACTTAGGGACTGTCACTCATTCCAAATAATTTGGTGAATATTTTCTCTTTCTTTGAGCAGAATGTGGATCTCCATCAAAATGCATTCTACACCCATATAATTTTCTTTCAGGGTGAAAAGAAGAAGAAGAAGAAAAAAAAAAAAAACTTTCTGCCTGAGCTGTGTCTTGCAATATTTACAGCAGAAAAATCGCTACTGAGTAAGAAGACATCTTTAAGATGGACTGGTGAAGCACACAAACTGCTATACAAAGAAAGAATCATATCCAAAGTATCCAGCCTCTTGCTCTCATTAGTGGAAATTGTGATGCTCCCACTGGTGACAAGGGGAATTTTAGTCTATGGACCACTACAGAATGGTGTGGGCAGAACAGACCCAAGATGGATTTCGTGCAGTGCGATAAGGAATGCGCGTGGGCACAGATCCCAAATGATTTCCTTGACTTTCCTTTGTCTCAAATGTGAGTGTCGGTACAAGTCGTTATTGTAAAAGCCGAGCTGCAAAAGCAACTCTTACATCTCATAAAAATATGTTCTAGTGTACAAATGCTACATTCGATGGCCAGTAGCATAGTATTCTGACCTGTATTCCGGGCTCTAGATGTCAAGAAACTGGATAAAAAGTGGCCCAGTGTGACAGACAATAGATCGCAGCAGGTAACTGGTGAAGATGCTATTCTTGAACCGTTTATGTACATTGACTGGTGTGTCAGTGGAATTAGAAGTAAAGAAAAACTGAATAGAAAGGCCATCCCGATATTTTTACCAATAGCAAATTTTGGAGGTCACGTTTCTGTCATGATGTCGTTCCATCCTGTGCAAGGCTTCATACCCCACTGGAAGCATTTTAGAAGTGGATTTGCTTGACTTGACTTTTGGCCTGTTACAAATATCCATGAGGAAAGTGCCTCTCTTTCAAGAATCTTCCTTCAAAAATAGTCTAGGTGTGAGCAAATCTTTAGAGGAGCAAGGCGTAGAGACACTTCTGGAATGCTTTTGAAACGTGCTGCAGCACACAGCATACTGTAGAACCAAAGTGGCAGCAATCAGCTTTGGGGACCGCCTGATTGAAATAGGGGTAAGATAAATACAGACAAACATATCTGGGACTGTAGCTTTGTTCATAGTACTCTAGGTGTTTGTGTGTCATTTAACTAAGGAACTAAAAACATTTTCTGCTTTTTTGTGCTCTTTTTCCATTTTTGTATCAGCCAGGTCTTAAACAAGACATTTAGATATTTGCCTTATTGTGACCTCATACAGTATAAGAAGATCTTCTTCCCTAGCTTGTTGCTGATCTGTGCTGTTCTCTTTGGGAGGACTTTAGCTGGAGCATTAACAGACATATTTTGGGGGCCTTCTGAAACCTGTGCTAACTTGTCAAATAGTAAAATATGGGATCTCATACTGCAAATTGGAACGTTATTGCTTGAGCAGTGTGGTGCCGTGGGTAGTGTTCCAGGTTCCCTGGTTCAATCCTGAAGTTCATGTTACTATCTGGGTAAAGTTTCACATCACATCTTTTCCCTGTGTTCATGTTGGTTTCCTCAGGGTTTTTCCGAGTGGCTGCTCTAAACTGCCCCTAGTTGCATGTGTGTGGGTGTGTATGGTGCCTTGTACTGGACTGCCCATTCGACCTAGTGTGTATTCCTGCCTTATGCTCTGGATCTAGTGAGGCTCTTTCCAGGAAAAGAAAGGAAAAAAAAAAAGGAAAAAAAAAAGCTGATTCTACAGATGGAGCATGTATGGCACCATTGTATGGATAATTTATTAAGCTTCACTTGTAGAATAAATTTCAGATGCATCATAATTGACTAATGTGGAAAAAGGAAGTAATACTTATTAATAACTGCCGCAAGTTTGTCTGTAGCTTTTGAAGTTGAGGAATTTAAACATTTGCATTTTTTCAAAAAATAAGGAGAGTGAAAAATACACAAAAAACTATATTTGTGTGTGTGTACAGGATGTGTGTGTGCTGTACCCTGTACTGGACTGCCCATTTCACTTAGTGTGTATTCCTATTTCATGCTCTGGATGTAGTGCAGCCCTTTCCAGGAAAAAAAAAAAAAGCAGATACTAAGATGGAACATGTTTGGCAGCACTGTATGGATAATTTATTAAGCTACACTGGTGGAATAAGTATCAGATGCATCTACATAATTGACTAATGTGGAAATAGGAAGTAATACTTATTGATAATTGCTACAAGCCTATTTGTAGCTTTCGAAGCAGATGCATGTTTATTAGCCAAAATCTAATCAGTCTTTCTAGCTGAGCAATTTAAATGTTTGCATTCCTCAAAAATCAAGGAGAGCCAAAAATAATGCAAAGATAGTCTATTAGCTGAAAATACCATCCAGAATTTTTTAGGGACACAACATCAACTGTATCATTTTCTATTGGTCAGAAACATACAAGGAAACATGACAATATGCTGGAATACTGTAGATAGATGGCTGAATACAAACTAGAGAATAAACCCGCACAGTCATAGCCTGGCATCCTAGCACTCTAAGAGAACCCATGCAGAATAGTCTGGGATGAAGACACCGAATAAGCGTCTTCTCCAAATTCAATAAGTATCAGGTAACTAATTTAATAGTTACTTGATAGGAAGGGCTTCTAACAGATTTTGATGAATATCCTGCTTAGACAGACACAATAGATCAAATTAAGGGAGGTGTATTCACATTGTGTAGTGCAAGAATGCAGGAGGATTAGCCAATATGAAGAACTAATGCATCTAGCATATAACCACTATTTATAGTGAACCTTGTGTTTTAAAGAAAACCACTGCTGACACCATATAATACCTACATTTATGTTTCTGCAAGGATCAAGCCAAGATATTATTATATTATTATTTATTTTCTTAATGTAGGTTTGCATGGTTTGGGCATTTAGAGAATGTCCATGTCATTTCATATCTCAGCCACACGATTGTGCTAACCGAAAATATACAGGCAATGAACAGTGATACATTGTCAGAGACCCACTGATAGCAGCAGGTACTAGAAGCTGCAAGTCTAACATTAATGCTTGCTCGACTGAGACGCCTGAGTCAGACACAGCAGCGAATATAGCGAAGGTGAGCGAAGTGAGAGTGAGAGCCTGGTCTAGCAGGGGAAAAAATGTGATTGGAAACAGAGAGCAGAAATAACAGAAAATATGTGGTAACTTGGAAACAAAACCTGACAGTGGAAGTAGAGGCATTGGTGAAAATGATAGTAATTAACATTCTGAGATTATTCTGAAACGTATTCCTAATAAGCCTGAGCTAGATATAAAGATCTTTTTTTTTTTTTCCTGTAAAAAGACCCTGGATGCTCGAGAAACATCCTGCAACAATAATTTGACACGTGTAACCGAATACCTTGCTTCTGTGTGTGACTAATCACATTGTATCACCATCATGTGAATGTGAACTGCTGTCAACAAAAGCACAGTCCCTTTTTTTTTTTTTTTTTTTTACATCTGGGCTCTCTACCTTGAGATATCCAGAGCCTATTCAGATCACAAGCTTGTGTAAGTGAGAATCACAGACACGGCATGCCTGCTTTGCTGCACTAAATTAAAGCTGTGGGCACATCGGATGCTGAATGGTTATATTAGAAAACGCCTTGAGGTGTCTAGTTTCCTAAAAAGTTACACAAGAGGTTCTGATTTAATGATGGTGATGAGCTTTTATTTCTGGAGAAGATTGCACAGTTTGATACCATTCGCAGAAGAAAAAAGAAAGAAAAAGCACTCACACACACACCACACACACACGACACACACACACACACACAGACATACTGTATGGTATGGGCAAACGGAAAGTATAAGATGACTTACTTGTCATCTACATTCTATTGAGAATTCATTACCTTAATGGGTAAAAAGGAAAAGAAGCAAGTGGTTGTTTCATACCTACTCTACATCATTTCAGTCACAGAAGATTAAATTCCTAACTAGTCAACATGAATGTTATATATGTGAGAGATGAGAGGATTCACAAAATCATGAAGGTGAACGGCAGTGAAATATAAGAAAATGGTTGGGTTTTCTTTCTTTTTCTGTTTTAAATCAACAAGGATGTCTACAGAACATCCATAGGAAATGTTCCAGCCGATGCAAAGCATGTGGCATTAAACTCAAAGCAGTAATGTATGGCAGTAATGACCAGCTTGGAGATACTGCACTAGAGTATATAGGTTTAAAATCACAAGTTACTTATTGAAAATGGGTTATTTGGACCTGGAGGCAACATAGCAACCGCTCACTGCTTTCATTAATGGCAAACATTCAAAGAAACATTTTCGCAGTTCGAAAAAGCCGCTTGGGTGTGAAAGAAAGAATCAGCCCAATAACCCTGATGCTCAGCAAGGTAGAAAACAGCTAAATAAAAGCATCGTTTACTGTAAATTATGCAACACTAACCTAGAAAACACACAATTCCCTTGAAATATAAAGATACATTCAGTGCGGTAATGACCTCCCAACCAATCCACTCTGCTTCTGATAGGAATAGTATGGATAGAATACTATAGATAGGGTGAACACTCTTCTATTAAATTATTGACATAATTAATAGGTTGCTGCCTTGTCATGTATGACGGAAGATATGAATAATATAAGATATTGAATGATACACACGTGGACAAAATTGTTGGTACCCTTCGGTCAATAAAAGAAAAACTCACAATGGTCACATAAATAACTTTAATCTGACAAAAGTAATAATTAAAAAAAAAAATCTATGAATGTTAACCAATGAAAGTCAGACATTGCTTTTCAACCATGCTTCAACAGAATTATTAAAAAAAATAAACTCATGGAACAGGCCTGGACAAAAATGATGGTACCCCTAGAAAATACTGAAAATAATGTGACCAAAGGGACATGTTAATTCAATGTGTGTCCACTAATTAGCATCACAGGTGTCTACAATCTTGTAATCAGTCAGTGGGCCTATATATAGGGCTCCAGGTAGTCACTGTGTTGTTTGGTGACATGGTATGTACTACACTCAACATGGACCAGAGGAAGCGAAGGAAAGAGTTGTCTCAGGAGATTCGAAAGAAAATTATAGACAAGCATGTTAAAGGTAAAGGCTATAAGACCATTTCCAAGCAGCTAGATGTTTCTGTGACTACAGTTGCACATATTATTCAGAAATTTAAGATCCATGGGACTGTAGCCAACCTCCCTGGACGTGGCCGCAGGAGGAAAATTGATGACAAATCAAAGAGACGGATAATCCGAATGGTAACAAAAGAGCCCAGAAAGACTTCTAAAGAGATCCAAGGTGAACTTCATGCTCAAGGAACATCAGTGTCAGATCGCACCATCCGTCGTTGTTTGAGCCAAAGTGGACTACATGGGAGACGACCAAGGAGGACACCATTGTTGAAAACAAATAATAAAAAAGTCAGACTGGAATATGCCAAACTACATGTTGACAAGCCACAAAGCTTCTGGGAGAATGTCCTATGGACAGATGAGACAAAAATGGAACTTTTTGCCAAGGCACATCAGCTCTATGTTCACAGACGGAAAAATGAAGCATATCAAGAAAAGAACACTGTCCCTACTGTGAAACATGGAGGAGGCTCTGTTATGTTCTGGGGCTGCTTTGCTGCATCTGGCACAGGGTGTCTTGAATCTGTGCAGGGTACAATGAAATCTCAAGACTATCAAGGGATTCTAGAGAGAAATGTGCTGGCCAGTGTCAGAAAGCTGGGTCTCAGTCGCAGGTCATGGGTCTTGCAACAGGACAATGACCTAAAACACAGCTAAAAACACCCAAGAATGGCTAAGAGGAAAACATTGGACTATTCCAAAGTGGCCTTCTATGAGCCCTGACCTCAATCCTATTGAGCATCTTTGGAAGGAGCTGAAACATGCTGTCTGGAAAAGGCACCCTTCAAACCGGAAACACCTGGAGCAGCTTGTTCATGAGGAGTGGGCCAAAATACCTGCAGAGAGGTGCAGAAGTCTCATTGACAGTTACAGGAATCGTTTGATTGCAGTGATTGCCTCAAAAGGTTGTGCAACAAACTATTAAGTTAGGGGTACCATCATTTTTGTCCAGGCCTGTTCCATGAGTTTATTTTTTTTTTATAATTCTGTTGAAGCATGGTTGAAAAGCAATGTCTGACTTTTATTGGTTAACATTCATAGAATTCTTATTTATTATTACTTTTGTCAGATTAAAGTTATTTCTGTGACCATTGTGAGTTTTTCTTTCATTGACCGAAGGGTACCAACAATTTTGTCCACGTGTGTATAGACAGTAAAAACAAATAGATAGTGTTCAGGGCAACAACCACCATTTACCTAAGATGTTAAAATGTCAAATTGTATTAGGTTTTCTGAACACACACCCTACCATTCGAAAGCCTGGCCACATCTTTTAATTCCATGGTCTTTCCTGATTTTTATTTCTTTCTACATTGTAAAAACAAAATATGCAATAATCTCCTTTGAACAGTTGATATCGAGATGTATCTGCTACTTACAGTATGTATCTGCTACTTACTCTGTAAAGCCATAATGGCTCTAATCTGAGGTGCTGCTTGTTTATTGTTGATTTTTGAGACCGGTAACTCTAAATGAACTTCTCCTCTGCAGCAGAGGTAGGTTCTGGTCTTGCTTTCCTGGGAAGGTCTTTATGAGAGCCAATTTCATCATGGTGCTTGATGGGTTTTGCAAATGCACTTGACAAGAACATTCCAAAAAAAAAAAAAAAAACATTCCATGACAGGTCTTAAAATGACTACTTACTGTCGTTGTTGTCGATACTTAATTACCTAATGCCATATGTTTCATTTCATAGTTTTAAAATCTCCAGTATTTTTAGAGAATGTAGAAAATAAATCACCAAACAAAAAACAGTGAATTAGAATGTGTGTCTGAATGTGTGAACTAGAATGTTTTGGCTGGTAGTGTATAGAATCAGCTCTATTCAGCAATTTACATTCAAGAATTAAGAAACAACAACAACAATTTGAATACAAGTTTACATCCTGTAACTGTACCTAGAATTTAAAAACTACATACCTGCAGGTATTTAAAATATCTGCTTATTACCCTATTACCATCGTACTGTCATAATAAATTGACTATAATATTTTTTCCTAGGCTACTGAGGACAGGTAATTGGCCTGAGATCTGTAGGTGTCAAAAGAGAATAAAAGGAAAACGAATTACTAATTACAAAGAGAATGTGCATTACCAGGTTCACACGCGCACACACACACACACGCACGCACGCACGCGCACGCACGCGCACACACACACACACACACACACACACACAAGACTGTATCATTTCAGTAGAGTCAAATTACTGGCCTGCATCAAGCAACTAAGGAGATTTTAAATGACTGTAACTGGGATAAGAACACTCTAACAAGAATAGTGCTGAAGCATCAACTTTATGACAGATGAGAAGGTAAAAAAAAATCAAGAATGGAGATCACTGAAATGCTTAGTGAAGTTGCATCATAAAAAAAATAGAAAGACAGTTACAATAGAAATCACAACACAATGCAATGAGAACTCACAGGATTGGTATGAAACAGCTCTGTGCATATAGATTGGACTTTAGAGCGATGGAAAAAGGTCATGTGGTTTGATGAGTCTAGACTGACCCTATGTCAGAGTGATGGGTGTGTAAGTTAACGAGGGGAAACGCATGTTGATGTACCTATCATGCAAAGTGGCCACTGTACAAGCCTCTGGAGCCAGTGTTATGATCTGGGGTTGCTTCAGTTGGTCAAGACCAGACTCAGAAACATTATGTGGCAATATAATGAAAGCAGTTGACGGACTGAAAGTACTGAATGATCAGAGTATCACTATAAATATTTTTTTTCCTCCTCAGGCATATTTCAGAACTCAGCTTGTAAAAGAGTGGTTCTGAGAGCATGAGAAATCATCTTCACATGTGACTTGGGCACCAAGCTGCATGCCTTTATCAAAGCCAAAGGCGGTCGAACAAAATCTTTGTGTGTGACCTTTAACCAGGCGGCGTATATACAGTACGTACTATGTCTATATACGGTATATAAGGGTGTCTTGATACTTCAGTTGCATGCCTTTCTACCTACTAAACCATGAATCATATACTTCCTCAGACAGACATGTGAGCTATATTTAATGACACTCCTAGTCTCAGGAAAATGAAGAGCAACAGAATTAAAATAAAACAGAGTGGCGTACCCTAGTGTATTGTAGATGGGCTGAAATTTCAGTCTTAGTCTCAGTTAAATAACAATGATTTGTGTGAAATCTTTCTCAGTGGTGATTAAGTATTGATGATTTCAATGAAATGAATCTTGATACAGAAGAAAAAGAGATAATGTTGCACAAACTCCCAAAATGATAAAAAATAGAGACAATATGTGGAGCTTTCTCTACTAAGACAAGTCGCAAGAGGTTATAATGGGAAATAAACTAACCTCTACAACAGCCCCAGCCTGAATATATATAGGTCAAACAAAAATCTTATTGGATTTTATTCTCCTGCATATTCACAGTTCTGTCTGAGAACAGTCAAGTAGCATGGTATTTATTTGATCTTCCTCAACCGAAAGTGTGTGTTCTGACTGAAGCTCCTCTATCACCAGGGGTATTGGCCTCAAACTCATCGGCTCTGAACCAGGACAGCAGGATATAAAAGAGATGAGAGTGAGATGAGTACGTGGAAGAGAGCAATGGAAAGAGAAGCTCGTGCTGTACTGAATATAGCAAATAAACCTTTTACAGTACAGTTCCTGATTATTCCTGATACTTTGACAAGCCCATCTCTATAGTTACCACCACTTAAAACTGGTTAAATATACGGGAATCCTTGCTCTGGCAATATATTTTGTACGTTTAAGCCTTAATGGGGATAGCTCAGTAATTAAAGCATTGCACAACTGATCAGAAGGTGTCAGGTTCAAAACCCAGCACCACCATGTTGCCACTGTTGAGCCCTTGGTCCAGGCCCTTTTGACCCTCACCTACTCAGATGTAAAATGAGATAAAATGTACAGTAAGTTGCTCCGGATAAGTGTGTCATCCAAATGCTGACAATGTAAATGCAAATGTAAATCTTCATGATAAACACATCTGGCAATCCTAGCTATCTGGCCAAGCACCTGCTAGGAATCTACAGTATATTAAAATATATCATAACATGGAATATTGTCCAGGCTAATTTGCATGCTACATAATTTGTGTGTCTCCTGTAGGCCAGATGGTCCGAGCATCATTTTTTTATATAGGCTAGTTTAAAACCGTGTTCAACATACAGTACAAACAACAAAAGAAGAGCCTATGTCACTGCCAGCTTTGACTCATCAATCAAAAATACAAACTATATTTCCCAATGGTAAACCCTAAAGACAATGTCCCCTTATTTTTTTACATAAGAAAAGTTACGTGCTCATGCACATGTATCACTGATGTTGTTTTTGTGAGGTTGTTGTTAAGTGCAAACTCTGCCAGGGATGGCTCCCCTGATTGGCATTCTGGTTATGCACAGTTTACAAGTTTGCTCTAGTGTAATGTCCTCTGTTCGTCAAATGCTGACAAGTGTACCTGCTTTTCACTCTGAGTTACAGGAGCTTCACTCGATCGTTCACTTGATCTTTTAACAAACCTGCATTTGCATTCGGTGTGATCTCCTGACAGAAAACAAAGCTTGTTCTCTGCTTGTTTTTTTTTTCATTACTATCAATGTCAGTTTATTTCCTCTACATAGGCTACTATTCTTATTTCTATTATGGAACACTGCATATAGGGCACTTCCAAAAACTGCGTCAAAAGACTATGAAGCTTCCACAGAGTCCTAAATATATCAACGAACGCTGTGGGGAATGGGGTCAGAATGGGAAGTTCATTCAAGTTCATACTACTTCCTAGCCTAGTCAATGTGTCGATCATGTTGTCACTGATTTACTATCATGTACATGATCACATGCTAACCAGGTCCAATGAGATATTACTGTTGCGATCGGATCAGACCATGCTCTTATCAGGCACTTATCATGTACTTACTATTTGGTTATTGCGCCTGGCAGATTGGTATAAATACTGCAACACATGCAAAGCTTTTTTCATAATGAAGACCTGGTATGAGGAATTGGATCCAGTATTTATACTAAATTCTTTGAACGTGATATACAGTAGACATATATAGACATAGTGACATAGACATACAGTATAACCTGCTGCATGCGCACCATAAACATGGTAATCATTAAAAGCAATGAATATGAACTTAATGCGGCCTTGTACAACATGGCATGGGTCAACTGTGATCACAACACAAGACTGAAGAGGTTGCTAGGAGAACTCCACTGACAAAACAACAACACAGTAACATCGCAATGACGACCCCATTGATAGAAAGCTTTCCCATTTGTGCCATGCGTATAGTACTTTAATAAGGTCCTTAAAAGGTGCAAGTTACACTGCTAACCGGTCAATGTTCTCACCATGTTTTTTTTTTTTTTTTTTACATATCCAAAAAAAAGCACAGCATCTCCACATCATGGGAGACAATACTATGTCCTTGCCGTTTTCTACTGCTTTCCTGGCAAGTTCTACAGGTTTTTACTGTGTCTACTGTGGTTTGATGATGTACTGTAGTAAGCAAAGTTTAGCAGTAAGGTACAAAGGTAAATAAATGTAGCAATTATTAGAAGAAATGCATTGTTTATAGCTTTCATATTTTTCCTTATTTTTATTATTTTTATTTTTTTTTATGGGGGTTTCCCAATTGTGTCCCTAATTTAGTCATGTTTTTGCACACTCGGAGGACAGCGCAATCGGCTTGCTTGAAGGAGCAGGTTCACAGACGCCCCTGATTGGCCCTGGAGCGAGTGTGGGAGCACTAAGTACCTCTCATCCCTCCCCTCTGAGAGAGCCCGGCCAATCAGCTCTCTCTAGACCTCAGGCTACGAGAGGTTAAACAGCATCACTCGGGAATCAAACGCCGGCAATCTACGGATGATAGGACGAGCACTTTGCCACTGCGCCACTCGGAGGCCCCATATTGTTCGTTTTTTTAAACATAAAATTAAAGTCAATGTTGAATATAAACAAAGCAGAAGTTTTATTAATTATATTTTGGAGTAAATTAAATTTCCTAAATATTTCAGTCAATGAATCACAAAATATGTTTACTAATTTAATAAATTATGACACGTTTCCACAATGTCTCGACACACCTTAAGGGAATTATGAGGAGAAATAATGCTTAATTTAGTATTCTGACCATGTAAGTAGGCTTATATATAATGCACCGTGTCAGAGCCTTGCTTTTAGACACATTCTGAAAGAAATGCTGATGGCAAGAAAGTACTATTAGCTGTGTGTGGGTGTCACCTTAAATCATTGTGCACGTACTGTAATACTCTATATCTAAGTAAATATGCAAGGAATATGCAGAGAGGGATTTTCTGCCTCATGGACAGCCATTAAAGAAGACAAAAGCAAAGGGTGATAAATAGTTCTGGTGACATCAATCCTTAAAAGTAAATAATAAACTATTCTGAGAGACTAAGAAAATGTGAAACTTACAAACAGATGTTGTAAATGACATTTGTTTTTCAAATGCCCAGCTTCCTGGAATAAGAATGGAGTGAACTTACTATTTTGAATAGCCTGCTATAGATTATGGCTTTGAAATTAGTCAATACCACAAAAGCTCATACAAAAAAAAAAAAAAAAAAAAAACGGCAAACAAAGGAAGAATGAACTTGACTGAACTATTAGTGAATCTGCTCCTTCTATTCAAGTCTATGAGTTTGAAAGCTTTTCATTCACCTTGATCTTTCTGACACACCATTGTATAGCTCAGTCTTTGTCTAAGGCAGGACCTGTCATGGCAAGGCTACCACCTCATATTTCCATTTATTTCCCTTGTCTGTGTTTATTTGTAAGCCACTTTGCATTTGGCACATATCAGGCCTAAAGGAATAAGCTAGAATGCACCAGTATTCAAATGAGCATGTCTCTCCACTAAGACAACTTGTAATAAACTGTTTTGAATTGTGGTGACAAAAATACACCTCCTTCTATGGCTGTACAACTTTGAGATTTAATTGTAAGAACTATTGCTTCAAACATGTGCATCTGTTCAGCTGTGCACATAGAATGCATCTCAATCTTTGATTTGATTTGCTGTCAAGCACACTTGGTTTTGATACGCCAATCATAATCATATATTCAGTCGTTTCAGTACTGAAAGGATCGCTGCTCTCACTTTTCTATAGCTAATAAATCCTTTTTATAATTGTAACCCATCTCTGAAAGAAAACGATACTATTTTACTTTGATACTTTCACTGAATAATAAAAAATGTACCATTCCTAAAGTCTTCCAGCTGGTGTTTAAGCAAAACTGTGACAGTTTTCCTAATCCTGCCTAGTAATGAATAGCTCAGCATCTTTTCTTTTTATTTTTAGTGTAACTGAAATGCGTTTTTGATTGATAAAAGCAAGCAGCCATAAGTACAACAGATGCCTTCTCCTTAGGTGTAAGCTTTTTTCCCCAACAGATTTCTCAGTACTCTGTGCTGATGGGCATTCATGCATGCTTGAGCTTTTGTGTGGTTGAATCCCTGCCCATGCCCCTGCCAACCTCCATGCAGAAGCTTTCCAAACAGAAGGGAAGTTAGATTAGGAGAACAAGCAGGAGTAGTAAAGTGAGTTAAAAAAGAAAGTTGTGAATTACCTGTCGGGTGTGAATTTGCCCAGGTGCCTTGAAGCTCCCTTGACAGCTGCACTCTGAGACACTGTAGGGGTCGGAGCTACTGGAGGAGCATTTGGAGAGAGAGTCACAGCCAACTACGAATGTGTTGTCCAAGGGGAGTTCCTGAATGACATGGTGCTTCTTGGGAGCCACTGGGGTTTCTGGTTTGATCTGAAAGGTAGGCTGGGGAGAGGCTGACTTGTAATGCTTGGCTAAATCAGGGCTGTCAGGTTTAAACGTGGTCGGTGTGGTGGCCCAATTATACTTTCCCATTGTCTGCTCCTCAAGCTCCACTGGAAGGTCTAATGTGCCATTGATGTGCTCGTGGGTAGGGTCTTCAGACTTGGATTCTTCAATAGTGACAAAGTTCAAAAGCAGGCTCTTAGGGGATCTCTTCTTTTTCTTCTTCTTCTTTTTAATCTGCCGGCCTTCCTGGTTTGGTGATACCCACTCACCGCTTTGCTTGCCCTTTTGAACAACTTTGTGCCTGGGTGTTTGTCGACAACGTACCAAAGCAGTCACAAATATTACTAATATGACGGTCATAGTCCCAGCAATTATGGCTATGACAACAATTACATAGCCATTGGTCTGAGGGACTACATCATTGTCTCCAACATTTCTGTCCAAGGGTGTCTCCATACTTTTGCGAACTTGCTCCTGAATGAATGTAGCATTAGAGATCGTATCATTCACAAACAAGTGAACAAGTGCAATTGCATGCAAGGGGTCTGGCTGTCCTAGGTCTTTAACCATTACCACCAGCCTATGAAGACCTTGATCAGCATTACCAATCTTCTCCTGCAATGTAATGTTCCCTGTAGTTCTGTCAATAGCAAAAAGTCCTCTTGGTGACCCTCCAATAATGCTGTACTGCAGCTCTGCATTCATACCAGTGTCATTGTCAATGGCATACACACGGGTCACCACAGAGCCAGGGCTGGTTGTGAAGGGGACCAGGTCATAGGAGTAGTTGGAAGGTGGGATGACGAACACAGGCCGATTGTCATTAACATCAACCACATTTATGGTAACCTTGGCATAAGAAGTTGTCTGGATTAATCCTCCATCCACGGCTTTAACTATAAAGGTATAGGAACTTTGCTGTTCCCTGTCAAATGTAATGTTTGGTTTAATCACACCAGTTTTAGGGTCAATAATAAAATTGTCTTTTCCATTTATAATTGAAAGGGTAACAACCGAGTTATCACCTGCATCTGCATCTGTAACTGTAATCAAGCCAACTGTGCCATAGAGAGGCAAGTTCTCAGGCACATAGAAATTATATTCTGGATGAGTGAAGGCTGGACTGTTGTCATTTTGGTCCTGGACAATTAGCTTCACAGTGACATTGCTTTGAAGAGGATTGGAACCATTATCCTTGGCAATGACTGTAAATGAATAGCTTTCCTGTTTTTCTCTATCCAGTCTCTTGCTAACGGACAGTATACCAGACCGTGGATCTATGTTAAATCCATCAGGTGCATCTGGGCCAAGGGTATAAATAATAAGGGCGTTAGAACCACTATCTGCATCCGTGGCACTGATCTTTATCAGCTGTGTGCCAGGGTCATTGTTCTCTGGGATGGACAGCTGAATCTCTGGCTGAGGAAAAACTGGGGTATTATCATTCTCATCCTTGATTTTGATAAGGACCATTGCAGAAGTGTTTAAAGAAGGTTTCCCTGAATCTGAAGCTACGATCTTAATTGCATATTCTCGAGTAGTCTCGTAATCTAACGGGGCCGCAGTTTCCAACAAGAATTGGTCATTAAAAACAGGCTTCAACCGAAAGGGTACATCATGATCCGTGTAACATGTCACTTTACCATTAAGGTCAGCATCCCTGTCAGTCACTGTAATTAGAGCAATTTTTGTGTTTAGAGGGGCATTTTCAGACAAGAGTACTGTTCCATTAACAAGATTTATTATATAACGAGTATCTATGGATGGAACATTGTCATTAATGTCTGTAACATTTACTATGACGGTAGCCCTTGAAGGTGTGGTGCTACCATCACTTGCCAGGACTATAAGCTTGTGGACTGGGATGGATTCTCTGTCCAATGGCTGCTTGATTGTAATCAATCCAGTAGAGCTATCGATAGCAAAGTGCCGCCTGGATACTGAAGAGATTTGATTGCTAAAGGAAAAGTGAATCTGAGCATTGGAGCCAAGATCAGCATCAGTGGCATGGAGTTGTGTGACTGATGTCCCCATAGGGGCATTCTCAGGCACGTTCACCTCCACCTCACTGTCCTTGAACACGGGGCGATTGTCATTTACATCTGAGACCGTAACCTGGAGGATGGCTGTGCTGGACTTTGGAGGTTTGCCACCATCTTCCACTTTGATTTTCATCACAAAAGTGTCCTTAGTTTCTCGATCCAAATTTTGTTGGACTATAAGTTGGGGCCACTTGTCTCCCTCCGGAGTTTCAATGATATCCAGGCCAAACTCGCTCACACTCTAAAAGAGGGAGAATAAAAATATGCTTGTGAATGCACTGCTTGTTGTCTTAAGAAAATGCATATTAAAGTATCAGTCAAAAGCACTATTTTGTATTAAATAACCTTATATGCACACAAGCGCAACCCATTACATCTTTAAATATGAAAGATTGTCATATACTGTTGATTTGAATAGATGTTTATGCAGGCAGCAGCAACAAACCTTAAGGATAAAGTTCTTTAATCCTATTAGAAAGTGCACAAGGTCTTATAAATATTGACTTAAAACATAACCAGGGGATATGTTCCACTTATAAAGGCTTATGAAAACCTGATAGCTTATATAAAGTGTGTAAATTACAATTTATGTTTTGTGCTCTTTTTATATCCAATTTAATTTTTAAGTCCAAAATATGGTAAACAATCAAGATAGTTATGATGGAAAAGGGTAGACAGAAAAATAGAAAAAAGTAGACAGAATTCAATTTTCATCCAATGCTTGCTTACCTAAATAAAACATGGAGAATAATGCAGAAATGGCTTTTGTCATTATAACACATCCTTTTATTAAATATCCTTTTAGGTAATTTGCATTTCCTCTCTCCTCTTAATGATGGTTCTATGTATTTGAGATTCAAGAGACAAAGCTGATGCTCAAATACAATATGTTATACAGTATGTTTGGCTGATTCCCTCTTCAGCACACTGCTAACACTCGTGCTATACCTAAAATGATGCTTTACCTTTCAGTTTTACCTTTTTTCCATTCTAAAATTAGGCTGATGGAGTATACCGAAGACAGGTCTTCCACTTTATAGTACATAGAAAGACAGCTGGAAAATGAAGCTTCTTTTTTAAATATGCTGTAGGACCCGACCACCATAAATTACCGAGTGAAATAAAAGCTTTTTAAAAAAGAGATTTTCTTGAAAGGGTGGTTAAAGCCTAAGGAAAATAAAGAAGAAATGCACATGCAATCCCCATGAGAGGCCATCTTCGACTGTTCGAAGTAATTGCCTTGCCTTTAAAGCTAGCACTAATATTTATGATTACAGATCAGGCTACATAACGCTAAAAGCTGTAAACACATTCCCTTCTTTCTGAAGGTAAAGCAAACAGGGATAACATGGGCAAAAGTGCTACTGAGTGTTAGTATAGCTGGAAACAATAAACCTCTTTGAAGCATCTTCAGTAAGAAACACATTCAGGCTAAAGTAAGAAAAAGCATTTACATACAAGCTGCACATCACACTTAATGCCAAAACGGATTATTCTCTTTAACACACATTTTATCACAGTTGGCATAGGAAAGTATAAGGTTGGAAAAAACAGGGCAAAGAATTTAACTGTGGGACCTAACTAGCATTATGTGACAAAGATTATTGCATGAATGGGTAATTTTTTCACTAGAACCAGAAATATGTTGATGAAGTGTAAATAACAGCCCGTTGCTGTTTTATTCTTACACAGCTCAGGGTAAGGTAGCAATAACTGAGATAATGAGAAGCTTGATGGCAGCAATGTCACTTTTGCTTCAGGGTCCGGGTTCGATTCCCACCTCTGGTCTGTGTGTGGAGTTTGCATGTTCTTCCCGTACTTAATAGATCTGGGTACTCCGGTTTTCTCCCACAGCCCAAAGATATGCAGATTAGGCTAATTGGGCCTAGGCAAATTGCCCGTAGTGTGTGAAAAATCGTGCGAGTGTCTGTATGTGTGTGCTCTGCGATGGATGGGCAACCTGTCTAGGGTGTACCCTGCCTCATGCCCTACTGTAAGTCTCCTGGGATAGGATCCAGGCTCTCCGTGACCCTGTACGCAGAATAAAGCTGTATAGACAATGAGTGAGTAAGTGAGCTAAATGGAGTGGTTAATTCATATTGTGTTTGCATTATTTTATGTTTATGCTTACCACATTTAAGTTATTTTCAAAGTAATGAAATTGCAAATAGGTAAAAGAAAAAAACAACACATTTTCATGTTTATCACAGGTACTTGCTAAAATGTATTGCTAACATGTATGCTAACATTGTATGCTACAGTACATGTATTTCTGTTAAATTGATAGCTGAGTTAACCCTCATTCAGTATATTAAGAACTATGAGTGCTTTTTTTTGTGTGTGTGTGTCAAGCTAGATGGTACCCATCACAAGCCACACAAGCTTGAGGTAAACTTTACAGATTGGCTTGGGAGTCTGTCAGCTTAGCTTTGTTCACTGCATTTGCACTTTGTTTGCCACCAAAACGCGACTCATGCTCATATTTTAAGCTGTACCTTTCGATTCCACCGCGGTTCACAGTTCTTCTATAATACGTCTTATAAACGATGGTTGATTCCATTTGGCTTTTTGTCACTGCATCGTTATTGTAGCTGAGGCGGCATTAGCTTCTCAAAGCTACTTCTGGAAATGTGAAAAGGGTCCATCAGAAAGAAGCTCAGATTGGAGGACAGAGTTGTTGGGTTTTGATTTTTATCTATTTTGATCATTTTAAGGTACACTGCGGGACATAGAGGTAACAGAGACCGAAAGGACACTAGGGGAAATGTGAAGAATGTGGTGAAAGAGGCAAGCATGACAGAGAAAAGGCTAGAGCTGGAGGCATCAAGTCTTTGAGGGACACCTTGAATAATGGGGGGACGAGTGGAAAAAAAAAAGATGTGTGGCACTCCTCTTAAACAAACGAAGCCTGAGGTCAGGTGGTCGTGGCCACACATATATAAAGAGCACTGTTGTTACTGTAGTGCCAAGTTCCCAGCTGAATCTGTTGCCACCAGGATATATTCCCTGCTTAAAGCACAGTGCAAGTGGGGTAGTGTAGTGAACATGCATGGTGAGGTGTGTTTCTTTTTTCTTTATATGTTATTGTAATTGCTGTAACTGCGCCAGACCTGTTGGAATTTACATCACTATACAGTTTTTCCACAATTCTTATTTGCTTCACTCCTGTTGTGTGAGCAAAATGTGTGAGACCTTTGTTGATTTCTTATACCTTTCCTTGTGCTTATATTTATATACACACGTGGACAAAATTGTTGGTACCCTTCGGTCAATGAAAGAAAAACTCACAATGGTCACATAAATAACTTTAATCTAACAAAAGTAATAATAAAAAAAAATTCTATGAATGTTAACCAATGAAAGTCAGACATTGCTTTTCAACCATGCTTCAACAGAATTATTTAAAAAAAATAAACTCATGGAACAGGCCTGGACAAAAATGATGGTACCCCTAGAAAATGCTGAAAATAATGTGACCAAAGCGACATGTTAATTCAAGGTGTGTCCACTAATTAGCATCACAGGTGTCTACAATCTTGTAATCAGTCAGTGGGCCTATATATAGGGCTCCAGGTAGTCACTGTGTTGTTTGGTGACATGGTATGTACCACACTCAACATGGACCAGAGGAAGCGAAGGAAAGAGTTGTCTCAGGAGATTCGAAAGAAAATTATAGACAAGCATGATAAAGGTAAAGGCTATAAGACCATTTCCAAGCAGCTAGATGTTCCTGTGACTACAGTTGCACATATTATTCAGAAATTTAAGATCCATGGGACTGTAACCAACCTCCCTGGACGTGGCCGCAGGAGGAAAATTGATGACAAATCAAACAGACCGATAATCTGGATGGTAACAAAAGAGCCCAGAAAGACTTCTAAAGAGATCCAAGGTGAACTTCATGCTCAAGGAACATCAGTGTCAGATCGCACCATCCGTCGTTGTTTGAGCCAAAGTGGACTACATGGGAGACGACCAAGGAGGACACCATTGTTGAAAACAAATCATAAAAAAGCCAGACTGGAATATGCCAAACTACATGTTGACAAGCCACAAAGCTTCTGGGAGAATGTCCTATGGACAGATGAGACAAAAATGGAACTTTTTGCCAAGGCACATCAGCTCTATGTTCACAGATGGAAAAATGAAGCATATCAAGAAAAGAACACTGTCCCTACTGTGAAACATGGAGGAGGCTCTGTTATGTTCTGGGGCTGCTTTGCTGCATCTGGCACAGGGTGTCTTGAATCTGTGCAGGGTACAATGAAATCTCAAGACTATCAAGGGATTCTAGAGAGAAATGTGCTGGCCAGTGTCAGAAAGCTGGGTCTCAGTCGCAGGTCATGGGTCTTGCAACAGGACAATGACCCAAAACACACAGCTAAAAACACCCAAGAATGGCTAAGAGGAAAACATTGGACTATTCTAAAGTGGCCTTCTATGAGCCCTGACCTCAATCCTATTGAGCATCTTTGGAAGGAGCTGAAACATGCTGTCTGGAAAAGGCACCCTTCAAACCGGAAACAATTGGAGCAGCTTGCTCATGAGGAGTGGGCCAAAATACCTGCAGAGAGGTGCAGAAGTCTCATAGACAGTTACAGGAATCGTTTGATTGCAGTGATTGCCTCAAAAGGTTGCGCAACAAACTATTAAGTTAGGGGTACCATCATTTTTGTCCAGGCCTGTTCCATGAGTTCATTTTTTTTTATAATTCCGTTGAAGCATGGTTGAAAAGCAATGTCTGACTTTCATTGGTTAACATTCATAGAATTCTTATTTATTATTACTTTTGTCAGATTAAAGTTATTTCTGTGACCATTGTGAGTTTTTCTTTCATTGACCGAAGGGTACCAACAATTTTGTCCACGTGTGTATACTCGGCTATGCAAATACTTTTTTACTTATTAATTCTATTAATTATTATTATTATTATTATTATTATTAATTGCTTGCTAAATAATAATCCAGTGATTAAGTAACATTTCCATTTTTTACATTTCCATGTTAAAGTTTATTGTATATTAAATTGACTGCCACAGTGAGAGATGTGTAAATGTGAAAAAAGTAACCGATTCTGGTGGCTTTCGGCACAGACTGTGGTTTTACAATCTGTACATGTATACATGGCTCAGAACTATAAACATAAAATGAGCTGAGAGATCTAATTATAGAACTATAAAAATAATTGCCGATGCACATCAGAGAAAATTAACCTCATGCTCAGTAATTAATATGGATAATATTTACTATGGGGTTTTAGTGTAGTTCACATATCCTGCCAGTCAAATATATAGTATGGGGACTTCTTATTTCAACAAATACATTTTTAAAGGTTTTTTTTCAATCACGGTTATCTACAAAAAGAGATTCCCAAAACACTCAAACATTATGGATTTGAAACAACAGAACAAGTTAGAACAACATCTTACAGATTTGGTTGTATACTGTGTACAGGATAATTATGTAATGATGCACTGTAAATATTATATTATATTATCCGTGCATCTGTTTTCCTATTTTCCTGAACTGAGGGCACCTGGTTGGGGTGCCAGCCCATTGCTGGGCACACACACACATTCACTGTAGTAATATCTATTCAGTTTGGCAAATAACTTTAAATATGTGCTTAATATACATTTGAGTTCCTCAAAATAGTTATGAATAAATAAATAAATAAAGTTTTTATATACACAATTTCCATGACATTGCCATGGGTTATTTGGCATGTGAATGCAATATATTTCACTCAAAATTTTCATAGTCTGTATCTGGTTATGTTTACACGCACAGCTGCAGACAATACCCACTGGATCTAATAGAACTAGCTTTTTTTTCTGTGGCCAAGGGCTGCATGAGTTATCAAGCAACACTTTTGTTCCAGTTTAGCCCAAACCGAATGAGGCTGGGGGATTGTGATTACCTTCAGGCAGGCTTAGAAAGAGTCAAAAGAGCATGAATCACCAGCCCCAGGGAAGTGACAATCATCAGAAAGTAATATGCATGTTGGGTGGGATTCTCAGCATATTTATACTCACTGACCTGCAGCTTATTTAGAGAAACACATAAGGTGAATCTGTTTCTTAGGAGTATAACTCCCGGAAGATGCTGAAAATTTTACAACCTATAATACAGACAGACAAGAGATACATGCAATGGTGTTCATGGTTCTCAGAGCCTAGCATTATGGATTAATTAGTTGGAATAGCATTATATGAACAAATACCCTGCTAGTCCTCAAGTACAGTCCAGCAAAAGAGGCAATAAAGATTTAAACACTTTCTTATCCAATCCTCTGACCATGTGTTTTCCCTTTCCATTTTGTTGCCAATTCTGATCTAATTTAAACCATCTGGCAAAGACCAAAACACAAGAGCTGTCTCACTGGACCAGCCCCCAGCCAAAACTCAGCCACAAATGATATCTGGAACCAAATAAAAGTGTGTGCAGTATGGCTGGAAGCCTCCTATGTTCTGTCCAGAGCACTAACAGAAATTAGTCAGCGATCAGCATTAAGCCTGATCCATTTTGTATATTTACTCATACAGTAAAAAAAAAAAAAAACCTCTGAACACATTGTGCTAATGACTATCCACAGACCTCGAGTGCTCTTTCTCACAACCTATTTGTCCCCAAGGTAACAAACCTTCTGGACTGATCAGCTTTAAGCCTTTCGATAATTAGTTTGTTCAAAACGAGGACAGCTCATTACAGCAAGGTTGGTATGGAAATGTTAAAAAAGGGTTCGTGGCATGCCAGTCCCTTCTTCACTTGTCACTTCTTTATCATTACTGTTTTAATGAGAGCATCACCTCCTTGGCTGCCAGTGATACAGCTACAACAGCATAAGTGCTGAATTAAATATGCATACTAATTAGCTTAACTAAACATGTCTAAACACACCACCGATGTTAACACAGCATCAGATGTAATGAGATCCTTGCTCGTATAATAAGAAAAGCCGTTTGCAGTATTTTATTTAAGCACAGAACCACCATATAGTGAAAGTTCCCCCAGGAGTCATATAAGTGGTGGAAAGGGAGGGATAGGTATCTTAATGCGGGGTTAGAGTGCTTAAATGGTGGAGTGAAAATAACAATGAGTAGGGTGGAACCCACAACAGAAAAGTCAATAATTTTATCCCATGAGCCTGATCTGATCCACATGCCTCTAGACAGAACTTGTAAAAAAGGCTCTCTTTAAGTGATAAAATCTCGTCTAATGGAAAGCTCTTCCCCAGTAATGCATAGTATTACTTTCAGCAGACTGACCTTGACGTGTCCACCATTCCAGGTGACATAGCAACACTGATGCTGATTGCGCAATAAATATGGTAAATCAGTTAAATATAAAATAAATCATCAGCAGCTGTGCCGCTATATGAAAATAATTGGCGACAAGGTATGTGTGGCATTAACACCTAAAACTTTTTCTTTTTCATTTTCTCAATTCAATTTCTTAACTCAATAGTGAGTAAAAATATTTTTTATTAATAGATCATTATATTTATTTTCAACATATCAACCATGTTTGTCTTCGGCCATCGAAATGGATGAGCCGCTACTATAGAAATAATAAAGTGCCAAAACGAGTACATAATATAATAATGTCATGATATAAATAAACAGAGCAATACTGTTATAGGACATTTTTAAACACCTACCTACAATCATATTTGAGAATTTAACAGTTCTTGTGGTACAAAACTGGCTTAGGCAGGAATTCACACTCGTGTTATGAGTCAAGGCTTCCTCTTTTTCAGAACATGCCGTGAGCAAGCAACCAGCAAAAAGCGGGATCTTTGGCACAGCTCTTTCAGAGCAGAGCCTCTCGCTGTACGTGTAAAAACTGCCATGATGCTAATCAAGCTTCGCCGTGCTGTAGACCAGCACGTCTCTCTCTGGGTAAAGGAGGACTGTGTGAGAGATCACAGGCTAGCCCTTGCTATCTGTTACAGGAACATAAACAGTCCAAGGAGCCTATTCACGGTCAGATGCTACTCAAGTGATGTTTGCAGCGAGCTCAGAGGACGAAAATACACCCATTCTCTCGCCTGGATTCCGCATTCATATTTTGCAGCCGTGACTAAACTTGCCTTTGATTCATTCTTGCATATCCAATTTGGAACTAAGAGCCTGCTCTCAAGTTTTAAAAAAAAAGAATAAACTGAATTATCAAGCCGAAAGCAGACGTTACACATATTTATTCTTAAGTGAGGCTATGTTGTAATATTACTTTGGTCATTTTCCAAGCACATGCAATGGAGTGTTACACTAGAGATGGCTTGGCAGCTATAGCTCCTTAAAAATGCAAATCGGTGACTTAATCAGACATGCAAGGCAGGGATTCTGCTAATTCTCACAAGAAGTTACAAATGACTCTTTCACATATTAACGGCAGTTGTGTCTTTTTTGTTCCAAAGTGTATTACAGTCTTAATAAAACCCCAAGATTAACTTTCCTGTTATACTGTATATACAGTATAATACTTTAAGGTAAATATACAGTGACTAGCTAAGTAAGAATAGATTCTATGCTTTAGGAAATACACTCTGAAAAAAAAAAAAAAAGATATCTAACACACACACAGAATCATACACAGAAATGAAAAAACTAAATTTAATGAGCGAATGGAATGAATTCATCATATTATGTGCTTTAAACGGAAGCGTTTCATTCTAGTAGTCTAATTTTGAAAGAGCATAATAAGATATTATTCAGGCAGGGAAAAATTAATATTCTGTACATTGTTTTCATATTTTTCCCTGGAATCAATATTAATATTTAATAAATACACTAAGTTACTTGAGTATATTTAAACCAGTGCCACTTTTTTCACATTCTTTAAAGATCTATTCAGTGGAAGTAGCACTTAAACAATTCACAGGAGACCAGAGCACCCACCTTGACGAGTTCGTAGTGTTGAATGCCATTAAGCCCAACGTCAGGGTCGAAGGCTGAGGGTACCGGATAACGATTATTGATGGCAGTATTCTCAGGAATGGAGATGTTAATGACAGTAGACTGGAACAGAGGGGCATTGTCATTGATGTCTTCAATGAGGAAGCGAATCTTGACCAAGCGAAATATCTCGTCGGGCAGCACAGCCACTTCAATCTCGTAGAAGCAACGTTTCTCGTTGAAGACTCCGGAGCACAGCTTCTCGCGGTCGATGTGATTGGATGTTGTAAAGATCTCGCCAGTGTTAGCTTCCACCCGCACCAAAGGAACTTCTCCCGACTTGTAGACGGGTTTGAACTCCAGGGCTGATGACAGCTTAACATTAGGGTCCAGGTTTAGGTCCAAGTCTTTGCGCAGGTTCCCTATGTGCACGTTCTCCGGCTGTTCCTCCTTCACTGTGTAATCCTTTTCTTGGGCCCAGCACAGTGACACCAGGCAGGTGAGGAAAAGCACCAGCACATGGGATTCGCTCAACAAGTCCATGCTCAGAGTGGGTGTGGATTTGTCTCGGAAGGTCTGTAATTTCTATGGTAATAAGGGAAGACGAGAGAAGGGGAAAAGATAATTGTTGTATTACGAAACCATGTAACACACAATTACACATTTGGCTATAATTAGCGTTCTTTTCTATTCTTTTTTTTCCATAAATGACCTTTCACATCTTAACAAATGAGGAGAAGGGCTGCATATCAAATCTTTGGACATATCAACATTTAATGGTGTTCAACACAATTAACCTTTGGTGCTCCACATCAGGTGATGACTGTATGGACAAGGAACTGGTATAGGCTCACTTAACTCTGACAACCACCCTAATTAATGTTGTTAACCACTTTGAGGGAAAAAAAAAAACAAATGTACAGCCCAGTGCTATCTTTTTTCCTTTTCTTTTTTCTTTTGGCTATTTTCAAATTAAATGGCTCTACCAAACAGGCATAGGAAATACAACAATTAGACATTCATTTTTTTCAAAAGACTCACAGTACAAGTGCAAAAGTGCACCACGAATATAAAACAATATAAGAAGCAGTATAAACTATAAAAGACAAGGCTTTTTAGGCAATTATTACAAAAGCAAGCTGTTTTTAAAAAAGTAAGCTCCATCCAACAACATACTGTATACAGTACATATTTAAAGTTGTGGTAGAATTATAAAAAAAATTAATTGAATATAAAAAAGATAACTGCCCTACAACCCATTGCCTGGCCAAAAAATAAGTAATCATTTTGGGATGGTCAAATTATTGGCAACTAAGTAGATTAGAAATGACTGGAACTGAGTTAAGAACCCTTCAACACTGAAGAATAGTGCTGAACTGTCAACTTTGTGTAGGAAATGTTGTCGGAAAAAATCATGACTGCAGGTGACTTAATTACTTAGTTAAGTTGCATGGTAAAAAAATTATATCAGCAGTAAAAACCATAGCTATGCTTAACAGTGGAAGTAAGAGCATAGCATACAACATGATGAGAACTCACAGGGTTAGGACAAAATGTGTGGCCATAAGAAAACCACTTGTTGGACAGACTGGTCAGAAAAAAAGGGTTTTTTTTGCTAGGGAGCGAAATGATTAGACTTTGGAGCAATGGAAAAGGTCGTGTGGTCTGATGAGTTCAGACTGACCCTATTCCAGAGCGATGGGTGAGAAGGAAAGTGCATGAAGCGATGCACCCATCGTGCATCCAGGCCACTGTACAAGCCTCTGGAGGCAGTCTTATGATCTGAGGTTGCTTCAGTTGGTCAGGTCTAGACACGGCATGGTTAGGTGGAAGCAAAATGAAGTGAACTCATGACCTGAATGTACTGAATGAACAGGACATCACATCATCTGATGGTATCCCATGCATATTCCAGGACTGAAGTTGTGGTTCAGGGAGAATCATTTTCATACATAAACTTGCCACCACATTGTGTGCTGTAATCAAAGCTAAAGGTGACGGAATGAAATCTTGGAGTATGTGACTTCTTTTGGCCAGACTGTGTAACTACCTAGAGCTGATACCATACTGGAGAGGGATTGGGGGGTTGCAGGTGACATAATAAGAATCACAAAGTGAAACATAAACTAAAAAATCATGTTTTTACAAAACTGATGTGATTTGGGAAGTATAATTTAATTTAAGTAAGGAAGATTTGGATATATACTGTACTGTAAAGCGTCTCTAGTCTCAAAATGTATTTGCTCTGTGAGAATTAGACAAAATCAAATCTTATTGATGACCTCTGCTCTAAGTAAGCATAATTATCCCCTAGAATACAAAGACATGTTTATGAAGTACACTGACTTAATTACTGAATTAGTTTTTTGTTCTCTCTGGAAATTAGCTACACCATCAGGTGATTATATAAATAAATGGTGCCAGAGTGCCCAGGCCTTTGCTATGTGTGGGAAAAGTAATTGAAAACCGGTAAGAAGGATGCTGCTCCCGAAGTCTGGGTATTGTTCCTCTACATGGTTTCATATGCTGTGCTATTTCTGTAAGAAAATGTGATTTGTGTAATTTCCCCAGATGCACTGAAAAGCCATTCTAGTCGAGTTTTCTTTCTTCTAATCAAAGCAATGGCAACAATATGAAAGTTTAAAAAGTGCAATCTATGCATCTTTAATTCGCCCGACTCCAAAAAGCTTTGCATCAAGAGTTGATGGATTCTTACATGGCCTTTTTTGAAGGTAGCGTGCATTAAAAAGACTTTTAGCATATTAATGGTTCTAATATGCAAGGATAGGACAAGCACAGCGAAAAATAAAACACATACTAAAGGAGGTTACTTTTGACAGGAGAGGTGGCGGCTTAGCAGTGGACTGGAATCCTGGATTTTTTCAACATCCCTAATTCTAAACAAATTATCTGTCGGATGTTTAACGAGTAGGATGCATAAATGTAAACAGAGCTTCATATCATATAAAACATTTTCTTCGCATTTTTAGGGTGGGCAAACCTACATGTCTCGTCTTCTGTGAATTAAAACCTTACAGACTGCACAAGAAATGCGCTTGTCCCGGGCACCTAGATTACTGATATGTCCATCTCAGAGTCACATATTCCTGGCCTTGGTAGCAGACAGTCCAACCATGAAGATTGTCTTCCCTCCATCAAAAATGCATGATAAGTTGATGAAATGGGCATGACATTTCTCACCAGAATTCCATCAGCTCTCTGCTGAAAGGAAGACGTTTTTACATATATAGGGTCACAAAGCCTGTTCTGATGTGTGAGGGCCGCAAACAGTGGTGCGCTCAGGTCTGCAGTGTCAGGGCATGTTGTGTTTCTCTGTACGTGCGCTCTATAGCAGTCCTCTTGAGAGACTAATTAAAGGTTCACTGGATAGAAGAGTTCTGTTCACAGTATTTACATGGCAGTGATCAATGAGCAGCTTATTCTTTACACTGATTTAGAAATTGGTAGCTCGGTGCAAGCCTTTGCTTTAAAAGAAAAAAAACATAGCTTATAATTCGTTTGGCCTTTTTTTGGCCAGCAAGAGGAAGCAATTATTATACACCTACTGTACAATGATAAGCCTGTAAAAGCCAGTCCAAGGCTGTGCCCACCAAATGTATAATGAAAAGAACTTGCTGGCGAAGGAACACATTACAGTGTGGTGAATAAAAGATGAAAAGATGATCTAGATTTTTGAACATCGCTCTGCCTTGCATTAAGAGTGTCACTGAAAAGCCTTTAAAATACACTGAACATAACTGAAACCACTCTTAAACTTTCTGTTGTGAACTATAGGATAGGATATGACACAATTCAGTATTGATTGTGTCCTCAATATAGTCAACAATATCCAGAAATAATGACATATACAGTCCTGATAACAATACAGCCTCAAAATAGAACACAACAGTGCAGAAAGAATATGCACCGTAACACAGCATGCGCTCAACACTGAGCACTGTTTAGCATTTTGTAAGAAGCTTTTCAGTCCGGGGACATGGAGCTGGGATTAGTCAATTCCACAAGGGAGCAAACATGCCATTCCTCCCCATATTTAGGACAGTTTATCTTGTTCCAAAACATGTATAGCCATTTTACACTCAGAGTCCCTCTTGGGAATAACTCTCAAAACTCCACACCAGATAGATTTGCAGAGCTTTGAAGGTTCAACTTTCTCAATCTTTGAGAAACTTCCAGCTTGCCAGCGCATTGGGAGCTCATGTCAAGAGAAATCACATGTGTCACTGAGGATGCTTTTTCTCCCTGCAATGGGTTCCGATGATCTATTTTGAGCGCTGGACCATGGAATCCACAGGGTAGGCAAAAGCCACCCATCCCTCTGGAGCCAGAGCCGAGTAACACACCAACTTCGGATCGCTTTACATGACAATGTGATGGACTGAGCTGCCTGTTTTTATTATGAGCCAAGCTGTCAAGGAAGAAAATATCTCCGCAGCCCCAGAGCATTTCAGCTTACATTGCAATGGGATGGCTGTTTTGAATAATTGTCTGTATGGTGTCTCCTGCCTCAGCAGCTGGGGTGGCGAATTCTGCATGATATTCACAGATTATAACATCTAAGCGAAGTCAGAATTGTAATTAAACCAAGGAGGCGTTGCACAGAATTATTAAAGGTGCTTATGGAAGTTAATCTGGGACAAGTGCCTAAAGCGTGTCACTCACTTCACTTGTTCATTTTATCAGTCGAGCTTCGCGCTCCCAATCGGTATGAATGTACCTCATTTCTTTGACATTTCAGCATCTTATTTGAATTCACCCTCAACCTCCTGCCATCAGCAACACGAGGCTATTCTCTGTCCTGCCAGCTGCCTCCCTTACCTGCTCTCCCTCCTCTCTACTCGGGATGTCAAGCTTCACATCCATGCGTGACTCTTTTTATTCATTATTCTGCTTTAACACTCTATGAAAATAGTAGAGGCAGCTATGAAGTTTTTGTATATTTAAGTGGACACTATATTGTGCAAAGAAAGTTGCAACTATTGCTGACTAATTTCATTACACTTCAAATCAAAAGTATAAAGATGTACAGAAAATAGCTGCACTGAAAACCTCTGCTAGAGAGATAAGATCAAATCTGTTGCAGTATTGTAAAGTGGGACCAGAAAGTTGTTCTGCCAAACTGATCAGAAAGCTTGCGTGTGATCAATACTGAGGTATTAACATACTAAATAGGCTGTCAATCTAAAAGGATAAACAGATGTGGTAAATTCAAAACAGTCGATTCAAGGCTGTCACCAATAATTATCCCGGTGAAGAATTGTGTCGGCCATTTGTGCAAAAGTTTTCATGGAGTGGACTAACACAATAACTGGCCAACAGAAAATATGGATTTTGTTTGTCCATTATGGCAAAAATCGCAGTCAGGATTTTTGACTGTATTATTGTGACCTAAAGTAATCCAAATAAAAGTTTGATTAAAAAAAAAAAACAGCATCCAGCAATTTTTCGTGGGCAGCTTTAACTGGAAAAGGTGTCAGCTGGATGACATGTCAAGTTAGCGGAATAAACTAGTTTGGACAGAGAATACAAAAGAGCTAAAGTTACCAAAAAACTAATGCGTACAGTATGGATAAATGTTCTTTTTTTAGTTCAGTGTCGCACAAAGGGTCATTTCTAAAAATATATAAATATATTTTTTTCACTTTAAATTAAGAATGGATTTAAATGACACATTTTGTTTGTTTCTTTATGGCCAAAAAGTCATTAAATAATTAAATAAATCATAAAATGTTCTTTTTCACTTTACCCTGAAGACCTACGTAGACTGATATGAACTGTTCTAGGCCTATAAAAGAAAATAGATAGATAGATAGATAGATAGATAGATAGATAGATAGATAGATAGATAGATGGATAGATAGATAAAACATCACAAGTTCATTTATTACATTTCACATCAATCATTAATTATTCATGAATGTAATGAATTATTTGCTAGATTTTTTTAAAAATGCAACCGAATACTCCCTCGTTATCTATTTATCTACTTACGATCGCAATGGGACAAGAGAGATTTGTCAGTAGAGGGCACTCAAGTGGTGGGGATGAGATCATGGTTAGCATAGTTAAATTTTAGAACTTTGAAGATGAAAGCAAGCATATTAATCATAAAACATGCTTAGCATTGCAAAGTATCATGCCACAGCTGGAACTGGGATGGCACTATATAATTAATGTCAATCAGCTCCGGTCATAAAAGCTGTTTAAAAAAATGATATCTGATCATTAATCCTTTGAGTAACATTATACTCAACTTTTAGACATGTTTTGATAAATCCCTGCACTTATCCGTAAAATGTTTATAGTTTTCTCAAATTTCAGAATGAATAAAAATGTTAAAAAAGAGAAGCTTGTCCTTGTTTAACAACAATTTTGCAGTGTGGAAGACAAAATGTCATTATGTGTGATGTGATCATGTGATGGTTTTATACAGTTGCACAAGGAACTTGAAACTGTTGGAAAAAGAGATACTGTACAGATACATTTGTGTCCTCATACAGAAAACAGCATATATGTAGCCTTAAAATTGCACAACTTTTACAGTCACGTACCTTAAGGTACAAAGATGTACCTTTAATGACTTTTAAAAGGTGCGTTACATTCACTTTCTCTGCTACAAAAGACATACCCTTGAGGCTACATCCCAAGCTTCTGTAGCCAGAAGCATAGCGGGATGGGGTAATAACAACAGGTTTCCCATTCTACAACTTGAGTTATACTTTCCAGGTTTAATATTGAAGCTCATTATGGCCTTTTTTCACATTCTCTCTTCTTAAATCAGTTGATTACTAAAAGGACCAGCATGGAGACACAAATGTGAAATTGTCTGTCAATTAGATTTGTGGTTAGATCACCATCCAAAATGTGGATCTAATCTAACGATAAGTTTGAGATAAATTGAATTTGAGTTGTTTAACTCACTAACAAGCTCTTCGATCGTTTAAGAATTTTGCTAAACAAAACAGAAATTCAATGAATGTAGATATGCATATATTTCTTTATTTAAACACTATTGTTTGTTCCAGTGCACTCTGTAGTCTTTCAGCACTGGTTTGCAGTAATCTAGAATAAAACCAATATAAAATGTTGCATGGATATATTCTATTAAAAAAATATTACATACAAAATCATATGTAAGTTATGATATTTAAGGGCGGTTGTTTGGGCTGGAGAACGGATCTGTATCCCCTGGAAAACAATCTCAGTCTCAGTCCCGGTTATAGACCGACGCATCATTAGCACCTGAGTAGGATGTCTATGTTAACCACGGAATTTCCTTAAGAAATATAGCTTACATGGTTTAATTCTACACTGCACACAATGTTATTGCTTAATGGTTGTTTTTAGGGATGACGACCCGCGACAACCTAAAGCACACTACACCAAGAAGTAATAAAAATTAGTGATTGCTTTGTAAAATTGTGATTTCTGATTCATTTCTCCACAAGCCCCAGGATATGGATAGACTCTTGGTGTATATTGTAGCAACTTTTTTTCTGTCTTATTTATTTATTTCTCCAGAGGAAGCTGTCCGGAATGCAACTGATGTTATGAATCGATTGTTGCTTGTTTTGTTGGAGTTGATAAACTTTGATCCATGCATAAGGTTAGGTGCACAGGGTTCGAACCCTTACACGTTCGCGCGCACAAAGCCACTTGAACTTTGTTTTCGATTTCTACTGTCGATTATTCTGCTCTGCTGCAAATAACACCATAGGGTGCCGGTGGATTGGCGATGTGCGCGCGATGTGTCTTCCTCCAAATATAGGGTTTCATGTGATACACAAACGGAAAGCACTGGACATTCGGGGATTGCTCTAGAACGGAGAAAAACGCGGGAGGTTTGTTCGATTCTGGTCGATTATAGTTCAGAAGGCAATAAAAGAAAAGAAAGGAAACAAATAAATAAATGACGGCGCGCACAAGCGAAAATACCGTCTTATAGCCAGTCTTAATCCTGGGCATCCCGGATTAAGATTTAATCGAAGGAATCGCATAGCGTTAGTAAGACCAGGTTTTCATATACGTGCATTTTACTGATGTTGAACGTAGATGCAGAAGATACAAAACAAAAAGTCGTACATTCATGCCGACGCCGGTTGTATGCGTTCCAGCTCTAAACCTTTAGGTCGATCTGAGATTGTCTAGGATAAAACACGCGCCAAAACAAATCCCACCGATTATTCAGACTGTAATTAAACCCGAATAAATTTAAAGGATGCTGCTTACCTTAGCTTTTTTTTTTTTTTTGGAAAAAAAAACTGTTCTTAATTCGCGTCACGCAGCAGCATCGCCGCTTTAGGAGACTCAAGTGGAGTGAAATAGAAAAGAGGGGAACAAATCTCTTCGCTGAAGAAAATCAAGCAGCTTGAGTGTGCGTGTATCCAGGTAAAAAAAAAAAGAGAAGAAGAAGAAGAAGAAGCGCGACGCGTGTCCTTTAGAAGAAGAAGAAGAAGAAAAAAAAGAACAAGAAAAAAAAAAGAAGAAAAGTCAGAGGTCCGTGAGAACGGCGTTGGAACCTTCGCGCTTTACTTTTCCCCTGGAATTCCTCCTCCTCCTCTTCCTCCTCCTCCTCCTCCTTCTCCTCTTCCTCAGACGGATGGACTTGACTGCTTTCAACTGCACTCGCACTCACAGTGATGCTCCGTGGCGCTTACTCAACACGCAACACTTCTGAATGGAGAGGAGAGGACGGAAAGGATCAAACTGGGGAAGGGAGAGAAAATAACTCATCACTGGAAACAAGCGGGGAAGGTTTGGATGAATTTAGTGTGTCTGACGCACAAGTGCGCACTATACTGAGGTGCGCTGAGAACATAGCCGCGCGCCTTCTCTCTCTCTCTCTCTCTCTCGCGCGCGCGCGCTCTCTCTCTCTCTCTCCTGGCAAGCTCACTGTTTGGCGGAACGAGTCATAGTTAAACGCGGAATGGATGTGAACATAGACTGCTGTCAGCGCTCTCGCTTCCCAATGGAGGAGGATGAAAGTGCGCCTTGGTGCAGCATCACTCACTCACTCACTCGCTCGCTCACTCACTCACACACACACACACACACACACACTCTCTTTCTCAATCTGACAATCGCCGCGATGTTGCGCGACTCAGTCGGCTCTTTGTGGACACGCCCCCAAGCCCCGCTGACTCCATGAGTTCCCAAATGACGTCAGCGCACCGGGGCGGGGTCACGCCTCAACGTCTCCGCCTCCATCATGTAAAAGCCGCACTGCTGACGGAGACCGTGTCTCACTCCGTGGAAGAGGGGGCAGTGTTGGTTTGGCAAATAAATGGTCACTTTCTAAAATCTTAACTCTTTTCTTTTTTTTTTGATCATTTGTTATTTAAACTACATGGATGAGCATGCACAAGTAAGGATTTATTTATTTGTTTATTTATTTATTTATTTATTTGGAAAGTCACACACCTGATGATAGAAGCCAATGACATTTGCAAATGCATTCATTTGTTTGAATTCACTCACCGTGAGTCCAGAACCTATCCAGGAATCAGGAATACACCCTGACCGGGACGCCAGCCCGCAGCATATTTTTTTGCGGGGCAGGAGGAAACCAGAGAATTCACAGGAAAGCCTCATAGACATGAGGAAATCATAAAAACTCCACACAGATTGTAATCCGTGCTCAGGATCGAATGTTGAGAGTTTTGACCGTGGCAATATGCCAGCGATTTGAAAACTGAGGTGCAGAAGTTACTGTTAATGCACCATGCACCATAGCGCTTATGGTCTCACAATCAATAAAGGTCATTCCCTCACCTTTAAACATTTTACCATTCATCAAACCATACACCTTTATTATTTAATCCATTCATCTGTTTGCAGTAGCTTGTCACGGCCACATGAATCGAGCATTATTAGGGAAACACTGGGGGTAAGGAAACAAAAGAATGCTCTGGAATCGGTTTGTGGGGAGGTTGGAGGAAACTGGAGAACCCAGAGAAAGCGTGAGAAAAACAGGAGGAACCAAGATCACGCCAATTTATTTTTTATTTATTAATCCATTCATTTATATTCGGAAACTGTTTTATCCTGGTCGGTGTCAATGCATCTTGATCCTAACCAGCAAAGCTGAAATACACCCTGAATGGGACACTTGTGCATCCTAGGGCATAATACACAGACATCTTGACAGACTCATAGGCGATCAACCTATCAGCATGTTTTTTAAAAAGTGGGAGGAAACCAAAGAACCCCCACCGAGACGCAGAGAAAATGTGAAACTCTGTACAGACAGTAAACTGAGATCAGTATCGAACTCAGG
This sequence comes from Clarias fuscus, assembly GCA_030347435.1. Lineage (NCBI taxonomy): Eukaryota > Metazoa > Chordata > Actinopteri > Siluriformes > Clariidae > Clarias > Clarias fuscus. Next base: position 24,015,842 of record CM059214.1, on the reverse strand, counting down.
ATCCTGTGGCTTCAAGGCTGCAACACTACCCATTTGTAAATTGAGGTTATGTAACCTCTAAGGGATGGTGTGTGCACACAGTATGTGATTCATCTGAAATGGAAGTATAGACCATCCTAATAATGTGTTTACTGCATAGTGTATCCTTTATATATTTTGGGTAAGTTTTTCTTTTTTTTATGTACAAAGTCAACCTGCACTCTGCACAAGAGCACCCGTGATTCTACATTCAATAAAGGTCACTCCCTCACCATGTAGACATTGATCACACCATAAATTTTGACATCACTAATATGTTACAAATCACAAGCAATTACAAGTAGCCGCAAGCATCTTTTGTAAGCAACGGCTATAACCTCGGTAACACCAGCTGCCTGTTATTTACCTGTTATACTGCAGGTTTGTGCCCTGTTCGATATGTGTTCCTGTAGCTCTTAAATTATAAATTAAAAGCTCAGTAGAGATTACATACAGTATGCCTGTGGAAATGTACACAGTATCTACAGAAAAGGCTGAGCAAAACCGGTTAAAAAAAATAGACAGTTGTAGTGAGACAGCATCAGGAGAATGACCTGCAACCAGTTTATCACCGTAACGACTGAAACTTTGCCATCAGTGCAAACCGTCACCGTTTTAAACATAAGATAGGAATCAATTCAATACTGACCTCATAATCTATTTAATGTGGAGCAATGATCAACCACTTACAGCAATAGGCCCAGTGGGGGGCTGATGATAATATTCACTGGCAAAATGTTTCCTATAAAATTAGACTGCGAAGTCAATGCCTAAATTTCTTATGCGGGAAAAGTGACATTTTGAGGATTTTAAAGCAGCGAGCTCTGTTTCGTTTTAAGGTCATGTGGTTCTCCCGTTCCCACAGCTTAAACGGGTTTGATCACTTTGTATTTTTTTCAAGATTCATGCTTTATGACACTGAAGGACTTCTCTGAGGCATGTTAAAGAAATGCAAATCTGAAAGGCTTAAAGCAATGTAAAAGGCACAAAACAGCTTATGAATAATGCAGAGGGTTATTCTGCTACTCAAAATGAACTTTCATAGTAACTGGTTATGCATTTGTGATAGGGTTATTGAACCCCCACGAAACACACACACACACACACACGCACACACGACAGCTTAAACAGAGTGGCAGCTTTTTTTTTTTTTTCATTTTGGACATTACTTTAGGTCGTGCTGAAATAGACGTGGCACGTGTCTGCTAACTCCTACGTAGAAAAACGGCCTTCAGCATACATGGAGCGTTTGTATACGTTTATTTGATCGATATTTTTCTATCAGTGCTAGTGTCCTTGGTGTTTCAACTGTACAGATTGTCTTTCAATAGGTGCTTTGACAGACATCCCCTGCTATCTTAGCCAAGGTACTGGTGTTTTGTGACACTCAATACAGTACCTCTAGATTCCTCAGCATTGTATGAAGGACAGTTTTAGTACAAATTCAGTAAATCTAACAAGCAGGTCAATATCCGTACTGTTCATTTGCTCAAATCCCTCCAGTACTCTCCAGGAAACAAAACTTCATTTACCATTTGTATGTTCCCTAATGAACTAAAAGAATGACATGGCTTGCCTGTTATTTCTTCACTGCATTTCATATATACTGTAGCAAGTAGAGTGCATTGTGTGTGTGTGTGTGTGTGTGTGTGTGTGTGTGTGTGTGTGTGTGTGTGTGTGTGTGTGTGTGTGTGTGTGTGTGTGTGTGAATTTTTAGCGTACAATGTAACATTGTGATCAATGTGTTTTCCATCCTTACTTGTTGCTTTTGTTTCTTTCTCTCCGTGTCTTACTTGATTGATCTGTGTCAATAAACTCATTTAGACAAACCCTGGGTGCACTATTCTTTAGATTAGATTCAGCAGTGAATGGAGGTTTCTCTTGGCGTAGAAACCAGTAGACTGTGACTTCTCATTGGCAATCAGATCGAAACAACACGTGTAGTCAAGGTGAGTACATGGTGAGCTAATTGCACTTCTTGCACTAAAACCTAAACTAATGCTTTCACTGCTGAAATCATTTCTTTACCATAATTAAAAGCAGTGTACAGTAGATCAGCACTTTTTGAAATGTCTGTATCAACGCTGCGCGAGACCCGTGAGGTAAGCCTGGTGCAAATCTTTCTTTTCCTGTCCCTACAGATATGATCAAATGGGCTTTTCTGTATGCCTTAATCTGCATGCTGTTGGCACCGCTCCCCGATCCATGAGTCATTATGAACAGCAAGAAGAAGAAAAAAACATCGAAGAAAAGAACACACTAATATACCTTATCAGTCTAGCACAGCTGGGCAGGGATCGCCGCTAAGGGCTGCAGAGGTAAATTGCAAGGTGTGCCTCAGTGTATTAACATTCAGGTTCTTTCAGAGAGGATTGATCTCTGCCTGCTATAATACATGCCTGTGTATTATCCCATCCGTCTCCAAAGAAAGACTTGCTTCTTTCTCTCTTCACGGTGCTCAATAGTCACTAAAAACCTGGCCGGCTACACCAAGGATCTTCAACATTTTAGACTTTTTTTTTCTTTCCTTTTTTTAATTTTGGGTCAATTAAAATCACTGATGTGATATTTGTGTGGGGGGAAAATATTTTATTCTCTTTTTCATGTATCTCAGACTTTAAAAAAAAGAAGAAAAAAAAACTTAATATTGTAAAGACCCTCCATTTTTTTTTTTTTAAAAAAAAGCACATTTAATATACTTTTTCAATTCCACTGACATTCCCCACCAATCTCTCTATAAACCCTCGACCCTGGAGGCGTGAGGCTATAGTGCTATCCGCTATGCCGCTGTGCCACCTAGGCTTCAAATCATTCACTGTCGCATCACTTGAGCTAAAAGTCATTCATGACATTTCATTTCAATTAAATTCAATTGGCTCACTCACTTACTCACTCATCGTCTGTACCACTTTATCTTGCATACAGGGTCGCGGGGGGTCCTTGGGGCATGAGGAGGGGTACACCCTGGACGGGGCGCCAATTCATCACAGGGCACACACATTCACACACATTCACAAACTACTGGCAATTTGGGAATGCCAATTAGCCTAATATGCCTGTCTTGCATATGCATGTGGGAGGAAACCCGAGTACCCAGAGGAAACCCACCAAGCAGGGGGAAAACATGCAAACTGGCACACTCACAGACCTAAGGCAGGATTTAAAAAAAAATATATATATATATATTTATTTAAGAAACTAAATAGATTTAAACCAGTGGCAATCACATTATCACATGTCAACTCCCTGAGATGACATGAGAAAAAAAATATCAAGAAGAACCAGACTGAAGGGACCTCATTCTGTAACTTTATGGTCAAAAGTGCAATTGCTTACATTTTTAATTGTTTTAAAAATGTGTTTTAGTAAACATTAAGTCATCACAAGGCAGCACGGTGGTGTAGTGGTTAGCACTTTTTTTTCGCCTTGCACCTCCAGGGTTCGGGCTCGATTCCCGTCTCTGTGTGCATGGAGTTTGCATGTTCTCCCCGTGCTTGGTGGGTTTCCTCCGGGTACTCCGGTTTCTTCCCACAGTCCAAAAACATGCAGATTAGGCTTATTGGTGATCACAAATTGCCTGTAGTGTGTGTGTGTGTGTGTGTGTGTGTGTGTGTGTGTGTGTGTGTGTGTGTGTGTGTCTGTGTGTGTGTGTGTGTGTGCCCTGCGATGGATTGGCACCCTGTCCAGGGTGTACCATGCCTTGTCCCCTAAGCTTCCTGGGATTGGCTCCAGGCCCCTCATGACCCTGAATACAGGATAAAGCGGTATAGAAGATTACTGAGTGAGAGTAAGTCATCACATTAAGTGATGGAGACATGAGTAAAAAAACTGTTTACACAAATTTGAGATCAAAATCTATATGCATTTGGCAGCTGGTATCTGACCAACAACTTGATCAAAGCCTGGCATCCACTGTGTAAGAAAAATCTAGCTTAGCTAGCAAAGTTTTAAACATAGTTAGCCAGACTGACCACTGCATTCATTCAGTTTGCTCTTTACTCACTATGATCTTTGCAGGCAGAGAGCCAAGGCAAGTCCATAAAGTAGTAAGAAGTAAAAACATTTCCACTTTACTTTTATTAAATACTTGTTTTCATATGGCAGACATGTAATAATCAGAATTTTTGGCCATTTTCCAAAACTTTGCGGCAACCACGCCTAATGTGCTTTCCAAGACTCCCCTGTATATGTTTGTTTAACTACGTTTCATTAATTTAAGCTCCAAATAAAAGCAAATCTGCTTTAGTCAAGGCGGGTGAATCCACCAGTGTAACACATTTATTTTTCTTCATGATAAAATAAACCTCAGTCGACCTGCATCTCCTTTTATCACTTGCCAAGATAAATCTCTATGGAAACAATATGGAGTGGAACTTAGGGAGGATTGAGAAGTTGCCGCCTATGTGCTGCCTTTGTGCCGCCTTTGTGCTATCACTTATTGAACAAGATGAACAAAGATGCGGAGGAGTCTGAGGGGGCGAAGGAGTTATAAATCTTGACCTTTGCTTTCAAAACATGCAACATTCATGACCTTGGTTCATGGTGCAGCAGCAGACAGGCATTCAAAGCAACTGCCCTTCAGGCACGATGATCGTCTGTTGAGAGGAAGCGGCAGAACATAAACAGATAGTCATATTCAATGCATTCGGGCCATGCATTTATGGAAGGTATGCTTTGGCTAAAAAGTATATATAATAATAAAATAAATAAAAAACATGAAGTCACCTTCCCTGGTTAAAGCTTTATCTTAATATGCCGCTTGTATATAGTAGGTGTAATATAGATTACACATAAACTTCAGAGAAAAATAAAGAGATATGGAAAAAAAAGAGAGAAATGACTCTGAGTGTAGTCCCATCTGTATTTTCAAATGTCAGTGAGTTTTGGCATCAGGTGTGGATGGTGCAAGTGTTATGGGTAATAAGCAGGGAATGGTGGGATCAGCGTTTGATGCATTGTCAGACCATGATGGCTCTCAGTCCATAATGTGGCATCACAGGCAAATGACATGAAGAAGGATGTGATGAATGCATCCGCATTGAATTGCCTGCATTAGGTCACCTAAGTAAGGTGAAGATTAGATTAATTGGCATTCCCAAATTGCCCGTAGTGTGTGAATGAGCATGTGAGTGTGTGTATGTGGGCGTGCCCTGCAATGGATTGGCACCCAGCCTTGTGTGCCATAAGTCTCCTAGGATAGGCTCCTGACCCCCTGCGACCCTGTAGACATGAAAAAGCGATCTAGACAATGAGTGAGTGAGTGTGGTCACCTAAGTGAGGGATAGTTGTTTGTTTGTCAGGTGGCCGAGGCTTACATGCAGAGGATCAATGCTATATCTTTGAGGTCACGGGGTCAGACAGATAGAGATGATCATTTTGACCTGAGCTGAACCTTCATACAGTACATACTGAACTAACATATCACATGTCCCCATCAGAATAAGTGTGCTTATTGGGTTTTATATTAGTTCTTCTGGCTTTTTTAAAAATTATTGTTGGAAGAAGCGAAATAAATTAGTTGTACTAAAAAAATTGCATTGATTTTAATATATAGCCCATAATGCCAGGCTCAGAAGACATGGACTTTGATTTCTGTCCTTGCACAAACTTATGATCACATAATTTTTTTTCCCATGTTTATTTATTTGTTTATTTGATGGTTGATATTTACAGTAACAGGTTTTTCAGCTTTTTTTCTTAAGTCATGTTGGAATCAGAGTCTATCCTGGGAAGACTCATGGCAGGATTATATGGCACGACCAAATCAAACACACTTTGAAACACCTAAGTATAGTTGTATCTAGTTTATTCAACAGAACATGATAAATGCCAGTTTCTGACTTTAACCCATTTTGCAGATTATTATTATTAATATTACATTTAACTGCTATATAACCTTATTTTATAAGCTTTAAACTTCCACACTTGAGCAAAGCACAAAAACTGATAGGATATGTCCTGTGCAACAAAGAGTCTGCCATGAGTGGTTTAAATGTGTTCAAAGGGTTTTTGGACAATGTTGAAGCCAAGAAAAGGATGTCTGCACTCTATTACTGGCGTTGCAACCACTCCAGCAGTAATGAATTACAGGTATGTATTGCCTAACGTCTGTAATACATTAAATATAATACTGTAAAATAGGACATTATGTGATTTGGATGTTGGTCAAACACCATATTATACAGTACTGTGCAAAAGTCTTGAGCCACTCCTCATTTCTCCGTATTTTGTATTTAAAGATCCAGACCTTGTCCCTGTACCTGACCAGTTTCAAATGAATGGTTCTGTTTGTTAAACCACAGAGTGACCTATAAATCATTTAAGCATAAAAAAAATGAACATAAGGCATGAACCAGTGAGAAACAGGTACCGATGATGACAGATCAGGCCAGTGATTAGTATGCTGGTGATGCTGAATGCTGAGTGGTTGGAACAGACAAGAGGGAAAGCAAGGTTGCTGCTGACATTGTTACATAAACTTTGTCGTCTGTGCAGTAAAATCTCTTTAATTTAAGCTACATCATTATTTAAGTTTAATTAAAGTAATGATGAGCAATACTTTGCAAAACACTCAAGACTTTTGCACAGTAATGTACATATAACAAAACTACGTGGGATACTATAGTGTATGCACCGTGTTGAAGGAGAGAAATAAAATTACAAAACTTAAACCACAACCACAAGCGATTTGTGTACAAGAGACACAAGATACGCATTGCGTGTGGAAAGCTGATGCACACATGGTGTATTGGGAAGCAGTTGCATTTACTTTGTCTGGTTCTGTCTGCTACAGTAATATTATAAACCTTAGGGGACGACTGACAGACACGCATTTGGTTGATGCATGAATGGACGTTAAACGATGCATACATTTACTATGACAGGGAGCTGTCATCATGTACGAACAAAACTAGAACTGGTAAAGGAGAAGGCTGATGATGCTGTAAACTGAAATATTGTAGTGCTTATAAAGTTTTGCATGGTTGTCAACAATGGTTGGAATTGGAACAGTGAAAAAAAAAAACATTTCTCATAATCTAATTTCTTGCCATGCTTTGTCTTACTACGGAATCACAATCAAAGCATGAGATTGCTTTATATTTGTTTATTAGAATTCAACCAACATATTATTGATACTAAATTGCATATATAAATTACCACGAACACACCTGCAGGCTGATTTATCCATTGTTATAGAAGTGTGGGAGATGGAGTTATTGCTTTTAGAAAAAGACAACAAAAAAATAATAATGCAAAATTCACATTTATAAGTCAAACAATTTCGACTCAATATTTTGGCACTCATACTGTGTAACACTATTGTGACTCCAAGCAAACATGCAAAAAAATATTCAGCATCAGTTTGCAATACTTACTTACTTCTTTTGGAAAGCTAATTCTTTTCTCAAAATTGCAAAAATGGAGCTCATGTTGCACTATGTAAATTAATTAATTAATTAATAAAAATCCTTGGTTTCCTTCTTCTTATCTTCTTTATTCTTCCTAAAATGAATTATGAAGGAAAGACAACCTTGCACGTTTAATTTGCGCAAAAAATGCATTTCTGAATTTGTATCCTGCAAGTTTCATGGAAGAGATAGGATTCCATTTTAACATTCATGCAGGCATTTAATCATTGTGGCAGCAACTCACTGCATTGCATCAGCCAGGTTCAGGCCAAGAACTTCAGTTAATGCCCACATCAAACATCAAAACGGATTTGTACCAACTAGGCTGGTTTGAGTATTTCAGATACTGCTTATCTCCTGAGGTTTTTATGCACAGCAGGTTCTAGTGTTTTTGCAGAATGATGCAAAAAACAAACATACAAACAAAAATCCTTGTGTCCTCATTGATAAGATAGATCATGGGAGAATGACCTGACTGGATTAAGCTGACAGGAAGTCTACAGTAAATCGAATGGACGCTGTATAACTGTGGTGAGCAGTTGTTATACACAACACTTACAACAGCTAAAGAACACACCAGGTTTCATTATTATGGGAAACTCTCCAACCAAACTTTACAGTTGACTTTTTCCTCTAATCTATGACTTTCCAGTGGATGGTGAGTGAACGTTTATGATAATAAACTGTAGATAATAAACTACAGTGCTGTGTAAGTATTTGCCTCTTCAGATTTTTTTTTTTAGTTTTATTTTTTTGTTGCATAAATGTAATTGATTAATTGATAATTACACAAAGATACACAAGTAAATGCAAAATGCAGTGTATTAAGGTAAAAAGTCTGTCTGGATCTATGTGTAAAACTAAAAACTAATCTCCTTAAGGCAAAAAGAACACAAAGGGCCATCTCACACTTACCTTGTTTAAGACTTTTGGAAAAAATATTCTGTGGACTGATGAGGCAAAAGTTTACCCTTCAGGATCTGGATGACTTGCCCTAATAGATGAAACCATGAATTCTGAGCTCTACTGAGAAAATCCTGAAGGAGAATATCAGACCATAAGTTTGTGACCTCAAGCTCAAGCATACTTGTATTATGCAGCAGGACAATGATCCAACAGTATCATGAAACACAAAAAACTCCTCTGAATGGCTCAAACATAAATAAATAAATAAATAAATAAATAAATAAACATTTGGAGCCCTAGACCTATAGTCAAAGTCTGGATTTCGGTTTGGGGGCAATTACTTTTTCACACACGGTCAGGCAGGTTTGGACAGTTTTTTTTTTTTTTTTTTTTTAACTAAATAAATATAATCATCATTTAAAAAATGCATGTTGAATTTACTCTGGTTATCTTTGGGTAATATTACAATTTATGTGATGATCTGAAGCATTAAAAAAAAAGAATCAGAAACTGATTTCACAGCACTGTATAAAGAAACTTTTTATTATAGTCCCCACTCTCACTATTACAAATGAGTAAATTGGTCATTTAAACAAGTCTCAATTTTAGTTTCTGTAGCCAAGTATTACGTAAGATGTTTTTCAAAAGACCAGACTTGCATATCAAAAAAATCAACTAAATAAAATGTCCTTAATGCTTAATGTTTTATTAGATGATTTATACAGCCAGGCAGTGCCAAATATACAGCTTATTACAGTTATCTGCACATCTTGCTATGAATAAAAAACAATGATTGTCCTTTGAATTGCATTTGAATGAGAAATAATATTAATGTGTCGCAGTCATGCTGCTTGCCCGTGTACATCACTGCATGTAACATCTGTGTTCTGAGACATAACAGTGCAGGGACATTTTGTTGTGTGCATGCATAACTAATTTATCATGTGGTTCTCCTGTAGATCTGTATTTTTTTTTATCTCTTTCTCTTTGTGTCTCTCTCTCAAACACACAATATGTGTGTTTATATATGTATGCATTCTATGTATGTACAGTATGTGTGTATGTATGTATGTATGTATGTAATGTATGTATGTATGTATATACAGTATGTATGTATGTATGTATGTATGTATGTATGTACAGTATGTATGTACCATATGTATGTACACTATGTATGCATGTATAGTATGTATGTATGTATGAATGTACTGTTTATGGCATGGCAAGACAATTCTTACTGCTTACTCCTACAATTCTGACTTCAGTTTTATTTGTTTGGTTGTTTGGTCTTTGGAAATCGGATTTAGGCCCCTAGTTAGCAACACATGCAACAATTTTCAATTTAAATGTATTAACTGGAGATTTCAAATGAACTGCTTACATGTATTATTTATATGCACATTATACACAACCGATCCAAAGTCATGAGCATGTGGAAATTGGGATTTAGTATCAACATTAGGTAAGGAGCAGGAGGTAAGTCCAGAGAGAGGCTGACAACAAAATTTTATCCAAGTATAAGTATTGAGTGCACAGTGTGATGGACAGTTTCTTACCACATTAATGTTGCGTAGCATGACATATTTGCACAGGATTCTGTAAGCATACTTGCATTGTTTCAACTATGAAATTAACTATTATTCTCCTTATAAAAAGTTTACCTACCTTGTAGAATCATAAATTCAATTTTTGTTGTTTTCTATTTTTAATTGTGGATTTTATTTAAGTTTTATTCTGATCAAGTTAAAGTATTCCATTATGCCATTGTGGGAGGGTAAATTCAAACATGTTGTATATACAGTACTGTGCAAAAAAATAGTCCAGGCATGGGCCACTCTCCCCATTTAACCTGCTTGTCTGCATAGTTGCATGATGCTCCCATGCTGAATAGTGGTGCAGAAATGTGTATAACCAGTTAGAAAGTTGACATTTTGTCTCACTGTGAGGCATTAAAAAAATGCAGCAAATCCAGCTTTCAATCTCTGATGTTGCTAAATGTGAAAATAATTCATGCATCTTTCCATACTTGATGTTTTACTTTTTTTGTAAATAATAATTGGAATATATCATATATGATAAGCACACATACATAATCTAACTCAGTTGTTAAGACATTGGACTACGGGTCAGAGGTTCAAACCCCAGCACCATCAAACTACCACTGTTGGCCTCCTGAGTGAGGCCCTCAACCCTCAACTGCTCAGATGTATAATGAAATAAATGTAAGTTGTCCTCGATACGGGTGGCTGCCAAATGCCATAAACATAATGTAATGTAAAATATTGATGTTGAAGACTAAATCTGCCAAGGAAGGACAGGCATATTGTTGGTTGTATCCTGACCCAGGGGATTGGGTCGCTACTGATGATAGGCTGGCACTGGAAAAAAGAAAATATGAGAGATGATTGGTTGTGCAAATAAATATTGCTTTATGGTCAGTATTCTTTTATGCTGATCAATATTGTAAAAAGCCTAATATTTGGATGCAAAACAATATGGGGAATGGGGCACAGCAATGCCAGGCTGTTATCCTTATCCTGTTCCACAAGGTCTTTTTGATAATTCACTGATGGATGATGTGTTGTGTTAAAGACATATGAAATATATAATTGCTGTCTAATAATAGTAGACATTATTGTAAAATGACCAGAATTCTTTCCCTCTGTTGAAGAAGCAGCTTTGTGTTATTTGCTTGAGAGAAAGTGAGCATTTTAAAGTTTTGAGTGGCAGCTCGTACACTTGTAGGGAACATTTCAATGATTGTTTTGAATGTTTGTCTTCCAGGTCTATTTGGATAAAGCTAACCAAGCTGAGGCAGGGCACTCAACATTTCTGCTGCTGATGGAGTATTTCTGTTCAAATGGCAGAAGGCTTTGCCTGATAGAAAATAGTCTTGCCAGTACATAGAGATCACCATAGGACAATGTATATGATTACAGAAACAGTTTTACAATATTTAAGTGACATTATTTATTTCTGCAAGAATAATTACGGGCATAAATACTTTTTGGAAAGCACAATTTTTATGGCACCTTTGTGGGACCATATACAGTAGCATATATAGTGTGAGTCATAAAAGCATACTGTAAAACCATGCAGACGGTACAGAGATAATAGAGCTTGCATATGTAAAAGGAGGCTTACTGTAATATTTGGAAAACAGCTTAAATTTGAAATAATGATTTCAGTCCCATGTTTTAGGATTTTCTTTTAAAGAGGACAGGCTTAAGGTTATAGCTGGAATGTGGCATGTTGCTCTGTCTCATCTAGATGGAGTTGACATCACCTGTCTTTGCATAGGAAGGTCACAGAATTGATTTCAAATAAATTTTTATGTGCTGAAGATACCGATCTTAATGACTAGCCCTTGTAAGGTTAGGGATTAGACTGGCCCGGGTGCTAACAAAGGAAGGAGAAATAAATTGCATACATAAGTGAAGATTACATCAAGCAAAGTCCAGGCGGTGTCTCGTATGCGTGCGCAATATTAACAGAGGTATAGAGTAGATGACACCGAGTTTTGGCAAAGAGTAGATGACAGGGCTAAACAGCCAGAGGAGAGTGAGATGAAAATAATAAAACAGAAATCTGTTTCTGTGGGATGTACTGTTTTAGGTGAGACAAAACAAGTATTACTAGGACAATGAAGAACCAGTCACACTGGTAATCTTGCACAGATGGTCCAGTGCTTGATGTTCAAATCACGTTTTGTTGCATTTTCACAGCCTTGAATGAGCTGTGTACACAGCCATTGTTTGATGAGGAAAATTGAAGGCATGCCTTGTAAACTGTCAGTGCCTGATGCCAAAGACGGAGCTTGACTGAGGCGGTCTGGGCAGGACACTTTTTTTCTTCTTCTTCTTCTTCTTCTTCTTCTTCTTCTTTTTTTTTCTGTCACCGGAACTAGGTTTTGAGCTGAGCTGTGTGCAGATGGAGGACGCATAATGACTGTGTTATGAGGTGGAATGGTGCTTATGGAGCTTATGGGCAAGCAGTGAAATGACGCAGGGGAAAAGACTTTGGTTTACATGGATGAGACAATTTCTCTTCAGGGTTTTCTATGTAATTTAGGTTGAGCAATGTTCCTCCTCTGACAATTGAAATGAAGGCTCTATGTAATTAACCTAGAAATAGGATGACACCCTAACTCAACCCTGAGCTTCGGCATAATACTGTCATCATCTTTTCCAACAATTCAATTTCATACTTTCCCCCATTGTTCCTCTGAATAAACAATTTAATGAAAGCAAAATTAGGCACAATCCTCTTATCGGGTCAACCTTTTCAGAGCTGGATAACATCCCACGACAGAGACTTATCTGCCTCCTGTACTTTCATATAATTATTAGTCTCTTGAAGCAATTATTATAACAGCACTTTACCAAATATAATGCATTAAAAAATATACTTTGGGTGGCCAACACTTTGTGCTGCCTGTGTGTGTGTGTGTGTGTGTGTGTGTGTGTGTGTGTGTGTGTGTGTGTGTGTGTGTGTGTGTGGCGTTCCATAGAAAGCTGACAATAAATAAATGTATTATTAATAGAAATCTACAGTACTTAGGGGATGGTTATAAGTTTTAAGATACAGTAGGAATTAACAAAAATTATAAACATTGTCATACATGTTACTTGCCAATCATTTTTAGTTGAAAGTATTATTAAAAACATCACAGCAGGAGTTTGTCAATTTTAATAACCAAAAATAATAAAGTAATATTCCACCACAACCTGTAGTCTAAAACACTGCCTCTCTATTCATTCCTACACCTCTTTTCGTTATATTTTTTTAGTATATACTTTCAATAAGCCCTTATCTGCAGAATATGGAAATTTACTTTCCAACAGAATAAAACGAACAAACAACAACAACAACAACAACGAAAAAATAACAACTCTATTGCACTATTTTTATTTCATAGTGAGTGGGTGGATGCAAAATATACTGTGATAACAGAATTTAACATTTTCCTTTTTGAGTTATGAGAGAAAAGATACAAACAGAAGCTTAATACAGACATATTGTATGTACAGCGGTAGAATAGAACCACATATTGTATATTAAGGTCAGTCTGTTGTAACAAGCATGAGCAACTGGATATACGGTAAGTGGAATGAGTAAGTAATAAAACACAATGAAGCATGCTGCTTAAGGAAATCCTGAAGCAGAATAGCATGTCTCAGAGTCTTTTATTACTCTTACACTATACCAGTTAAAAATACAACGTTTTATTTATTAAAGAACATTTCAAATTGCATACATTTCTTGCTATAATTACACATTGTGAAACTTCAACAAATGTTACTGTAGTTATTGCAAAATTCTTACAGTATATAAAGAGCAAATGAGATGCAGCTTGTGATATTACAAAGAAACCAGGAAGGGTAAACTCTTCAGTCATCAAGTGCTGACTGACACTTGAGACACCTTGCATACAGTGTCACCATACTCGCAAATAAAGCTTCAAAAACACACACTTTATTATTAACCTTAGATTATGTGATGAGATATGTTAATTAAGAAATATCACTATAGTGATACATACAGTGATGTGAAAAAGTATTTGCCTCCTTCCTGTTTTTTTTTTAAATGCTTAATATAAAATGCATGAATTCATTCATTAAGGGAAAAAAGCTGTCCAAATCTACAGTACCTCGCCCTAGGTGAAAAAGAAATGGGCTGTTTAAGGTCATTCCACAGCATCTACATTTAAGTCCGGACATTGACAAAGCCACTCCACTGACTTTTTTTTTTTTTTTTTTTTTTTTAGCTATCCAAAGGTGGACTTGCTGGTGTGTTTTGGTTCATTGTCCTGCTGCATAATTCAAGTGCACTTAAGTTTGAGGTCACAAACTGATGGCTGAGCATTCTCCTTTAGGTTTGGTAGAGCGCAGAATTCCATGCATTATTAATAGCACGTCCACCACAATGTTTAACTGTTGGTATGATGTTTATTTATTTATTTATTTATTTATTTAACTATGTTAGTTTTATGACAAATGTAATGGGATGCACACCTTCCAAAAGGTTAAACTTTTAGAAATGGCTTGAAAGTAGATCCTTTGCAGACTCATACATGTTAATTACTATACATTAGAATGTCTTGTTTTTTTTTAAATCTTTTAGCATGCTTTACTTTGCCAGACAAGTTTTATTATGTGATTTCTTGATTCAACAGGTCTGTTTATGGCACGTGAAATTTAATTAAGTTTTTCAAAAAAAAAAAAGGGGGGGGGGGGGGGGTAATCACAGTTCATTCATGATTTAACAAAGGGGTAATTACTTTTTCACCTAGCGCTAGGTAGGTTTGGACAGCTTTTCCATTAATACATGAAACCATCATTTAAAAACTGATTTTTGTATTTACTCAGGTTATCTTTGTGTAATGTGAAAATTTGTTTGATGATCTGAATTATTTAAGCAGGAGAAATATGCCAAAGAAAAAATGAAAAACAGGAAATAGGCAAATATTTAATTTATTACTGTCTGTCCCATTTATATCACCACTCATGGAATGCATCTCATGCAATCAGATTACTTGGAGAGAACTATTACTGTCGTGTAATGTGCGTTAATATACACCTGTGATTAAATTAATCTTGGCACTACTGACATGTCTGACATGTTGTTATCTAAGGAATAGAATAAAACAGTTTTCCAGATAAGAGCACTGCCAGGAGTGTTTCATTTTATTTGGCAACAATAAAATAACATATCTTGCTTTTTAAAATCTAATGTTGGAAAAAGTTTAGCTAGTTAGATAAACAGTCATTCCCTTACTAACCTCTCTCTGGTTGGGCGGGGGGGGGGGGGGGGGGGGGGGGGGGGGAGGATAATTGAAAACTTTACATTCTAGAATTGTTAAATAAATCTCTCGTAATAAACATCACAACATAAATGATTATACATTAAACTTTGTTACACCACACACTTTTAAAAATATTTTAAAGAAATATAGAAAAAATGTACTGTAGTTACTATAACCAAGCAAAAAGTACATATTAGAATGAATGGATGAACATTAATCTGTCATCAGTGTTACAGCTGGAACTGCTGTCTGTGCTGAGCTGCTATACGAATATACAGTAATGCACAGCTTTTGGCCAATCGGATTCTTTTTGACCAATAGAATTCATCATCACAGTGGTTTAAAAGACAGAAGAAATTTTTGGCAGATAGAGATATCATGGAAAACCATTGATCCTAAACTAGCTAAAGGCAATAGGAAACACACAAGGCAAAGAAAATGGAAATTAGGAACAAAGGCTAAGAACTGCTGGCATAACACAAAAAGACTTTGTAATGCACCACAGTATTAATAAACCTGACACTGGCACTGGACATCAGATTGATTAAACACACACGAATAGTTATCCAGACTAGTGTAATGCTTTTTCTTCTCTTTAATCATCTCTGAAATCATTGACACCTTTGCAGCAGTGCATTGCAGGGTTATAGTTGATCAAAGTGTTCCTTCAAAATGTGTTAAAAATGCAACAGATATTTGCTTTAAAAAGGCAGTACAAATTAGTGAGAGAATTTACTGCCCTTTAAACCGATTGATGCACATCAACATTTTCCTTGTACATTTTAAAATGGTAAAAAGGGCAATATCACATTGATGACAAATTTATTGTATGGCAAAAATATGATAAAAAATATATATAACAGGTAAAAATGATTACAGGTAATACTGGTTACTAATGATAAACAGACATACACACACAAGACCCTGTCCCAACAACAAATACGCACACACATATTGCATCTTGATTAAAATTAGAATATTAAATAAAAATTGAATAATAAAATATTGGACTTTATTTATTTATTTTATTATTATTGGCTTACAGCTCACTCACTCACCATCTACACAGCTTTATTTTGTATACAGGATCACAGGAGGCTGGAGTCTTTTGCAGGAGACTTTGGGTTGCACCCTGAACTCCCATTGCAGGGCAAACATACACACACATCCACACACACTCATTCACATACTATGGGCAATTTGAATACGCCCATTAGCCTAATCTGCATGTCTTTCTTTGGACTGTAGGAGGAAACCAGAGTACCCAGACGAAACCCACCAAGCATGGGAAGAACATACACACAGACCCAAGGCAGCAATTGAACCCGACTCTGAAAGTACAAGGCGACAATACATTGGAAGGGACAAATGAGTTTGAATACATTACTATTCATACAGTGAGTATATTACTAATCGTACAGTCTAATAGTCTTACCAGCCGCTTCATTAGGTACACCTGTTCAACTGCCGTCTAACACAAGTATATAATCAATCAATCACATTGCACCAACCCAATGCACATAGGCATGTAGACATGGTCAAGATGGCCTGCTGAAATTCAAATCCAGTAACACAACAGAGAAGAAAGATGGCATGGCATGGCTGTTGATGCCAGATAGGCTGGGCTGAGTATTCTCAAAATTGCTCATCTACTCTGGGATCTTCATACACAACCATCTCTAGGGTTTGCAGAGGAAGACATGAAAATGCGAAAATATCCAGTGAGTGGCAGTTCTCAGGGTGAAAATGCTTTGCTGATGCTAGAGGTCAGAGGAGAATGGCCAGACTGCTTTGAGCGGATAGAAAGGCAACAGTAACTCAAATAACATCTTGTTACCAAAGTGAAAAAAAAATGTATACTAAGTATATTAAATTCTATCATTCCAAAGCATACTTAAGTGTATTTGCAGCCAGATTAATAACTATACCTGAAGGTTGCCATTTTGGAACAACAAAATTTGTCCCAAGCACATTTAAGTTGTAATAGAATTGTACAAAAGCACAATTTTAAGTGCATTAAGTATACTTTTGCATGCTAAAGTGGAACAACTTTAAGTATACTTAATACACTTAAAGTATATGACTGTGTTTGTACTAACGTATATACCTGACAGTGATTAATAAAATTTAAGGATACAGTGGAACCTCGGGTTGCGAGTAACGTGGTTTACGAGTGTTCCACAAGACAAGCAAAGGTTTTTAATAAATTTTTATTTGAAAAACGAGCAAGTCTTGGAGTGCCGAGTATCATGTATCACACATGCACCTCTTATTTTGACACAGAGCGTCACTCTTGCGATGCGGAATTGTGTGTAATCGTCTCCCCTGCTGGGTCTTAGTGCTCGTCTCTTACTTGTATAATCAACATCTCCCTCTCGGTTTCAGTGTCTCCTATGTGTGTGCACGCACGTAATTTGACACCGACACCGACACACACACACCGACACAAGCACACACACACTCTCTCACCTTTTCACCCCGCGACCACACAGAAACTCTGCTCGTGTCTTACTTGTATAATCAACATCTCCCTCTCTGTTTCAGCGTCTCTTATGTGTGTCCGCGCGCATAATTTGACACCGACACACACACACATACACACACACACACACACACACACACACACACACACCGAGACACGCACAGACACTCTCTCGCCTGTTCACCCCCTCCCCGGCTTCACAAAAACTTTGCTCTGTCGCGATTCTTTACAAAGGTAAGGTGCTGGTTAATTTGTTTTGTTTTTGTTTTTTTTACTTTACCGCAGTGATTCCGTTAGTATGCTAACGCCAGGTTCTTTTTTTTTCCTGTTAAAACGGTGTTTCCATTGTGTTTGTGTGTGTGTGTTTGTTGTGAAACTTAAAAAGTGATTCCTTTAGTATGCACTCATGCCAGTGTCAGAGAGATTTCTTTTTTTCCCATTAAAACGGTGTTTCCGTTGTGTGTATGTGTCCGTTTGTTGTGCAACTTAAAAAGTGATTCCTTTAGTATGCACTCATGCCAGTGTCAGAGAGATTTCTTCCCCCCGCCCGTTAAAACAGTGTTTCCATTGTGGGTGTGTGTGTTTGTTGTGAAACTTAAAAAGCGAGGTGGGTAGAGGGAGGATTAGTGTTACTGTGTAAAATGAGGCCAGGGAAGGGGCTAATTCCACACACATACACACAAACACACACGGCGACTGCGCGCACCAACGGAAACACTTATCTGTCGGGATTTATTTGTACTGTTTTTTAAAGATAAAGTGCAGGTTAATTTGTTTTATTTTCACTTCTTTGATTGTATTAATTATATTTTATGTATTTATTTATTTGGGCTGTGGAATGAATAATTTGAGTTTTAATTATTTCTTATGGGAAAATTATGATTTGGTTTACGAGTGTTTTGGAACACGAGCCCACTTCCGGAACGAATTATGCTCGTAATCCAAGGTTCTGTAATGTATTATGAGTACATTACAGCAAATTTTACTGTATTACAAATACATGAGCAATATACCATAAATATATTCTTATTGTAGCAGTACTTCTGGCCAATTCCAAATACTAAAAATTACACTTTGTTCTTAATTAAAATATACTTTTTAAATATACTTTTATTATATCACATAGTAATCCTATAATACTGTATTGCAAATGTGTTACTGGTACAGTAAAGGAGTTTAGGACCATTTACAAATCCTGAAACTATTTTCTAGACTATAACATGTTTTTGAAACACATTGCATCAGTAACTATGAGGCAGCTTTTATTCATGAGTTCAACAGATTTAATTTGCACAAGGTTACATAAAAACTAAACAAAACAGTTCTATAGTTTATTTATCTTCAACAATACGTCAGGTTGTCTCACAAACACACAAACAGAAAGCGTGAACTATTGTCTTAACAAAGACAGGCTTAGTATTGGATTATACTGTATTACTTCAAACCTTGTGTGTTGATTCTAGCTGTTAGGCAGAGACCCTGAAAACAGGTCGAAAACTACGGAACATTATATTAGTGATTAGTGATGGGTTGTTCATGAACGGTTCATTCTTTTTGAATGAGTCTTTAACATGACTCAGAAGAACGAGTAGTCTCGGACAGTGATTCGCTCAACTGGACGCTCAT
The DNA here is from genome assembly GCA_030347435.1 of Clarias fuscus. Lineage (NCBI taxonomy): Eukaryota > Metazoa > Chordata > Actinopteri > Siluriformes > Clariidae > Clarias > Clarias fuscus. The sequence goes on along the minus strand of CM059214.1, from coordinate 23,996,596 downwards.
GTGCAAATGAGTCATCTACTACTACTCGTTCATTCTTTTGTCACATGACCTCCACAGACGCTATGCAGTGCAATAGATTCAAAAGAACGAACACGTCGGACCAGAAGATATGAGAGGTGAGCTGCATAATATGTATGTCCTTATATGTACAGTATAAGGTATGTAAATATGGCCTTAGCTGCACTGTAATATTTTCATTACTGGAACTATAGCCACAATTTGCGTATGTAGCCGTGTTGGAGGTAAAATGTAACATTTTATTTTTCTTTTGATCAAAAGAACGAAATAAACTAAATGAATCAAAAACAGTTTCGTTCATTTTGATGAACGACATAAAAAAATGGAGGATTGACTAAAATGACTACATACAGTACTAGTGCTGGGTCGTTCATGAACGATTCAATCTTTTTGAACAAATCTTTAATGTGACTCAGAGGAATGAGTAGTCTCGGAGAGTGATTCGTTCATTTTCTACTGGGCGCGCATGCACAAATTATCGCAAACCTCCATAAACCTCCAGGAAACAGAACTGAACGGTTCTCAACGGATCTTCAAGTCCGAGTCGTTCCTTGTTTTGTCACGTGACTCCCATAGATGCTATGCAGTGTAGTACACAGGAATCAGAATTGAGCGATTCTCTCTCAATGACTCTTCTAGTCCGAGTCGTTCATTCTTTTGTCACGTGACTCCCATAGACACTATGCAGTGCAATAGATTCAAAAGAACGAACGACTCAGCCTAGAAGATATGAGAGGTGAGCTGCTCATTCTGTTTATAATAATATGTCCTTAGCTGCATTGTAATATTTTAATAACTGGTACTATAGCCAAAATTTGTGCATGTAGACATGTTGGGGGTCTGTTTACTGAACTGTAATATTGAATTTTATTTCTGTTCAAAAGAACGAAATGAACTAAATGACTCAAAAAAAGATTCGTTTATTTTGAACGAGATTCAAAGAACAGAGTCACTAAAATGATTCAAACTTTCCATCATCACTACATACTAGAAGTGAAGTACATACGATTATTAGACAAGCACATTAGACAATACATTCTACTGTTTAAACTATGTACTTAATTTCAAACAAAAAACATAAATTGTGCTTTATTCCGAAAATAAAATAATAACGATAAGAACTAACTTATGCATGCAATGATGCAGCTTCCAGCCATTATTTCAAACTAGAAGCCAATCCACAAACAGATAATGTGCCCACCTCTAGTTTCTGAATGGCTGATATTGCCCCAATTTTAGTCTCTGCTTGGGTGGAGCTGTGGCAGAGTAAGAGTTCTAACACTGCTGCAGACCAAGCAAGTGTAACTTTATGATATTGAGCACACGGAAGAGACAGAGTTCAAACGCACATAAAAGAGCCTGCATGTGCAAAACTGAGTCTCAGCACGCAAAACGAGTTTGAAAGAGCATGCGCGAAAGAGAGAGGTGCATTAAATATAAGCATGAATATGTATATTCAAAATAAACTGAAAATAAACCGAGACTACTATGTATTAAAATTTTTATTTTAATGTATGCTTTCTTTACATTTTTACAATTATTATTTCAAGCATACTTTTTCTTTTAAAATATGCCAAAAAGACCTCCAAGTGGCACAGTGGTAAAGCGCTCGCCCTATCATCCGGAGATCGCCAGTTCGATTCCCGAGTGATGCTGTAACCTCTTGCAGCCGGAGGTCTAGAGAGAGCTGATTGGCCGAGCTCTCTCAGAGGGGAGGGATGAGAGGTATTTAGTGCTCCCACATTAATCACGGCTCTACAGCCAATCAGGGGCGTCTGTGAGCTCACACAAGCAGAAGGAGCGGATAGCGCTGTCCTCCAAGTGTGTTACACCGCCCCCAACGGTGCGTGAGCGAGCAGTTCAAAAAGATGCGGTCGGCTGGCGTCACGTGGTTCGGAGGAAACACGTCATAGTCTTCGGCCCTCCCGGCTGAGTGGTAGTAGTAGCCTTAATGTGGGAGCCCCCTAGTGACTGGGAGGAATTGGACATGACTAAATTAGGGAGAAGATCAGGGTAAAAATCCAAAGTATATTTTTCTAGAACATGTTTTTGGAACGTGTACTATAATACAATTATTTTTAAAGTATGTTTAAAGTTTAATTCGAAAAATTGGTAACAGCATGATATTAATATACTTTTTATATATGAACCACTTTTTTGTTAGTATATTTGCAATATACTATAGAAGATTTTAATATATTTGTAATATTTTTTTTTTCACTAGAGTACACCTAAGGTATACTGAAGAACATCTCTGAACACACAACTTGTTGGACCTTGAAGCAGATGAGTTATGGGAGCAGAAGACCCCACCGCATGCCACTCCTGTCAGATAAGAACATGAACCGGTGAGTGTGTGGGTGTGTGTGCGTGCATACATGTGTGCATGCAAGAAAGAGTGTGTGCACGTGTGTGCATAAATGGCTATTGCTGCCTATATTTGATTCCAGAAGGCCTCAAATAACGACAGATATGCCAACTGTGGTTACAATTAATTGAGCATTTTCAAACCTCAAGACTCCCAGGTAAACCACAATCTTACCATACGGCATTCATGGATTATCTCGTTTTTTTTTGTGAATTTGTAGCAATCGATACGAAAAATCAATAAAGTGGGAGCTGGGTTTTATCCTGTCCCAAGCATCAGACAATTAAGGTAAATGTCACTATAGAGTCATCAGTTGTGGCCATGGAAATAACTTCCACAGATACACAGCTATATATACTGCATGTCATGACCAACCATAAGTTCTCTTGATCAGTTACTGAACATGTTTTTCAAGAGACAAATAAAAAAATAATTAGAAATGAGAAAAGCTGCTTCCTCAAATTAAGTGCAAATTTCTGAATCTAGGTGTTATGGTTGATTTTGGCATTGATAACACCAGTAAACCAGTTTCCTTGCCAATGTTGGATCCAACATCTTGCTGCAGAATGTGAATGTTTCTTTTATCTGAACTGCATTAATGCCTTCTTTCACACAGCTGCCAAGAATTCACACACAGCTGGCAGCTTACTGAATCCAGCAGGTAGAGTGCTTATGAAAAACGTTCTCACTGGTCTGGGTGTTCCTTTTCTGATGCATTAAAATTATTTTTGTCTGTTTTTTAAACATTACTGGTACATTTGTGCATCTCAGCCTGACTGAATATAATGCATAGTGATGGACTGCCTAATGTACCAAGAACAAGAAAATAGCAAAGTTACAAAACTTTCTTCCTCAGGACACCATCAATAAATACTTTTAAAACTTAAGGCATTTATTTATTTATTTATTTATTTATTGGACTGCCTTTTACTTTGATTACAGCCATGGCTTTGTTTCGAAATGCATAAGAATAACATTTATTTCTGTCAAGAGTCACATTAATTTCTCCAGTATCTCGTACTGATGATGAGGGCGTCAGACTGCCGCATAAAGCCTCCTGCAGCACGTCCCAAGGATTCTCAATGTGCTTAAGGTCTAGACTCTGTGGTGGTTAATTCATGTGTGAAAATGATGTCTCATGCTCCCTGAACCACTCTTTCACAATTTGAGCTCGATAAATCCTGGCATCGCCATCTTGAAATATGCCCATGCCATTACTGTATAAAAAGGAAAAAAAATAATCTATTATTGGGAAAAACAGCATCATTCAGTATATTCAGGTAGTCATTTTTTGGGCTCATAACTTTGCTGAACTTGACCTGACCCCAGAACATAACACTGCTCTCACAGGCTCTCACAGGATGGTAGGCTGCATCACTTCATATTTATATACTGTACTGTTTAATACTGTACGTGTGTGTGTGTGTGTGAGAAAAGACTTATAAATATATAAATGCTGTAGAGCAAAGATGACTTTAAAAAAAGTATATAATGAAACGAAGTCAGTATTTGGTGTGACATTTCTTTGAGGACCCTTTAGTTTTAGGTACAACATAAGGAAATGTACTACTATGGTTTACTTTACAACTTCTTTTCTATGGTTTTAACTTCCTTCCTGTTTACAGACCTCAAAAGTGGTCGCTTATATAATGTGCTACATTCTTTTCTGGTGTACGAATATTTTCCTTTCATTTTTAATTTTGTGGTGAAATGCAGATGGTTGAAAATCTGAAATATTCTGAAATACCTTGGGGGCCATTCAACTGGTCTGACACTAACCCACATTGGATAGATCCCTCCAAGACTGTTGGAACAAAAAAAGTGATGGTATGATGTGGTATATGGGGTACAAAGATAGTGGGGCCATTCTTCATCAATGGAAACCTCAAGGCCACTGGATATTTGAAATTGCTACATGATGATGTGTTTCTCTCTTTATGCACTGAAGCTGGCACGTTCCCTGAGTTTTGCCAGCAAGATGGTGCACCACCACATTATGGGTGTCAGGTCCGAGCATTCCTAGATGAACAGTTTCCTGAAAAGTGGATTGGTCGTCGTGGGCCAGTTGAATGGCCCCCAAGGTCTCCCGATCTGACCCCCTTAGACTTTTATCTTTGGGGTCATCTGAAGGCAATTGTCTATGGTGTGAAGATACGAGATGTGCAGCACCTGAAACTACGGATACTGGAAGCCTGTGCTGGCATTTCTCCTGCGGTGTTGCTATCAGTGTGTGAAGAGTGGGAGAAGAGGGTTGCATTGACAATCCATCACAATGGGCAGCACATTGAACACATTTTATGTGGTCAGAAACTTGTAAATAACTCATGAAAGAATAAAGTTACGTTAAAAGCAAGCACACCATTGTTTTTCTTGTAAAATTCCCAATATGTTTGATGTGTCACATGACCCTCTTCCTATTGAAAAAACAAAAGTTGGATCCAAGATGGCCGACATCCAAATGGCCGCCATGGTCACCACCCATCTTGAAAAGTTTGCCCCCTCACATATACTAATGTGCCACAAACAGGACGTTAATATCACCAACCATTCCCATTTTATTATGGTGTATCCATATAAATGGCCCACCCTGTATATTACACAGCAAGTGAACCTATTTTCCTGAAGTTGATGTGTTGGAAGCAAAAAAAATGGTTAAGCATAAGAATTTGATTGACTTTGACAAGTGGCAAATTGTGATGGCTAGACACCTGGATCAGAGAAACACTAAAACTGCTGGTCTGGTAGGATGTTCTTGGTTTTGGGGGACCAGTTTAAAATTAGCCGAAAGGGGGGGGGGGGGGGGGGGGGTTGCTGGGGTCATAATTTTATGGGTGATTGGTGTATTGCTCTGGTAACATTATTTACTGAACCTACATGTAGTGGTTATATAAGTCAATATAGCAGAGTTTTATTGAACACTGACTCTTTGAATATGTTCTTTGAATGAGTTTAGGGTTGTGCACTTATAGAAAAATAACCAATGATGTATTGAGGGTGGTGTTAGTTGCTGTGACTCCAAAGTTGATTCCAACCCAATCTCGCACCCCCCCTCCCCCCCCCTCTCTCTCCCTCCTTTTCTCTTAAAAAAATAAAATAAAATAAAACAAAAAAGCTTATATATTTCCTAGTGTCTATAAACCCCTCTGACTTGTTCCTAAAGCCTCAAGTCCAGTGTGCTGACGAGGAAGACTGCTTCTAAAAATGCATTTCCTCACAGAAAATCAATCAATATTTGCTCAATTAAAAATAAATAAATAAATAAATAAATAAATTTGTTCACTGTACATTATATCAAATTTGATAATTATCCAACTCATACATTAATTCTACTTTAAATCATTTGCATAAGTCTAACAAAACTGAAATACAGCACATTCATTCCCTTGGATCTTGTCATTCTATAATAATTCAGCTGTAGGTATAGTTTTTTTTTTTTGGCTCCTGTGCTGGTTTTTCAGTTAGACCTACTTATCATTCTCTGTGGGGACCATATATCTTATTTCTGACATCACCTTAGTCCTCTTTTAAATACTTTGCCTTCCATGAACATATTAATTTACTTCTCAGAGGAACAATCTTCATGATAACCCTTCAAAAGTGCCACACATGTATTTGTAAATGAATCACAGAACAGATGTTTCTAAATAAATGCGCAATTTATCACGACCGTTCCTGTAGTTTAGACCTAGGTGCGGTGCATTGTTTTGCAAAAACAAACAAAATACATCATTTACTTGCAAGTCAGTGTTTAAGTATCATTAGGTGTTTGAGCGAAGTAGTTAACCTAAACACACCTGATAATCACAAAAAAATAATGTATGCTGTATAAACATCAATTTAAAGTCTTGTAGAGTTTTACACAGTGAGTGGCAAACAAATTGGCATAAGCATGATCATTTACATTTGACGTGAATAGCATAAGAGTAAATCTAGCTTCTTGCACTGCATCACATATCGCATGTGTTGTATAACTGTCAGCTATCCTGTTACCCTGAAAATAAACAAAGTACAGTATAGTGCAATTATTTGTATCTCTCATGCTGCTGCTGAATTGCCAGTGATGATTTTATGTCTTGGGGCCATACAGAGGACAGCTGCGAGTCGCAGGCCAGGACTCTGTATCCCATAGACATGGCCTTATATCTTGGTTTTGCAGACTTCAAATGAATAAAGTTAAATGACTGTGAACATTTGCCTAGAGCTCTGATTTTAATGCAGCTCTTATAATGTAATGTAATAACAAATGACCAGCCGGCTAGCTAGCTAGCATCACTCCATCTTCTTGTGCTGCAGATACTGTTGTATCTCTCTGTCTCCTTGTGCTGCAGAGGGTTTAATTCATCTTCTTGTGCTACCGAGGATATGAATCTACCTCCCAGCTCATTTTGCCTCCCTGCTCCACTGGGGGCATGGCTCCCACCTTCTTCACAGTGTACTTTACTCCCCTCTTAGGGCAAATGACACTGTCTCCCCCTTTTTTATATATATATTTTTTTATAAGACTCACTCCCCTTGGTGGCTTTCCACTGTCCGGTAGCACGTTTTCTAATGACTGTCCAGGAACCCTTCTAGACGTTGAAGGGCTCAGTGCGAGCAGTGTAATAAGGGGAACTCATGTAAAGGTAGTAATCAAAATGTGGTGGCTTGGCAACTGGGTCAAAGCATCCCCTAAAAAAGCAGGTCTTTGGAGTGTTTCCTGTTGCAGGGGTTACAACCTACCAAAGGAGGTCCAAGGAAGGACAAACCAGTGAACTGGCAAAAGGGTTCATAGGTGCCCAAGGCTCACTTGGGGGTGAGCACTTGAGGAGTGAAAGTTTGTGTGGTCTTATCCCACTGAAGACACAGTGCCCCCTTGCCCATGCTGAAAGCACCTGTACTGGGCATGTCAGAAGGTGGCCTGGTGTAATGAATCATGGTTTGTTTTAAATCATGTAAATTGCCAGGTGTGTGCAGGTGTTGGGGGCTTCATGTGCCTCTACAAGTATAACTGTAGATGGTCTGGAGGCCATTCCATAGGGCCACAATGACCAATCGAAGAACCTTGAAAATGATAATATATATATTACCATTTTCCAGGTTCTTCGATTGGTCATTGGATAGTGCCTATCTCAGGGTTGCTGAAATTTGTTGGATTTACATACTGTAAATATTATGTTACACCCCAGACGAATAGAGTACCATCTGATTACAATGGCTTCCAATGGCTTGTATTTATTCTGCTTTATTGATGCTACTGTGGAACGTCATTTCAAGAGGCATCTGTACCAATTGAAAAGACAAAGGCATTGCAGTTGGATTTCATTCAGTTACATACTGTATATAGAAGTAAAAAAAAAAAAAAAAAAAAACATTATAATCTTGGAATCCCTTTCCTTAACCTGAAACTCTTATTTGCCAGTATGATGCTGGAAATGCCCCAGATTGGAAGGGCACATATTTAATAATAATAATAATAATTTAAAAAAATGCAACATTGCTAATTTTAATTAGTCTATTTTATCTAAAACAAATGAAAAAGTATGTTTATTTGAATAGGCATATTATGATTTTTATATTACATTCATGAACAATGATTGATTTAAACTGATTTCTGAAATGTTCAACAAAGCATTATTGCATCTCCTCACAGCTGCATTGCATCAGGGACACTGTTGTGAATCTGGCAACAATTTCAGCCTCACAGCAAAATCCATGATGGTGGCGGCTTTAAAATGTATGTCATCGTACATGCGCTTGTGAAACGAATATTGAGTAAATGTAGATTAACGTGGCCTGAATCTTGCCATTCATCATGATAAAATAGTTACATTAAGGCTGGTGGGCATTTTTTGCTGAGCTTTATTTCATGTCCCTAATTATGATTGCTCGTGAAGTGGAACATTTTCTGTTTGTTGTTCACACTTATTGTACTTTTTGGTGACATAAACAGGCATGTCACCCTCTGCAATTGGGCAATGCATTGTGAATACATGTACAGTAGATCTCAGTAATATATGAGTGCAAAGTCACATTATGACACGGTGTCAAATTCTCAACACTGTGTTTTGAACAATTTTGAATAATAATCAAAAATGATAATGAAACTAATTAGTTCTGTCATTGCTGAATGGTGATTGGCTGCAATTACTTATGATTCCATACCACAGTTCATTGCTGTAAGAGGAAGACACTTTGCTTATGATCTCAACATTTTTGTAGTCTACAGGCATACACACTTCCACACCCACTCATACGCCACAGACAATTTGGAAGTGCCAATCAGCCTACAACCCATGTTTTTGGACCCTGGGGAAAACTGGAATACTCAAGGAAAACTCACCAAGTGCAGGGAGGACATGCAAACTCCATGCACATAGATTTGAACCCCCCCACCTCTGGAATTACAAGGCAACACAAAGCCACAGTGCTGCCAGTAAGGGCAATACAGCTACAATATCAGGGGTGTATATATGAATAATGAATTATGAAAATGCAGTCTAACTGTTTTGTAGGTTTTTTAAAATGTATTAGCTTGATTTTGTGAAAGAATTTGCAATGGAATCATGGCACATCAGCACATACACATGAGAGGCATGCCATCAGTAATATCATAGTAAATTTGCAGTACTAAAATAAATAAATAAATAAATAAAATAAAATTTAATGTGGTACATGTAAAACTATATTGACATTTCCATTGTTCTAATATTCTCCTGTACAAAAGTATGAAACCCATGCTATCAGCGTCTATGAAAGTACTTTTAAGGAATCTTATAGAGTATACTGAAACCACAGCCACTTTCTGAAGGACAGATAAATCATTCCTCTCTGCATGTTTTATTAATAAAGTTTTAATATTCTGTGCAATGAACAAAAATGTGGCTCAACATTTTCTAGTGAATTTCTTCGTATAGTTTGCTTAATAAAACTGAAAGAAAGAGCAGCATTTTTCTACACGCTTCCCAAGGAAGCCATCATAATGATTGCATACAGTAGAATTATGCACTCACTGGCCACATCAAATTCCAACCCTTGAAGCAAATACAGTAATAAGAGGCTACAGTGGGCACAGGGCCACCTAAACTGAGTCTGGAGAAGATTGGAACAAGAGCAGTTTAGTTTGTCAAGTCTTCATCTCTCTCTAGATGAGCCCAGATGTAGCCTCAGATTCCTGGTCATGGCTTTCATTAATAGAAAAGTGACCTAATGTTATTTAGAACGTTTTAGAATTGGAATTATGAACGTCTTGGTATAGACCATTATTTGACATGGTCTTGCCTCATGGTTTATCGTGTCGTGTGCTGTAAGATGCTTTTCTGATCACCACATATGTGTTAGAGTTACTGTGGACTTCCTCTCTATTTGAACTTGACTGGTGATTCTCATAAGACCTCTTTCAGAATTGCCACTTGCTTGAGGCTTTTCATTTGGATAAAGTTTGTGTCCTTTTGTATGAACTTTAGAGAGTGCTGGACATGAAATCCCAGAAGAATCGCAGGTTCTGAAATACATAAAATACCCTGTCTGGCATGTTACTGAGATCTATGTATATATATATATATATATATATATATATATATTTTTTTTTTACTGTTAAATGTAACGTAACATTACTGACAGTTTTTCTGAGTGATCGTATGCACTGAGCTGAGCTGCACTGAGCTGCACTCATGGCAGTCTTGCTAATAAAATAATTGGTGAGTGTAGGTTGATAAAGTGTTTGCTAATGACAAAAATGACAACTGAAAATGACAGCTCCAATAAATAGAGGTTAATAAATAAAAGGTTAATCCTGTTTTTCATTATAATGTCTGGCAGTCAATAACAGAGAACTAGGAAGCATCTGATGTTCGTCTGTACATGTCTGGTGCGGTTAAATATTGTAATGACTTCTTGAACTTTGATGACCATTATTATACTGCAAATAAACACGTTATTCATCACATACAATATAATTTCACCATAATTCTTTTTGTATAGTGCTATAAACAATGCTCATTGGTGTGTGTGTGTATGTATATATATATATATATATATATATATATATATATATATATATATATATATATATATATATATATACACGTGGACAAAATTGTTGGTACCCTTCGGTCAATGAAAGAAAAACTCACAATGGTCACAGAAATAACTTTAATCTGACAAAAGTAATAATTAAAAAATATTCTATGAATGTTAACCAATGAAAGTCAGACATTGCTTTTCAACCATGCTTCAACGGAATTATTTAAAAAAATGAACACATGGAACAGGCCTGGACAAAAATGATGGTACCCCTAACTTAATAGTTTGTTGCACAACCTTTTGAGGCAATCACTGCAATCAAACGATTCCTGTAACTGTCAATGAGACTTCTGCACCTCTCTGCAGGTATTTTGGCCCACTCCTCATGAGCAAGCTGCTCCAGTTGTTTCCGGTTTGAAGGGTGCCTTTTCCAGACAGCATGTTTCAGCTCCTTCCAAAGATGCTCAATAGGATTGAGGTCAGGGCTCATAGAAGGCCACTTTAGAATAGTCCAATGTTTTCCTCTTAGCCATTCTTGGGTGTTTTTAGCTGTGTGTTTTGGGTCATTGTCCTGTTGCAAGACCCATGACCTGCGACTGAGACCCAGCTTTCTGACACTGGCCAGCACATTTCTCTCTAGAATCCCTTGATAGTCTTGAGATTTCATTGTACCCTGCACAGATTCAAGACACCCTGTGCCAGATGCAGCAAAGCAGCCCCAGAACATAACAGGGCCTCCTCCATGTTTCACAGTAGGGACAGTGTTCTTTTCTTGATATGCTTCATTTTTCCGTCTGTGAACATAGAGCTGATGTGCCTTGGCAAATGTTCAATTTTTGTCTCATCTGTCTCACAGAAGCTTTGTGGCTTGTCAACATGTAGTTTGGCATATTCCAGTCTGGCTTTTTTATGATTTGTTTTCAACAATGGTGTCCTCCTTGGTCGTCTCCCATGTAGTCCACTTTGGCTCAAACAACGACGGATGGTGCGATCTGACACTGATGTTCCTTGAGCATGAAGTTCACCTTGGATCTCTTTAGAAGTCTTTCTGGGCTCTTTTGTTACCATTCAGATTATCCGTCTCTTTGAATTGTCATCAATTTTCCTCCTGCGGCCACGTCCAGGGAGGTTGGCTACAGTCCCATGGATCTTAAATTTCTGAATAATATGTGCAACTGTAGTCACAGGAACATCTAGCTGCTTGGAAATGGTCTTATAGCCTTTACCTTTAACATGCTTGTCTATAATTTTCTTTCGAATCTCCTGAGACAACTCTTTCCTTCGCTTCCTCTGGTCCATGTTGAGTGTGGTACATACCATGTCACCAAACAACACAGTGACTACCTGGAGCCCTATATATAGGCTCACTGACTGATTACAAGATTGAATTAACATGTCCCTTTGGTCACATTATTTTCAGTATTTTCTAGGGGTACCATCATTTTTGTCCAGGCCTGTTCCATGAGTTTATTTTTTTAAATAATTCTGTTGAAGCATGGTTGAAAAGCAATGTCTGACTTTCATTGGTTAACATTCATAGAATATTTTTTAATTATTACTTTTGTCAGATTAAAGTTATTTATGTGACCATTGTGAGTTTTTCTTTCATTGACCGAAGGGTACCAACAATTTTGTCCATGTGTGTGTGTATATATATATACGATCTGATATAACCCCTTTGAGGTTCCTATTTAATACAACAGTCTTCCTATTGAATTTCATATATCTATCTTAGATGACAATAGGAAGACTGTTGTATTAAATAGGAACCTCAAAGGGGTTATATCAGATCGTATGACCATCAATCAACCCATGATATATCTGAGTGCTATACATTTAAAAAGTTCAATATACCAGGAAATATTTTTAATTGATATTAATCCTCTTTCACTAATAGAGACTCAAGTGCAAAACTGTTCATTAGAATTTAATTCCTAAACTATTAAGCAACTGTAGTCACAAACCATTACAGAAACACTGCCTGCATTAGCACAGTCCAAGGCAATCTTTATGCTCATCAAGTGGAAATGTCCTCAGTCACTGCATGCAACCTAAGCAGACCATACAGGGCCATCTTTATGCAGCAGCCAGAGACTTTAATGCAACAAGAACTCCAACTAGAAGGTGGGCACTAGGATGAGTCAGAGAGATCTGAATGGCAGAAGGGGTTAGAACATCATATTAACTACCCACAACTAAGATTTTTAAAACATTTAAAAATTATATTTGAAGCAGGCTTGTACCTTATTCCAGTTGTAATGCCAATGATAAAAAGCCATGACCATAAACCAAGGAAAAGAACATATGCTACTTGTACTTTTTACCCTGTAGTAAGTGGTCCTCTAATCAAAAGTATAATGGTGGTTTATAGGTTTAATTATAGTTTCAGAATCCAGTTTCTATTATATAGGCAATTCATGGCCTTTTCATGCAATCTGCCTCAGGTAATGAGTCTGTATCAATGTTATCCATGTATCTTGACATTCCAAATCAATATGGCTTGAAATTAGATTCAATTTAAATGCTATTAGTTAACCTAAAACACTAAAGCCTCTTTATCATACTTATTTTCTCTACTACTGAAATATGACAGAGATCTCAGAGAAGACAATCTCGCAGGAACTAAGCCTCATATACTGTAGCACTATGTGAAGGAGTGAAAGGTCATATAGAGCAACAGCTGGAGAATACTTCAGAGACAGTTATAAAATTGCATCTGCCATTCCTGAAAATTGTGCCGTTGGCAAGATGCACCTAAGCCCACTCTTTGGGTTTTGGGGGGGTGTCCATATAGATTGATGAAGACAAATTGCAGGTACTTTTCTCTGGTGAGTTAAGGATGGAATGAAAGCTGATCATGAAAACTTTTGTCAAAAGAGTGTGGTTTAACTTGTCGGAAACTCTGAAGACATGTCAGGAAGATAAAACTGCAAATCGTTCACAGCTAATCATGACAACCAATGATGTGACAGGGCTAAGGACTTACGACTGCACCAAGTATGATATGGGAAAATATGTCAAAAAACGATCATTTCAAACCCAAACAATTCACATTATGATCGACTCGATGGGGATTTGAGCTGGTAAGGGTGTATATTATAATATAAGCTTTTGTGTTGCAGAGTTTTGCTTCAGGGCATTGAGCATGGTGGATATCAGCCTCAAGCTTTTCTTGACAAACAGAACCTTGCTATCATGCAGGGGAAATAATTGCTTCATCATGTTGGTCATATTGTTTTAAATACTTAACTTGAGCCAAAATGTTTTCTTTAAAAAAAAAAAAAAAAAGATGGAAAAGGGAAATACAATGTGGTCAACTGAATTCTTACTGTTAATCCAGCAAGAGTAAAATGTCTGCATAATTGTGAGAGAATTACGATCTGATGGCAATGAGGGTTAAGAGATGTGTGAGAAGCATCAATGTGCCAGCATGACATGTTCTAATGACATCGCGTTTTTTATGCAGGCTTTGCTCATGTCTCGATATGCACTTTCTGTTCGTCGATATTAGCATTGTGTATGCTGAGTTCAGTGAGCTTACACTATTTGAATCGAAAAAGGACAACTGCTACTCCCAAGAACTATGCAAACAGAAGGAAGGAAGTGCCTGGGGCACTGTTTACCAACCAAGACAGATTCCCTTCTTTCATACTGAGACAAGCCGAAGTTCACCTTCCCCCTTTCACATCATCTCCTATCCTAATTTCTCTCCAGTCACAATACGTTCCTTGCCAGACCGAGGGTTTATTATGCAGATGTCTGAAACGAAACCATGCCTACGTGACCATTCCCTTTTTGTGAAAAATACACACTTCAAACAGAACACATTAATTTGAGAACAGTCACTGTTACGGCCCTGACAAACTGGAGGGCACATCTTGTAAGGGTAATAAAAGGGATGGTCTGTAAACAGAATAAAAATAAAACAATTTTATGCAAAGCTGTAGCAATAAATGGAATTTATTTATATTTTTTTAAACAAAAGTTGTGTATGGTGGTGGGACAAGCAGGCCAACTCAGAACTGCATGACCAGTTCTTCTTTTTTTAATGATTTTTTTTTGGACATTTAAAAAAAAAAGCCAATTAGAGAGGGTGAACTGTTTCTTAAAGCCTGGCTCTGCATTACTTTAAATCATGAACATAGCCCTGGTTGGTTGGGGGTTAATTCTAACTGCCCGGTTATATTTGTTGCACTGGAACTGGAACAATTCTATATTCCCTCTTTGCAAACATAGTTTGATGTGTTGTACAAGTATTCATACCACACACACACACACACGCACGCACGCACGCACACACACAATGCATTTAAACCTAAATGGCATCACTTGATCTTATTCAGTAGTACAACTTTTTCCATCCCTGGTCCTGTCCTGCACTCAGAAAGTACAGCTAATTACCTGATTTGTCGGGTCAGGAGTGATGGATGCAGGGAACACACTAAAATATGCAGAACAGAGTGTACTCTGGAAACAGGGTTTGGAACTTCTTTGGTTGTGTAACAAAATGATAGTCTTTAGATAGACTTTTCAGTTCAACATTTGTTGATGTTTCCATTATTTCTAATATATTGGATCTCTCATTATGATGACATTGAACTCTCTCTTGCAAATGATTAGATGGAAAGGAGGCTCCTGCTGCCTTGTAAGTATTTGATAATAGTGAAACCATATAGTATACACACCAATCAGCCTTAACTTTACTACTACCACCAGAGAAGCCTTTTTTAGAACAAAACTAATCACCGAATATAAACCAGCAAATTCATGACAGGATCATTCAAGCCTCTCCAAGGCATGTGAGAACCATGTGGTTCACTCACTCACTCATCATCTATACCGCTTAATCCTGTATTCAGGGTCAAGGGGGGCCTGAAGCCTATCCCAGGAGACTTAGGGCACATGGCAGGGTACACCCTGGACAGGGTGCCAATCCATCGCAGCCCACAGACACACACACACATACACTCACTCATTCACACACTACAGGCAATTTGGGAATGCCAATTAGCCTAACCTACATGTCTTTGGACTGTGGGAGGAAACCGGAGTACCCGAAGGAAACCCACCAAGCACGGGGAGAACATGCAAACACCATTCAAACAGAGACGGGAATCGAGCCTGGCCGGAGATCGAACCTGGACCCTGGCGGTGTAGTGCTAACCACTACATCGTGCCGCCCCATGTGGTTCAATCCCACCAAAATTAAAAGCACTTTTTAAACTTTTCAAAGCACAGAAAAATGTTAATGCTGGCCATGAAAGAAAAGGCACCAGATCATCCAATACACCACAGCCCACTGTGCATGCGGTTCAATAGAACACCCCTCAACCCAATGTCCGGGTGCCAGGCACCATAGACAATCCCCCAGAGACCCTGTGGAGCCACATCCAGAGCTGCACCAACAGCACAAGGGCAACCCAAAACCAAGCTAGTTTAAATATCAATGGCTGTTGATGTTCATGTTATGTCTGATCAATGTATGTTTATCTCCACTAACTGCACTAGAAATAACACAGTGTGATATCAGCATGGAATGCTTCTCATATTAATTGAAATAATAATAAAAACAGCAGCAACAACAACCACAACAAATTAGCAGCTAACATCAGATGTTTTCCTTTAATTTTCCATATATCATTTCATTCTATAAACCTGCCTTTGTCAGTATTCATGTACTGTATGTACACTGATCAGCCAAAAGATTAAAGACAATAAAATGAAAAGGCTAGGTTTTAGGTTCCCTTTGTTGTACCAGAACAGCTCTGATCCCTTGGGGCATGGACTCTGTGTGACCTCAGGGGGTGTGCTGTACTGTCTGGTACCCAGGCTTTAGCAGAGCGGCTGCTGTGGCTTGCAGGATGGATCTTCCATGGACTGATTTCCTATGAGTGCGCGATCAGATTGGGATCTGAGAGGTTTCCCCTGACCTCAATACTTGTATCAACCACTATATGTACAGTATGTATATCCACTGAACAGGGAAAAAAAGTAAATGTATTTATCTCAAATGTGTATGGGTTCATAGGTTCAATGTTTGGGGTTGAAATTAATCATTTTAAAAGCTATCCCTGACCAAAACACCCCAATGCAAATGCCGGGTCATTATTTCTGTGTGACTCAAGTGGCTGATGATGTATAGCTCAAAGGAACATTGTGGTCTTTTTTTGGCTTTGTGCTGCAAGAGTGGATTTAAATTAGGAATTTGGATTTGACTTATTTTCCAATAGAGTTGATGCAGTTGAAACATAAAATTAAGTTGTTTTGCACATGAACGTTTGAGGACCGAAACGATTAATCCTGAAACTACACTAAACATTTGGGAGGGAAATAATTAATGTTGCAAGAAAACAATGATCCAAAACAGCTTAAACAGTAAATAATATAAACTGTACTGTATACACCAATGAGCCATCGCATTAAATCCACGTGTCTAATATTGTGTAGATGCCACCAAACTAGCTGTGATCTTCAAGCCATATGGACACAAGACAGGTGTGCTGTGGTATCTGTCACCAAGATGATCGCACCAGATCCTTTAACCTGCAAGGTGGGGTTTCCATGGATCAGACATCTTTGTTCAAAACGTTCCTTAAATGCTCATTTTAACTGAAGTCAACAACTTAAACTCTTTGCTCATATTCCTCAAAAAACATTCCTGAACAATTTTGCAATATGGAAGTTTGAGATATTCAGCTGAAAGAGGCAACTTAGGCAATACCACCACGGATGGTTGTACTTGCAAAAATGTTTAGGGAATAGGTTTCTTTCAGATTTGTTTACGAATATATTTCCTATATATATTATATACACTCACCTAAAGGATTAATAGGAAGCCCTGTTCAATTTCTCATTAATGCAATTATCTAATCAACCAATCACATGGCATTTAGGGGTGTGGTCCTGGTCAAGACAATTTCCTGAACTCCAAACTGAATGTCAGAATGGGAAAGAAAGGTGATTTAAGCAATTTTGAGCGTGGCATGGTTGTTGGTGCCAGACGGGCCGGTCTGAGTATTTCACAATCTGCTCAGTTACTGGAATTTTCACGCACAACCATTTCTAGGGTTTTCAAAGAATGGTGTGAAAAGGGAAAAACATCCAGTATGCGGCAGTCCTGTTGGCGAAAATGCCTTGTTGATGCTAGAAGTCAGAGGAGAATGGGCCGACTGATTCAAGCTGATAGAAGAGTAACATTGAGTGAAATAACCACTCATTACAACCGAGGTATGCAGCAAAGCATTTGTGAAGTCACAACATGCACAACCTTGAGGCGGAAGCAGAAGACCCCACCGGGTACCACTCATCTCCACTACAAATAGGAAAAAGAGGCTACAATTTGCACGAGCTCATCAAAATTGGAAAAATGGAAAAATGTTGCCTGGTCTGATTAGTCTTGATTTCTGTTGAGACATTCAAATGGTAGAATCAGAATTTGGCGTAAACAGAATGAGAACATGGATCCATCATGCCTTGTTACCACTGTGCAGGCTGCTGGTGGTGGTGTAATGGTGTAGGGGATCTTTTCTTTCACACTTTAGGCCCCTTAGTGCCAATTGGGCATCGTTTAAATGCCACTGCCTACCTAAGCAGTGTTTCTGACCATGTCCTTCCCTTTATGACCACCATGTACCCATCCTCTGATGGCTACTTCCAGCAGGATAATGCACCATGTCACAAAGCTCGAATCATTTCAAATTGGTTTCTTGAACATGACAATGAGTTCACTGTACTAAAATGGCCCCCACAGTCACCAGATCGCAACCCAATCGAGCATCTTTGGGATGTGGTGGAACGGGAGTTTCGTGCCCTGGATGTGCATCCCACAAATCTCCATCAATTGCAAGATGCTATCCTATCAATATGGGCCAACGTTTCTAAAGAATGCTTTCAGCACTTTGTTGAATCAATGCCACGTAGGATTAAGGCAGTTCTGAAGGTGAAAGGGGGTCAAACACCGTATTAGTATGGTGTTCCTAATAATCCTTTAGGTGAGTGTATATATGTATAGGAACCTCTTTAGTCCAACTAGGGATCTTGGAGGCAAATGTTGACCATTGTATTAATTCCGATTTGTACGACCGTGGTAGGACCTCAACATTCACACATGCATTTACACACTACAGGCAAGTTGGGAACACCAATTAGCCTAATCTGCATGTCTTTGACTGCAGGAGGAAACTGGAGAACCTGGAGGAAACCCACCAAGCATAAGGTGAACATTCAAACTCCATGCACACAGGTCCAACATGAGAATCGAACCCAGAAGTACAAGGCGACAGTGCTAAACACTAAGGCACCACCCCACCATATATAGGACAGACAAGTGATAAATAAATCATAAGGTGTAAACATAAAGGTGTTTAACCACCAGCTTCAATCCACCTTGGTATAGATTGAAATCTTTACACCATAGCAATAAACACATTTCTTTCAAGGGTTTCCTTAGATGGTGATTTAATGTTGGTGGTCGAGAGCACTGTCTAACAGGTAATTTCAATATTCCTCATAAGAGTTTCATTGGATTGAGATCTGGTGACTGTAAAGGCCATAGCATGTGATTTACATAATTTTCATACTGATCAAATCCTTCAGTGATCCCTTTTGCCCTTTGAATGGGGAGGAGTCCTCCTAGAAAAGACTGATCCCATTAGAATCGAAAATTTCATTATACACAAAGGTGATAGCAGTCAGAATAATATTGTATTGTTTATGCATTGACTTTTGCCTTGTAGGGAATACAAACCACAGGCTTTAATGTGTCTGTATGTATGCCTGTATGTAATATGTGAGTGGTTTGATGAAATGTCCATAACATCATACAAACCAGACTTTCTAAAACTTTCTTTCTCTACTTTAAAAAAATAGATTTACTTGACTGCAAAATTATGCAACACATTTAGTTGGTCCTATTTCCAAATATGCAGGCTGGAACAAACTTAAGTTAGGCCAAGCCTGTATTCATCAAATACCTGTATACATTACTGCACAGTGAAATTCTTTATTCTGCACATATCCTACAGTAGCTTTGTTTGGAGGCTGGAGTCAGAGCACAGGGCCAGCTACAGTAGTATGCCGTGCCCCCAAAGGAGACAGGGTTAAGGACCTTGTTCAAAGGCACAACAGTGTCAAAGTTAAAGTCAAATTTATCTCTAAACACATTTAACGCAAAACAGTTTATCACAATGATGTACATGGATGGATTTTTTATCCTAAATAGCTGCAGATATAACAGATTATAAAAACAGACAATAATAAGTAAATAAAGTCCAAATATAACAATAATAAGTCCACCCTCATTGCACAAAATAAGCCAGTAAACAATAAATCAATCTATATGAACCAACTCAAAACAGTAGCAAAAACCGATGTGTCAGGCCAAACTCATTCTGTAGCTACTGAAACCAGAAATCAGACTGCAATGTGTCTACAGCGCATACAAGAGGCAGAAGTAAGGCCTGCCAAAACATTGAAGAAGCTTGAGGAGTGGCAGCGAATTGACTGCACACTCCTTCTGAAAGTAGTGCAGGTGGTGCCATGGGTACCCTCTAGTAAAAAAATAATAAATAGATAAAAATAAAAACAGGTAAATAAGTAAATAAGTAAGCTCTGGCTTGAACGGCTAACCTTAACACCCTGAGCAGACGGATATTAAGGTGCATTGGTGCAAAACAAATCAAAGCACACCAAACAAACAAAAATTGCATGTCTGTTGATATCTGTTTATATCACATTTTCTGCTAATTCTGCATAAATGTATTTATATTCATTCATACCTACAGGTGAATATACTTTTTTTTTTTTTTTTTTTGATACCAAAAAATAAAAACTTGTTTGCAACAGCAGTGGCAGCAGCATCCTAATCCAGGATTGATTTAAGACCAGCATCACAGACAGCAACCAAAACAAAAACAAACCCACGTGTACCAGAAGCAGCTTGTCAAGGGGAACAGAAAAGAGCTGCACACCGCAGAGAGGAACAACGTGAATGAATAGAAAGCTGTGGTGGGAAACCATACACTACTCTCTTTTATGTATCCTGTAGATTCACTAGAGAAAATCTGTCCAGCCTACCACTAAGAAAAGAAAATGACCTGTGCACAGACATACTGCCCTTCCATTCCTACCACCCACAAGCTTTTCATCACCTCTTCTGCATGTCTCTCAACTAGTTTAATTTTTATAAATAAAAACCACTCCAGGCCTTAGACCTCTTTACACACTGTGCTTAAGTGTTCATGTACACTGTATGCCCCTGGGCCAGGCCGCATTACAGTATTTACATTTTAGTATAGGAATCACATTCCTCTCTCTCTCTGTCTCTCTCTCTCTCACTCTCTCTCTATCTATCTCCACACACATCACACACATGCACACATCTGCAACTTCATTAGATATGCCTTTGCTAGTACTGAGCTGGACCCCCAAAAAGCAAACAGTGGCAGCATATTAGATCAAGGAAAAAGACTGATGGGTTTTGTTGCACACAATTATTTTTGTAATTGGAACTATTGTTGAAGATCAGAAACATATAGTACAATACATATATTACAAAAACTTCAGTTTAAATGCAACGGCTTCCCACAAACAATGCGTGTGTCTCATATCTCTTTTTACACACATGGTTTGTAAGTGCATAATAGCTTCCAAATGCAGCAAAATCAGTTCAAGTGATAGCAGGAGCAAAAAGGAAAAAAGAGACAGGACAGAAGGTTGCAATATAGCTATAACTATATCACAGTGCTTATCGTACTCTACAGTATCCCAAGCACTGTAGTTTTGTTAATTATTTAGCATGGTGTTTACATGTAACTGTCGCCTTGCACATCCAGGTTCCGAGTTCGATTCCCAGTCAAGTTCGATTCCCACCCCTCTATGCATGGAGTTTGCATGTTCTCCTCGTGCTTGATGGGTTTCCTCTGGGTACCCCGGTTTCCTCCCATAGCCTAAAGACCTACAGAAGTGAATGATTAACGTGGAAGTTAAGCAACACCTACTGTACCAATAATGCCTTCTTGCTAACGTGACAACATCATTTTTCATTCATTCAAATCCATTGAACCAATTAATGTACTCATAGCAGCCTCTGCGTTGCACAGCGTGTAGCTCATACAGTAGTTATGCTATTCTGATCATGTGGCAGAAAGAAGCAGCGTGATTGGCTGGTCATAACACATTAGCTGTTGATCAAAAATAGGGCTGTAACGTGCCATGCTTTGCTTGAAGTATGAAAGTTTAAAGTTTCTAAAAAGGTTATAGAGTGGTATTCAGATGAAACATTTTGTTATAGACCAACTTTGTGTGCCAGAGAAAATGATTTTCCAAAATGAATAAAAGAGAAATAACACAATAAACACTATTTTCAGAATCTTATTCATTTTGCCAAATCATTTTTCTATAACAAAAAGCTTTTATTTGAAAACTGCTGCATAGGCACTTTTAGAGGCTTTGAACTTTCAACACCTCTATTTCAAGAATGTGCAACCTTTGCGTACAAGACATATGGCAGGAGTAGCTCAGTGGTCGAAGCATTGAACTATGGTCCAGAAGATCAAGTTTGCCCGTGTTGGGCCCTTGAGCAAGGCCCTTAACCCTCAACTGCTCATATTTATAAAGAGATGAAAATGTAGGTCGCTTTGGATAATGGTGTCTGCCAAATGCTAAAATGTAAATGAGACATGAGATGCATGTGTGACAATAAAAGCAACATCTATGTATATGTCCTATACACCTGATCTTCCATGGGATTTTAAAACTATGATATAAAATTAGGAAACCACCAATGTACATGTATTCAACAATGCACAGACATGATATGGTGCATACCTGTATCATTGATAAGGTGATGCCAGCAACCACCAATGTGAAAGTGAAACTGTTAGAGGAAAAGGGTAATGATGCATTGTAAGCTTAGGTTTTTGTATTTATTATTTTTTTTCATGATCTTTAAAAGTCTTTGTAATTCAGTTTTTTTTTTCTTGATTTAATTGGCTGTCAGCCATGCACTCAAAATAAAATGAATAAATAAAACATATTTTTAATTATGACTCCATATTACATATCATTGATACTAAACTGCATACTTAAACAGAACTGCAGGATGATTTATCCATTATGACAAAACTGTGGGAGGTAGACCTTTCTTAAACATAATATTTCGGCATTTGTGTTTTTTTCAAAACCCTTGTGACTAAAAGAACAATGAACAAAAAATTCTCTGTTTCATTTAAAAACAATTTCCCCCCTCTCAAAACTGCTAAATAGAGCTGTCTCATTTTCCTGTGAAACTGTTCAGTTGTAGTTCTGGGACAAGAAGATGAGAGATGAGATATGCATGGGCCTCTACTAGAGCGTGATGAGAAGCAGGAAGAATATATATATACATAAAAAAAAAAGTAATTGATTCTGTACCATCTATGAAATGAAGTGACAAGTGCATGTGTGTCTGCCAATGTTTGACTGGACTGTTCAATACTGGCTTCAAAATAAATCCAATGGTTTATCCAAATTGAAATTGAAGGTAAACAGAAGGGCTAAGATCCAACTAAGTGCCTAAAAACTCTGTAAATGATGCTTCACTAACTACAGACTATGGAATCAACTCGCTGATAAGAAGAGTGAGCTGAACAAGTACGAACTGAAAATGGGTGCCATTACAAGCCTGCCAAAGCAGACTTACTTTGCCAGGCTGGAAACATTATTACATGTGTCTGGTGGGTGTCACCCAATGTGAATATCCTGGCATAAAAAAATAAGACTTTTCTTCAGACTTCTGCCAGTTTGTGCAGTTACTTATGGTGCCCTGAAATTGGGGAATGCTATACAAAAGAGCTACAGTTCTTTCCGTACTCCCAAGTAGTTATAAAGCTGTCATTCTGCTTTTTGTTTTCATAGCAATCGCTTCATTACATATTTAATCTTCTGATGTGCAGAGCCAAAACAACAATTGTGTCAAAGTCCAGTTACTTATGGGAGCTGCTTTATATTCAAATATCAGTAGTAAACACTGCTAAGAGTGGGTGAGTGCGTTTGTGTGATGCTAAGCAATGGACTGGCATCCCATTCAGACTGCATTCATGCCTAGAGCTGAGTGCTCCAGTGTAGGATGCCGGATGTACTGCAACACTCACCAGGACCAATGACTGAATAGATAAATAAATGCTGGTATTCCTTGCTCTTTCCTCACTCACTCACTCATCATCTATATCGCTTAATCCTGTATTCAGGGTCACAGGGGCCTGGAGAATATCCCAGGAGACTTAGGGCACAAGGTCAATTCATTGCAGGGCACACACACATACACACACTACGGCCAATTTCGAAATGCCAATTAACCTAATCTACATATCTTTGGACAGTGGGAGGAAACCAGAGTACCCGGAGGAAACCCAGCAAGCACAGAGAGAACATGCAAACTCCATGCACACAGAGACGGGAATCGAACCTGGCCCGGGATCGAACCCAGTGCGACAGTGCTAACCACTACACCACCGTTCCATCTGTTGCTTTTTCCTGTATGTAAATATTGAGGTACAAAAAAGAAATTCAAATAGTTTCCATTGCTCATCATTTTTCTACATTTCATTGTTTTTTAACGTTATTATAAACACTGTAAACATCCTATTGTATATTTGGAGTATTTAGGGGCAAACAGCATGTTACTTGATTAGTGGTACAGTGAATCCTTGGATTGTAAGTAACTTTGTGAGTGTTTTTATGTCATTAGAGAGGTTTCTTGTTAAAGTCACACGAAAAGAAAAAGATTCCAGTAATGAGACTGTTCAGTGTCTTCAGTGTGTGTATGTCAGTGTGTGTGAGATAGTCATCCTACATAGTAGCCACAAATCGCTCTCCGCCTCATTATTCTCTCGCCTCACATCAGCCACAATTCTTTACAAAAGTAAAGTGCAGGTTAATTTGTTTTATTTTTACTCTATATTTTGTTTATATTAATATTTTTGGGCTGTGGAACAAATCATCAGAGTTTGCATTATTTCTTAAAAGGAAATTAATTTGATATACAAGAGCTTTGATATACAAGCATGCTTCCAAGAAAATTATGCTTGCAATGAAAGGTTTAACTGTACTTACAACCCTTGTGTCACCATGTACTGTGTGCGCATACAAATAGAATTCCAGCCATTGCATTGCCACTGGGCGGTACAGTGGCTTAATGTTTACAACTGTGGTCTTGCACCTCCAGGGCCTGGGTTGGATTCCCATCTCGCATCTGTGTGTGCATGGAATTTGCATGCTCTCCCCGTGCTTGGTGGGGTCCCTACCACATTCCAAAAACATGCAGATTAAGCTAATTAGTATTTCAGAATTGCCTGTGAATGAGCATGCAATGTGAATGTGTGTATGTCAGTGCAATGGATTGGCACCTTTTCAACGGTGTACCTGCTGCAACCCTGTACACAGGATACAGCAGTATTTATAGGATGAGTGAGTGAATGCATTGCCACTAGTCTACCTTAACCTTACTCTAACTGGTACAGTATATGTAATGTTCAGTATAACAATATAAAATGTTCAGAAAAACATGCATTTGCACAGACTAAAGTAGCAACTGGCCATTTGCCTCCTTTGGACTGAGCTGCCCTTTGGGAGGAAAATGCTACAAAGCAGTATTTAATCTTGGCATTGACATTTTCTATGTGGGATACATTTTATGATGTGGAAATGATTAACGACACTTTTGTATCATGTCTTGCTTAATATTTACATAATGTCTTAAAATATCATCACATAAACCAATATTGCTATCTAGTTAGCTGGCAAAATATACTGTAGGCGGCGATACACAAGCTAACATGGAGATTAGCTTCTTTCTGCACAAAAGGTGACAGTGGTTCAAAAATAGAAGTCAAGGTCCATGTTATCTTGTCATATTCTTTAAGATTTTCCTTCATTTTGCAGTTCCATCAAACAAAGCATTTCTATTATGTTCCTCAAAGATAACTTGTCTGCTACTGCCTAATAAGGTGTTACGGTAGGCCAGAAATTCTGTGGTATTCATTTATGGAGATGTGAGATATGAGTACAAGGATATTATTAGTTTTGAATGATGCAGTGAAGTATATTACATGTTTAATTTTTATTTGCTAATAAATTTTTCTGTTTTTTTGCTTGCTTAGTATGTGTAACGGTTTTGACACATGACCACAAACAAGAGGCGTAATCTTAGGGAAAAGGATCAATTTATCTAGAAAAGAAAATGGGGAAGGAAAAGGGTTTAAGGAGGTAGGATAGAAAAAACCGTAAGAGAGGTAGTAAATATGGTGTATGCGTGTGCAGGTGTGGTGGCAGTGCCGAGCTGGCATGTGGGCACAGGCTGGCGAGTGATGGCGGAGAGCAGAATGGCAGAGAGCCTCCGTGTGGGCAGCGTTTCCTGTGTGCCACATAGGCACTCTTCTTCCTGTTGACCTGGCCAGCCAGCCCCTCCTCTGGGCGTGGCCTCAGACTGAAGTCCCTCTTAACATGGATGCACAGCAGCCCTTTTCCTCTACGGCAGCAGGTTCCTGAAGGCTGGGGCTCTGCAGGAGAGCTCGTGCAGTGTTTGTCCGGCTGTCCTTCACGCGGCGATCAAACGGCTGCTTTCAGTTTTGCTTGCTTTGAAGTCCCTGGGGTGTGATACATCGCCCCGCTCGCATGCCAATTTTTGCATTTGTAGCATCCACCGCACAACTCTGCTCTGGATCTTCAGCACGATACCAGACTGACCAGACCTTAGCTACCCCTTCCCACCCTGCTTTTATAACGCAAACCATTATCACCGATGATGGCGCAGCCATGTCCATTTCCATTGGCCCCACCCCTTTGCGCACGCAGAAGGGGAGGCTGCATACCTAGTGAGCCTACGGAGGGAGCAAGGAGCGATAGCAGATTGAGACGCATGCTGTGACAGTATAATATATACATTTTTGCCTCATAATTACCTGGATTTAAAGAGTTAAGGTTTGAAGATATACTGAAAAGTATAAAACTGCATGTGTTCCTGACCCTAAAATGTTTTACACATATCTCAGCTAAAAACTAAACTTATAGAATTTTACATTTCAAAATAGTCCATGCATGTACAATGGTATGCTTCATGTATCATTTGTGTTCCCTTTACAAATTAAAAACATTAGGCTTAGGCAATACATATATCATAAATAAACAACAATCAATAGCAATTAAAATGTGTAAGCAGACATTTTAACACCCGTTTGTTAAACTGGCTCCTTGGGCTCCTGAGGGTTTGTGCCAAGATAGCGGTTTTGAATACTGATGATGCCATAGTTATCCATGGCCAGGAGTCCAGGACAGCAAAATTGGCCATGCTGCCTGGAAGTCAAATCTGGAAAGTAAACATGAAACACATTTGCACATTGTTTTTGGTAATTATATTGGTCTGAGGTGTGAAAGTATGCTTTATGCTGACAAACACAATTTTAGTCAATCCAAAATGGCAGAATGGCAAAAGAATGCAGTGGCCACTCCAGAACCAAACTGATATTTACAGTACGTGTTTCCTTTACTCTTACAGTGCATGGCCTTCAGATCATCTGGTGTCATCATCTGTACTGTACATCCACCAGATACTGCTTCAATATGGAAAAAAAATCCAACAGCTAACTTGTTGGAAAGGCTTTGCAGTTGGCTTTGGCAATCAGAACTGCAGACTTCACACAGTTTGAGTCACAGAATAACATGGAAGAATGACCAAGTACTGTGTCTTACCACAGCTGATGTGAGGAAAACTCTATGTAAAGTCAACCCCCATGAAGCTGCTGAACCAGACCCCATTTTTAACAGCTGTTCTTACTCTCCTGAGCAGTTTTTTCCCCTAAGCAACACGGTCATTCCCACATGTTTCAAAGCCACCACTATCATCCCTATTGACAAGAAGTGTGTAGTGTCCTGCCTGAATGACTACTATCCTCTAGTTCACATATTGTCCCAATTGTCCCCAATGGCACTCACCCATGCACACAAACAGTATGGTTTGAATGCTGATCAAAGACAAAAGTTAAGCATTGAATCACTTCTCAGCACCTGATTGGGAAGCTTAGCCTGCTGAGCCAGAACACAACCCTGTGCATCTAGATCCTACACTTTCTGCCTGGGAGACTTTAGTCTGAATCAGAAGCAGCATCTCCAGCACCACCAGACTGAGCACTAGGGCTCCCAAGGCTGTGTGTTCTGTCTCACTCTGCTGACTCACAGCTGTGCAGCAACCACATTATCAAGTTCACAGATGACACCACTGTGGAGGATCTCACCAGCAAGAACGAGGAGTCAGCACACAAAGAGGAGGTGCAGCAGCTAACAGACTGGTGCAGAAACAACAACCTGTTGTGGACAAAAGTAAAGAGATTTTTTAAATCAGGAGAACATGCAATGCTTGCTTTTCACTAAACATTGATGTCTTCTCAGTGGGGATCATCAAGAGCACTGAATTCCTTGGTGTTTGGCAGAGAACCTCAGCTGGTCCATAAACACCAACTGCATCATCCAGCACTTTACAGTTTCTATCAAGGCTGAGAAAACCTTTCACCCTCTATCCCCACCTCATTCTAAAGAATAACTATGCACAGCATCCAGAGGAGCTGTATCATTCCTGGTTTGGAAATTGAACCAAAAGACACTTCAGTGGATTGTAAGGGCAGCTGACACCATTGGGGTCTCTCTTCTCTGCATCATAGACATTTACACCACACTCTGCCTCGGTTAAACCAACAGCACTGGGGATGACCACATGTACTTCACACTTCACACAAACTCTTTAGCCTCCTGCTGCCTGGCAAAAGGTACCAAAGCATTCAGCCTCACACAGACAGACTGTGTAATCGTTGCTTCCCACAAGCCAACAGACTCCTGAATATCCAAAGACTGGACTTACACCAAATCACACATGCGCGCGCGCACACACACACACGCACACACACACACACACACGCACACACACACACACACACACAGGACTAAACACCATTTACAGTAATTCCATTATGTGTATTTTTTTTTATTACAAACTTCATCAGATGCATTACTAATATTATATTGAAATATATATTTGGACTATAATTAGACCTATGTATTGGTCTGTGCTGCAATCTTTACAGTTACTTTACAGATATTCTATTTTCAATAGTATTTGTATCATCTTGTATCATCTATTTCCACACATGCACCTTGTGTAGTCAGTGTTACAGCATAATCTAGTTCTGTGTAGTCTCATGTAGTTCGTGTTGTTTTATGCAGCAGTGCGGTTTTGAAGTAATGATGTTTTATTTCTGTGTACTTTACAAGCTGTATATGTTCGAAATGACAATAAAAACCTCTTGACATGAAAATGTCAAAAAATAAATAAATAAATAAATAAATAAATAAATTTAAGAAGCCCTGATGGTTCTTCTCCCTCAATAAAAGCAGGCAGTATTATTTTATCTCACATATAGATGCATCAGATGCCTTGTGGTGATAACCCTGTGGTTCTCTCCATCACCATGGGCACCGCTGACAGATAACCCTGGCTCAATCGAACTGCATAGGTCCAAAAACAGATGGCATGTTATCATCTACAATATCTTGTTAAAGTTGACAGGCGTGGGCGAAGAAAGCAGAGAGAAATCCTCCAGAGCTTCAAAAGCTCTTTGCTGTTCTCTGGATTTAGCTAATTTGCTAAACTACTGTCAAGTTTGTTTATATTTGGTGAGAGTGTGGCATATCTCAAATGATACTCACTGTTGTATAAATCGACCAGCTTTTTTGGCATTCCTTCAAATTATTTGATTGTTTATGTGGTTTGTGCCACTTTGTAATGGGCCGCACATTGTAATAATATGCAGGATTCTTTGTTTAGTGTTGATATATGTGTACAGTATGTACAATGCTCAAGGCATCCAAAATATGCAATAATCTCCTTTGAACAGTTGATATTGAGATGTGTCTGCTACTTTTGCTCTGTAAAGCCTTCATAATGGCTCTAATCTGAGGTGCTGTTAATTGTTGATTTTTAAGACCGGTAATCCTAAATGAACTTCTCCGCAGCAGCAGAGGTCAGTTTTGGTCTTTATTTTCTGGGAGGGTCTTTATGAGAGCCAGTTTTATCACGATGTTTTATCATGATGGAAGGACGACGACCTTCTTGTCTTAAAATAACAACTAATTGTTGTTGTTAGTGCATAATGACATAGTGACATACAGTATGTCTTGTTACATATGTCTAAATATGTGTATATTCCATGGTTGAAAAAAATCCAAACACTCTAAACGTAACACTCATAAAATTTAATCTGACCTTAATCTAGGACAAAAGTATTGACAAATATAAACAATCAGATCTTTATTGAGAACAAACATAAAAGTTTCATAGTGCTAGAGGAAAAAGTATGTGAATCCTTGAGTTAATGACCTCAAAAAAAAAAAAAAAAAAAAACGTCAATCAGGTGTTAGCATACCTGGAGTTTCGTTAAGAAAATGAGGTGTGGACTAGAGTTACATTCACTAATACAAACGACTCAAACTTTTAGAGTTTGCTTTGCGCAAGACGAATACGCTTATGTATCAACTAGGTGTATAAACAAGCTTCAGTTAGTACAGAATGCAGCAGCGAGAGTCCTCACTAAAACCAGAAGATACGAGCACATCACCCCTAAGATACTACTTTTGACATTTAAAGCACTAAATGGTCTCGCGCCACAGTATTTGAGTGAACTGCTAGTGTCTTATGATCCGCCACGCCTACTTCGATCAAAGAATGCAGGCTGCCTGTCAGTACCACGTATTATTAAAACTACAGCAGGGGACAGAGCTTTTTCTTACAAAGCCCCAAAGTTATGGAATAGTCTTCCTATTAATGTTCGGGACTCAGACACAGTCTCAGTGTTTAAGTCTAGGCTAAAAACCCATTTATTTAGCCAAGCATTTTTGTAAATAGATTAGCCTTAGGTAAAGGATCAGATCTGGGGGACTCATGGACGTAGAGTATTCTGGTGAACTGGTATGTTTAGATGCTGTCCTCCCCACTCTCATTGATCACTCGGGTTTGTTGACGGTGAGGTGATTGGTTGCTTTACATCTCAGGGAGCCCTCATGTTTGTGTTTCCTTCTGGCTCTCCCTTTTAGTTATGCTGTTATAGTTAGTCCTGCCGGAGTCCCTGCTTGCACTCTGCACTAAATATACATTCACCTAATACATGTTGACTGTGACCATACCTAACTGCCATCTCTCCTTATTTTCTGCTCTCTCCTCTCTCTCTCTCCCTCTCTCTTTTCCCTCGCCCTGTCTCTCTGTCGAGCTATACATGCCGCTCCTGAGTTGCCAATGATCCAGACCCTCTGCCCTCTGGACCCGTCTAACCCGTCCTGGAGTCCTGCTTCTGGTTGGAGATCTCGTCGCATGTATGCCCCGTGTGGTCTGCCTGGTATCGTGTGGTGGCTGGGGATGGTTTCCACGAAGACTGCCCCGTCCTCGATTGATGCTGACAGCTGTTCTCTGGGGACCTGTGACTTCAGTTGTTCGATAGCTCAGGACTGGAATTTCCTACAGTCTACCTGAGCCTCCAGGAACAAACTGGACTCCTTTTAATTTTAATTTTAACACATCTCCTGTTATACTGAACTTCCAGTCTTACATAGTATTATGCTGATCAATCCCTGCTATCCGTTATCACCCAGATGAGGATGGGTTCCCTGTTGAGTCTGGTTCCTCTCAAGGTTTCTTCCTATTACCATCTCAGGGAGTTTTTCCTTGCCACCGTCGCCCTCGACTTGCTCATCAGGGACAATCTTATCATTTTGATTTATACACATTGCATACAAACTTACTTCTTTTGATTGTGTAAAGCTGCCACTGCCACCGGCTGCCACTGTTCAGGACACCATATAAAAAGCCACTGCTTAGTTAAAAGAACTTGCATCCATGAAATTTAGAAAAAAGAGCACATTGACTCTCCACAGCGGTATTGGCAAAATTGTGCAAAAATAAGATTTAAATAAGAAACTAAACTTTAACTATTTAGAAAGAACACATCATGTTATCATGAAAACATCATCCCAACCATAAAGTATGATGGAGGAGACATTATTATTATTATTATTATTACCTATTTTGCAACATCAGGGTCTGGGCAGTTTGCAGGCATAGAAGAGGAAGATAAATTCCCAAGCAAAAAGAAAAAAAAATTCAGGATAATGTAAGAATGCCCATATGTCAGTTAAAACTCTGTAGAAGTTGGGTGCAACAGAACAGTGATCCAAAACACTGGAGCAAGTCCACACAAGAATGGCTTCAGAAAAAAAAAAAAAAATCCACCCTTTGGAGTGGCCAAGTCAGAACCCAGACCTCAGCCCAACAGACATGCTATGGAATGACTTAAAGAGAGTCATAAACATGAGACTTTCAAAGAATATAACAGAGCTAAAACAGTCCTGCCAGAAAGAATGGACTAAAATTCCTTCTGAACAATGTTCAGGTCTGTTTCACAGCTACAGGAAGTGTCTGGTTGAGGTTAATGAGGCCAATGGGGGGAAAACATTTTTCACTACCATTTTGGATATTATATGTGTGTTCAATAAATACATGAAAGATAAGAATTTATTTGTGTGTTATTATCTTAGGCACATTCTACTTGTCAATACCCTTGACGTCAGATCACATTTTATGACAAATTAATAAAGGTTTACATACTTTTATGTTTAGTAAAAATTCTGAAATGTATTGTGAGTACATCGAATCATAGATGAATTATGACGCTTATTGGTTATTGGCAGTTCAGCATGAGTTTATACAGTAGCAGACCCCAAAGTGATTATAAGATATGTGTATATACTGTAACATTTTGTAACAAATGTGTATTCATGTCATAGGTGATTAGAGAATGTGACGTGATCAAAAATTATCAAGAATTTCAATTTAGGACAGTTCTGTAAAAAGTTGGGGGAAAGGCCTCTTAATCTTACTTAGCAAACTATGTCATAGCATCATAACGTGACTTTGACATACCAGAAGGACGTACATTTTTTGATAGAACTTTGAATTAGATTTTGAATTTTTCCTCATATAAATTTCTACATAAAATGTTTGTTAATGTCATAAAACAACATAATTTAAAGGAAATCATAAATTGTTACTCATAACTGGAACGGTAATCTGATGAACCTGATCCTTGTTGCTACAGTATGTCTTTAAAATGCTTATATACACTGATCTGCCATGACACAACAGTGCAAAAAATAAAATAAATAAGCCCAATAATGTATACTGTAGGTTACTGGCCGGCATGGTGGCTTTGTGGTTAGTACTGTCACTTTGCACCTCCAGGGCCTGGTCTGATTCTCGCCTCAGGTCTGTGTACTGTACATGGAGTTTGCATGTTCTCCCCGTGCTTGGTGAGTGCTCTGGTTTCCTCCCACAGTTCAAAGAAATGCAGATTTTGCTAATTTATGTTCTCAAATTGCCCATAGTGTGTGAATGTGTGTACATGTCTGTGCCATGCGTTGGAGTGGCACCCCATCCAGAATGTACTGTACTTGCCTCGTGCCCTAAATCTCCTGGTATGGATTCTCGGCCCCCTGTGCTCATGTATATAGGAGAAAGTGGTATAGACGATGAGTGACAGTCAAAGTATAAGTTACCCTTGTGCCACCAGGGCAGTCTGGCCCTGCAGGAGTCTGGGGGTGTGGTGTGATCCCATGGGTGCTCGGTCAGATTGGGCTATGTGCAGTTTGGAGGTTAGGCCAGCAGTCTTTGGCTCTTTGCCTTCCGGACAGGATGGGCTGGGGAGCACTGGGTGTTCTAGTGTCATTCTATTGTGGCTAGCAATTATTTTTGTTCTCTAATTTGTGTTACATTGTCTTTTCTGTGGGATCGGACCAGACGAGCTGGCCTTTGGTAACTGCCGGCATGCCTGACCCATGATCCTGTCACTAGTTTCCTGATATACAATTGATGTCAAAGTTAGTGTGTTAATGTTATGGATGATATTGACTAAAATAAAGCATTTGATCAGACCCAACATGTTGATATATAGTGTATATTTTAGCCTCAGTTTTAATAAAATGGGAAGAAACTATAAATGTCTTTGCAACAATTCAATGTTCATATAAAGCTGCAGTAAAGTGTGTAGTTTATGATGTCTACATCAGTCATATTGTCAGAAGTGGCACAAAAGCACTAGAATAGTTGCTACGTTCTGTTTTTGTTATTCACAACAACTAAAAGAATACAGATATTCTACCTATGGGAAGGCCAATCTCAGAAGGCAACACACTGCCCCAGATTTGGATGTGTTAGAGAAATAAGTGGAGGATTATTAGTTATTTTTACTGGCTCTCCCAATGCTACACGTTTTTTTTTTCTTTTCTTAATAATATACTGTGCTGGAGTGTCTTTGTTTATTCCTGCATATTCCTGTTCAAAAGCTTATTTGATGATTTGATGTAAAGAGATGAAAAGCTGGCAAGTGAATATTCAGGTTTGCAGAGAACAAAATATAACCTCCAAACTGTCAAGGAATCAGGCCTGCTCTGTCTTCAAATGACCAAATATCCAAAGAACGAGTGGAACAGGTTACTACAGCAAAAAGCAGAGAGGAAATCAAATCGCAATACCTCTCAGATATAGGATTTTTGCAATGTATTTTTTTTTTTGCAACAGAATTGATTAGATCTTTAAAAAGCCTCATGTGTTGCTTATCCAGGATGTCGGTGAATGTATTGTAGATGGGAAGTAGCCAATAAACAGCATGCTTCTTCCTCACACAACACACAGGAAACGATGCAAAACACGTATGAGAAGGTTGGAGACAACAGAGTGTGATGAGCACTGAAGCAAAAAATGCAGTAGGGGGATCTTGTCATAGAAATCAAAGTCTTGACAAGTTGAAGGGATGGATTCAAACATGGAAAACACAAACAGGGGTTTTTCCCTTGTCAAGGTCGGGGGGGGGGGGGGGGGGGGGGGGGGGGGGGGTTTGCAGCAGAGTTGAGTGCCGTCCCCTAGGTTACAGAACTCCTACACAGTCAGAAGTAAAGGATGCAGGTAGGTAAAAACTCATTATCAGTTGTAGATTTTCTTATATCTTAATTTGCACTATCAAAATCAATTTCATGTGCTAAAATCCTTACAAATCCTGTGTGAGATTGATATTCCAAACAGGATGAACTGCTGCAAGGAATGTATGCTAGAGTGAGATCCTGTTTATTTAACAAAGAGTTGACTGTTTCCTTTCACCTCACCTTGTTAAACAGAACAGAACTCAAGTGGATTACACAAGATCAATTATATACAGTAGGAACATATGACTGATGTGTCGTGATAGATTGATTATTTAAACAGTTATTAGTTACTTCATTTGATCAGTGGGGTTTGCCTGGGAAGATTGCATTTATTTTATTATATTATATTATATTATATTATATTATATTATATTATATTATATTATATTATATTATATTATATTACTGCATATACAT
Source organism: Clarias fuscus (assembly GCA_030347435.1). Taxonomy (NCBI): domain Eukaryota; kingdom Metazoa; phylum Chordata; class Actinopteri; order Siluriformes; family Clariidae; genus Clarias; species Clarias fuscus. The sequence goes on along the minus strand of CM059214.1, from coordinate 23,961,744 downwards.
ATTTTAATAATTATATAGTTAATTAATATAATAGACATTATACTATTTTTCGGTTCCTTAAGAGTGTATACATTTTTTTTTCTGACTCTGTATACATGTACAATATTAACATTTAAATATTGTCAGATATTCCTTGCATACAGTCACTGCATCAATCCATTAAGTCAGCTGTGTTTTACAATGATTGTACCACAGCTTCTTTCAGTTTCGCTTTGAGAGCTCCTATGAGACTCCCTCCCTTTAGACTCATCTTCAGGTGGTGAAATGCATGCTCAACTGGATTATTGACAGGGAGTCTTTCGTTGTGTTGGGACTGTGTTTTGAGTCACTTGCTCTCTGCAAGTTCCTCCTATTTGGATTGGATACATTTTCTTTACTTTAGCAGAAGTTAATATTGTTTCCAGAAGTCCTTAATTCTTTATGAATTCCAATATGGCCTTCCAATTTGCACTGCTGATGAGAGGTTTGCATCTTATGTATGACTGCTATATTTCTGCTCTCAGAGTCTTTAAATGGTGTATTTTCCTTTACCTTTACCCCTGTCCAGTGGGGACAGTGATGTGATAACAATGATGTTGGATGTATGGCTATACCCAAAGCTAGTGCAGTGCATTAGATTTTTCATTGTTTTACAGCTTCAAATTGCTTTTCGTCCATAGACAGTTCTTTTGTTTTTATGTTGGTTTCACTGGAGCAGTGGTAACACTGTGTTAAGGCTCTAAGTTACTGATTGAATGGTCGGCAGATCAACCCCCAGCTCCACCAAGTTGCCGCTGTTGGGCCCTTGAGAAAGGCCCTTAACCCTGTTTGCTCCAGGGGTGCCGAACAATGGCTGATCCGGTGCTCTGACCCCAGCCTCCTAACAAAGCTGGGATATGCCAATAATAAAGATTTTCACTGTGCAGTAATGTACTGTATATGGAATGAATAAAGGCTTACAGTACCAACAAACGCAATGTTCATATGCAAAAGCCAGCGCTCAAATATACAACATAAGTTTAATTGAATTTAATATTATTTGCTCTTATATTTTTGCTCACATAAAATGATGAGGGGTCTGCTGCTTTTCTACATGGAAAGATCAGGAAATGAAAGCTTAACTTCTGATCTATCATCTCATCTTCATATTTGGAAACCATGTCTCCAGTGTATAACAAAACAAAATGGACCTTGACGTTCTAAAATTTTTAGGGAGGACTGTACATACCTACAAATAAAATAATAATAAAAAAAGTTTGCTAAGTTATTTACTTTCTAAACCACATTTCCAGGAGAGCCCCAAAAGTGATTGCGCATTGATTTACCACCTCTCCACTCTGCTGTCCTTCATGTGTGATGTGAATATTTCAGCAGAGCTGAGGGTGAAGGTGACTAGCATGATTTAAAACTACCTTGATAAATTTCACTTATACATTGACCCAGAACCGAGCATCACAAGTCAGAATAAACTTTTATTTAGTAAAACCAATCATAGGTATGTTATTTGGTAGACATTACATTTTTAAATAGTTTCTGCATTATAAAGATAATAGAAATCATAATAGGTCTAATAGTGATACTAACAATTATTACAAATACAGATTCACTGCACAACACTCCCAATACACTATTCATTTTCTTCATCCCAAGGCTTTTCCCATTTCTTCCCCTTGCTGCATATTCTTATGTACTTTTGACTCTTAATAGCTAATATGAAATTCAATGATATCTTAGGGAGAAATGGACATAAATAAAATTCATGCACACATAACGGCAACTTAAATAAAATCTAATCTTTAGCAATTATTCTAAAATCAATCATTGCTCATAATATGCCTGGCTCTCCATAATGGTGGTGATATATGGGATTATTCAGGGTGCTCTCGGCTATTTCTTTTAATATTTTGTAAGACTTTGTATGTGTGTGTGTGTGTGTGAGTGCGGTAGAATGCTGTTTGCATGCATGTGTTGGGAATTTTTCTGGTAGAGCCCATGAAAATTCATGCATGAGCTATTGGATAAATGATAAACACATTCTTCCTGCCTGCTGATTGACCCAAATCCAGAGATAATGACTTCCTGGTCATTTAAAAGTTCAAATACTTCTCATGACCATCTAATCAATTTTAAGCACTGTGCCTTTGATTTGCATGAGTTCAACAAAACCTGCCAAATTCGCTCTAATCAAGAACAGGACCAAAAGCAAACATGACCTTAGATAAACACACAGCCACTTTAAGAAAACGAGAAGCATAAATAAATACAAGTTGAACTGGATAGATCATATACTGCAAATGAAGTATATAAAAATATAGGCACGCACACCCCGCTGGCAAACAGGTCTTTTTTGGGATCTGCTTCTGATTAACACATTCATCTGGATGTCTGTGGGTGTCGGGGGAGGCTAGCCAGGGAAGTTTACTACCTGGCAACAACCTCTCATGGGACTTCCCACACCTGCTGGGCCCCAGATGTGCTCCCTCATGTTTTTTCAAGTCTCTGCTCTGTGCAAAACTCCCACAGGCCTTCACCATTACTGCCGATAGAGGGGTAGAATGGCTGCTGCCATGCGTCAGGCACATTCCACTGGAGACTACACACTTCAGCTGCAAGGTCCTGAGGGAAAGCAGGGGAAGTGCAAATATATGTGAACCAAGTTACTCAACAGAAAGGTGATTTGCATTATAATGCAATAGTAAATTATCTACCTTAGAGTAAGCTGTCACTGAGAGTCAATAAGATTCCGTTGTGGCCACACTGTAAATGCATATTTAGTCTTACTATTCTTACTGTTTCCCCCTAAAGTCTCTATAAATGCGTACCATGGATATTGACAATGAATGAAACCATTTAGGTAGGAAAATAATGCACCTAAACTCTAAGCATGCTTTGTGTTAATTAACCGCCATATAAATCTTGAAGCAGTGGTGACTTACACTAGGTGACGTTTTGGGTTGGGTTGTTGATGGGAGGATTGGGGTTTTGAGCCCCACCACCCCCCAGGTCACCACTGTTGGAATCTTGGGCAAGACCATTAACCCTACACCTCATAAAATATACACATTGCCCCCAGTCCAGTGCAGTGGATGCAAGGACAAGGTAATTGTGCAGTTGTTCCTGCTTATATCTACTGTACAGCCTCAAAAACAGGCAAGACTTTCAATTCATTTGTAAAATCACTTGTCTTTATAACGCAAGGATCACATCCAAAATATTTTATGATCTTCTGCTTATTCCATTCTCTGGATGTATTGCCTAAAAAGTGCAATATGGACTTTCCTCCATCTCATTCATTCTATTTTTTTATTTTTTACTTCCTGACCTCCCGAGGGATATGAAGCATCATAACAGTCACAGGATTGATACAAACCATGAGATAAAACAACATAAATCATTAAAGGATAAGAGTATAGTAAATGCAACCAGTCACTCACTTCATTTTCTATAATGCTTACCTGTGCAGTCTACTCAGAGCATTAGGCTGGGTACCCCCTAAACAAGGTGTCAATCCTTTGTAGGGCACTAGCACGCACACTCTTATAAAATACTTATAATCTAACTTGTCTTTGGACTGCGAGGTGAAACGAAAGTTCCCAGAGGAAATCCACCAAACACAGGGAGAACATGCAAACTTCACACACACACACAGACCCAAGGCGGGACTCGAACCCTCCAACCTGAAGGTGCATGGCCACAGGGCTAACCACTTTGCCACTAACCAAAGTTCTGGCTTCAACTGTAGTCATTTGTAGAAAAAAAAATAGTACTTAAAGTAAAGTAACCGCTTTATCCTGGTCAATGTTTTATGGCAGAGAATCACAAGGCTCCTCTTTCCCTCTTGAGATTAATAATAGCATAATAGAGTACACAGTGGTTAATAACATTATATAGCCTGGGTTGTGGGTGGAACGGTTCGGGTGGAATAACAATTGATAGCCAGTAGGGGTGTTTGTAATTTACATTTTCTTGCATATTCATAGATCTCTAGTTTTTTAATGAGAGTAAAGATCATTTTTGGACATTACCAAAGCCGTACCCTGGAAACCCTATTCTCTAATTTTTCAAATATTTCCCTTTCTCTTTTTGTCATAGTAATTTTGCATTTCTTAGTTTGAGCTCTAAAATCTTTGTGCAGTAGGTCTCATCTCAATGCCCAGAAGTGTTAACACTAAGAAAAAACAAAGCCCAGATTTTCCTTTTTAAATGTGAAGGAAATCAACTACTCTATTTCCCATCCACCATTCAGCCTCAAAAAGAGTGTTTGGATAAAATCTCCAAAACTTTGCCAGGCAACCATCTACTGTAGGAACATTATCCACTTAGACAAGAGCTGTTTGCTGTTTTCGTTCCTAAAAGAGGACAAGATTCATCATTTGGATCCGAAACACGGACGATGGTATCACTGATATTGTACTGTATATGTTTAAATAATATACGTTTACTGTACTACCGTTGTGTTTTATTAACGAAACAAAGTTAAAATTAACTCTTAATTTCTGTAACGAGCAACCGGAGGATAGACACAACAGCCTTAGCAGTTAGCCCGGGTAGCGTGGATGGTAAACCCAAACGCGGAAGTAGCGCGAGTAGGCAGGATAACCACGCGTTTAGTCTAAGAACTCTCTTACGCAAAGAGCAAGGATCTACACAAATAAACCCGCCTTCTAGCAACACACACTCAATCAAAGAAGCAACCCGAATCGGTGAGTACTCACAGAATAGTTGGCGAAGCGTCGGCAAAGGCATGGGCGAACTCAATGACTGAGCAATGTGAAGCGCCATTTTGTCTCCTGTTATGCTTCCTGGTTCACGACCGTACTACTTCCGGGTCCTAGTGCCGGTCGTGTTACGAGTGTGCATGACCGTACCCCCCTGTTCAGGACCGACTCTCGACGGTCCTAGGGTGGAGGATACCCGACGACGGTAGTCCCGGATGAGTTCGGGGTCTAGGACGAACCGAGCCGGAATCCAAGATCGCTCCTCGTAACCTTCCCAATCGACCAGGTACTGGAGCCCTCTGCCCCGAGGACGTGAATCAAGGATCCGGCGAACGGTGTAGGCAGGACCACCCCGGCGTCCGTAGGCAGAGTTTGAGGCAGGTCGGCCCCCATTGTAGGATCCAGTTTTGAGACCAGGAGATGAGATGTAGCAGGGATATCCGAGGGTGATGGGTGGTGATGAGATGGAGGTGAGGTGGAAGCGGATTAATTCTTGGTGTTGATCAATGGTGAGGGTGATGGGTCGAGTCTGGGTGGTGATAGGGCTGGAGGAAAGGGGCCGGCCATCGACGGATGTTACTCGAACAGGCTGGGATAATGCTTCAGTTTCCACCCCCAACTTTTTGGCATAGGAGGAGTCAATAAAGTTTCCGGCTGCACCGGAATCGATGAACGCGGAACTTTGGACTCGTTTGTGGCCAAATTGGAGGTGTACCTGAACCAAGAGATGCGAGACACTGGGCGTGGTGGCGGCGAGATGAAGGGGACCCGGTGAACTGCACCCCTGGTTCACCGGGCCTGGGCGTTTCCCGGGCGTAGAGGGCAGATGGCTCTATGGTGCGCCGCCGACCCACAATAAGCGCAGAGTCCCTCCCTGAAACGTCGTTCTCGCTCTGCGGGGTTCAAGGAGGCGCGTCCTAATTGCATGGGTTCCCCGGCTCTTGTGTCAACCACGGTGGGAGGTGGAGATCCGGCGGGTGTCATAGCGGTGGTCATGAAAGCTGGTGGTCGAGGCGTGGAGTGTGAGAGGATGGCGTGATAGGCGGCAGGGTGCGGGGGGCTGGCCTCGGACGAGAGAGCAGGCGCTGGTCAATCCGGAGCGCGAGTTGAATCAATCCCTCCAGCGTGGTCAAAAGCTCTCGTCCGGCAAGCTCGTCCTTGATGCGTGAAGCCAGTCCCTCGTAGTAGGCCGTTCAGAGGGCGGCGTCCCCACAGGTGGTCTGCACAGCGAGGGAACGGAAATCCACGGTGTAGCGACTCATGGACGACCCACCCTGCCGCAGATGGTACAGTTTGCTGTTGGTCTCCACCTCAGCAGCAGGATGTTCGAAAGTCAATTTTAGTTGGTGGGTAAACTCTCTATACAAGTAGGCCGTGTCCGAGTCTGATATGAGAACCGCCGTGGCCCACTCAGCTGCCTGCCCGGATAGCAACGAGACGAGAAGCGCAACGCGCAGTCAGTCTGTGGAGTACCTGGTGGAATTGAACTCAAACACAAGATCCAATGCAGTTAGAAAGACACTGCACTTCCCATCAGTACCATCCCATTTATCCGGCAGGGCTATGAAAACATCAGAGAAGGGGAGGGGAACGGCGCCGCAGCTGCTGCGACGGGCGTGGCAACAGCCGACTGAGCAGCCGCCCCGCGGAGGGTCGCGTTCTTCTGCCGTAGCTCTGCCACCTCGCGGCGCAAAACCGCAACGTCTTGGAGTCCTTTCGGAGAGACACGACTTCACCACGGAGCTTATTGATCAGCTCGGCATGCTGGTCAACCACATCGCAGAGACAAGCAAACTCTGCTGGGTTTACTGCTTTAGGCTCAGTCATTCTGTCACGAGCAACCGGAGGATAGACACAACAGCCTTAGCAGTTAGCCCGTGTAGCGTGGATGGTAAACCCAAACGCAGAAGTAGCGCGAGTAGGCAGGATAACCACGCGTTTAGTCTACGAACTCTCTTACGCAACGAGCAAGGATCTACACAAATAAACCCGCGTTCTAGCAACATACACTCAATCAAAGAAGCAACCCAAATCGGTGAGTACTCACAGAATAGTTGGCGAAGCGTCGGCAAAGGCATGGGCGAACTCAATGACTGAGCAATGTGAAGCGCCATTTTGTCTCCTGTTATGCTTCCTGGTTCACGACCGTCCTACTTCCGGGTCCTAGTGCCGGTCGTGTTACGAGTGTGCATGACAATTTCCCTGTTATAAAGTGGTACGCTCATGCAGAACAATGCTGCACCGTCTCTTGAGGCGTGTTTATTTACTTATTTATTTCTTTTATTTTATTTCTGTTGAACACTAACAATTTTATGATTGAAAAAGAGCAGATGATACACAGGATGCTTCAAGCATCTGTTAAAGTAAAAAAAAAAAAAAAAGCTCTTCGTGGTGAATCTCTCAAGGGTGCACATCAATTTCTGTCCTTAAAAGAAAATGAAAGAAATCACTGGATTTTAAACAGATGGCTTCATATCCCATACTCTCACTCACTCTGGCTTTCAAATCGTACCATTTAGCATAGACATTGGGAGACATGGGATACTTTGTTTCTACACTTAAATTTGAAATCACGCTGCATACTAAACACAGACAGGTTCAGATGGAAAGAAACTCAAGGTGAAATATTTCCGAGCAGAATTTAGCACAAACAAGGTAGTGTATCATTAATGATGAGTGTAACTGAAGAGCTACCCGAATCCCTGTGCTGTAGAGCTCAGACAGGATTCTGAGTGTTGGTGAGTGACCTGATGTTAGATCTCTGGAGCTTAAAGTGACATGCTGGGGAAGCAAGCAAGACCTGTCATTTGCCACAGAAGTTGCCTGCAGCGACCCAGAGGCTCTGCTTGTGTAACACACACATTTTGCCCAGAGGCCATTTTCTTTTTCCTCATATCATCTCATTTTATCTATTGCATGATCTGAAGTCTAATGCTATCATATGCACCCTAGTTGTATTTCCCTATTGTGTTGACTCAACCTTCCAGTTGCCATGGGAAGTCTCAGTTTGGTAAATCAACTAAAAGTTTGAAAGCCACATCCAAACATGATAGAGTGTGTATGATGTATGTGCGGATATGCCTCATTTAACATCATTGTAAATTCTAAGGCCATGTACTAACAACAGAGTTAAAAGTTGTTTTTACCAGAATGGTAATGACTGAATAGAGCAAGAGAGCAAATGCTAGTAAAAAAAAAAAAAAAAAAAAGTGAGGTTTTGTACATTTTAACATCTTTTTCATAACTTTTCTATTAAATCAAGTATTCTAGTATTCATCCTCAACCTGTTTTTTTTTCCTGTTAAACCTTTCATAAACTGCATGAAATAGCAATACTGTGAAAAAGAATGCTTTTTATCTATTTTACATATCCTGGTGGGTGTTGTGGAATCAACAGAATGAGAAGGTCAGTCTACACTTCTGTATTTCTATCCAGCTCCTTCTGGGGGATCTTCCCAGCAAATGGTCAGATATACTCCCCAGCATTTTCTTGGTCTTCTTGGTCAGTGGGATGTTTCTAACCTATCAGAGGCCAGCTTATGGATTGCCCGAGCAACCTCAACTGCCTCCTCTTACATAAACAGAGTCAGATCTCCCAGCTTCTCAACATAAAGTGACCATAAAAAAGTTATGTTCTCCTTGCTGCCTGTTCACATTACTCAGTTTTGCTGCTCATTAACCCCAGATCACAATCATACAGTATGTGAGGGCAGGGATGCAGACTGACAAGTACAGGACTTTAACTGAAATCTAAGCTTGTGATTTTTGGGTAAAGTGACTGATTTGTTTGTCTACCTTACACACCTCTTTTTATTTGAGGACAGAAATTCTGCCACTAGTAGAGAAGATTAATCACGTATAATCTTGTTCACAAATGTAGAAAGAAAAAAAAAAAACCTTTGTGAAAAAGATCACAGCGATTATTCTCCTTTACCGATGTCAGATTTTCCCCCTCAACTAAAGAGAGCATTCCGCTCATCTGTTAGAGAACTATGATGTCAGACTTCTAGTTTGCACACACTCATTCCAGCTGCTCCAAACTCATCAATGAGGCATGTAGCAGATTTCATCCAAATGGTGCCAAGAAAACAAATAACAGGGATGTTACCTGTAGTCCTTTCTACTAGTCAGATCTTCATCCTTTTGGGTGTGCCTTAACATCCTGCCCATGGAAATTGTGAAACAAGACACAATCTTGACAGAATTCATACCAGAATTGAACAAAACTCTTGCTAAAATTCACACAAAGAGCAGATTACATTAAGAAGTAACCTGTACAAATGAATATATATAGTATGACACTAGAAAAAAACTAACTTACAGTACATAGTTAAGGGAAAGACAGCAGAGTTTGAAAGTTTGTGGAATCCTTTTATACAATTTAAAAAATGGTATGCAAATATATAATAAATATATAAATAAATAACTATATAACATTTGTTTTGTGTACCTGAATTTTTATTTATTTAGTTTTATTATTTATTTATTTATTTATTTACGTATTTATTTACTTTTTTTTTCTTTCTTTCTTTATAAATGTAACCATTGGGTAATGATTCTTTTATGTGTGTATGTAATTGGGTGTTTGTATGTCTGTATATACTGAAAATATGGGAAAGTAATTCAATTTGTAAATATTTATCAGAAATTGGATGATATTCGTTATACTTTAGTTTAATTCTTATTACTGTTATCGTCTATTGCTATGTATGGAATTATTTGTAAAACACAGTAAAAACAATGTTATAAAAAAGGGGGGTTAAACTGTACACTGTACCTTTGCAGACCAATCTTGAGGCATACAATCACAGAACTGGCAAATCTCTACTATGCTCCCATTAACTATAATGATTTCGACTTTTCCCAAGGATGTCTTGGCTTAAAAGGATGATGTGACAAGTGATATTTTATTTCACTTTCCTGACTACATGTAAAACCCTTAATGGCATTAATTAAGTTTTATGGTGTAATAATATATGCATAAATAATACAGTATACATATACTATACATATAATATATACAGTATTATAATGCAGTATATTATATAATATAGTACCGTATGTATACAGTATGTATATATCAGCTTCAGTTCCTCTTTACCCTGTTCAGGATCATGATGAATTTGGGAACAGTGGGAAAAAGGTACACTTTGCATTAGACAGCAGTTCATCTCATGGCATCAAGGACACACACACACACACACACACACACACACACACACACACACACACACACACACACACACACACACACACAGACACACACACACACACACACAGACACACACACACACACACACACACACACACACACACACACACACACACACACACACACACACACACAGAAATATACTTATTTACAATTTAGTAAGGAATTTCCTCTCACCAATTCCCAAACACCTATTTGTGTTTCAAGCTATTTTGAAATAATCATCACCTTTACAATTCATATTTTATGAAACATCTTTTGAAGAAAGAGAACAGAAGTGAACCTAATACATATGGTTAAAAAGATCCAGGGTCATGTCTTCATTCAGAGCATTTCAAATGCCCTTTATATCCTTTATATCCATAGTGTGGACTTCTCCTGCAAGTAGATGTTTTAAATTATTAGCACGTGTGGTCATTCCTTGACATTCATTTTAAAGCACGTAAATAATTCAGGAGTTATAAGCAATGAGTTTCAAGAGGTTTTACTCGAGTGGAGATACATCTGCCCTACATTTGCTTTTGCTGTTTGTTTTTGAAAAACCTAATAACATAGTTAAATTCTATACAACGGTTCCTGATCACAAGAATCATACCTTATTTTTAAGCGGATTCTCAAATGTTAATATTTAGATTGTTGCTAATTAGGCTTGGTCTATGTGAAAAACCCAGAGTACTGAATCTTTAAACAGAGGCCTTTTTTATGTGTTGTCAAACTTTTTGAAGACCAAGATCAAAATCTGTGAAGTACAGAGATGAATACTCTACTTAATAAGTGTGAATCTACATTTTAATCTTCACTCCTTTTTATTTGTATGTACAGTATGTGTGTATGTACAGTATGTATGTATGTATGTATGTAATATTGTTTTAACTACTGATGGCTTAAACAACTTGAATCAACCATTGACACTGGATGAATTCATATAACAAATGGAAATTCAAATAGACTATATATATATATTTTTATATATATATATATATTGTGTTAGTCACCACACCCTTTCTTGCTTGATTAAACTGTGACATGCAGTCATTTTTTTTCTGCTACAAAAGGTCCCATGACCAGTTTTATAAGCACTGATCCCTGAAACAATGCAGAGCCAAATGAAGAGTCAGGGCTGATAATGATTCTCTTGCGACATCTAACTAACAGAGAAGAGAGGCGCTGCCGTGAATAGAAAGCAATTGGCTATGGGCTGAGCGTTAGCAAATAGCCTTGATGCATAATAATATTTCAATCCCAATGAGTTCTGCCAGGCAGTATTTTGTGGTTGGAATTTGAATACAAAAAGAACGGTCTTGCTAATTGTATTGACGTATTTCTTCTGCAGCATTAGTGCACGCCTTATTCATTTGGGACCTTTGGAACCCGTGAGCCATTCCAGTGTTTCATTAACTAAGTCAATGATGTGGGGTCCCCTCAGCCTCAGTTAATAATGAAAAAGTGTATCATTTTCGGGTTTTAATGTTTCTATGAATCTCCATGTCATAATTCCACAGCCAATGTAAAAACAAAAGTGCTTTTTCATTTTTTTTTTTTTACTGTCTTCTCCTCTTTTTTTGTATGTGTGTTTGAGGGAGGTTTGCTCAATCTAGCATTTTACTCACGGAAGTGTTTCAGTAGCATTGCTCTTCTCTTACATGAGCTGAAAAGTGGCTGAAATCAATGCCCAGCTCCAAGAGATTTGAAGCATTTCTTACTATCCTAACAAATATCCAACTTGGATGAAAAGATATATTTCCCATGGTCACGTCTACAAGCTATGCCGCTTAGATATCAACCATGAAGAGATTTATCCTTCTGCAACTTTTTCCCTGGATGTCCATATAGCCTCTAAGAGTGAAAGGTTTTTCAACCTACGAATTAATGTAATGTAAATCTGACTGCCCTCTGACATGCCAATTAGTCACCATATGCGTACAAAAGATGTGAATCAGTATGAATCATAATGAGCCTTTCCTTTGTGCCTTTTGTAATGAAATCTGGAAACATACCATGCTTTCTTTAGTCACTGCTAGTTTGCATTACTGCTGTGGTCTTATAAACAGAATAAACAGAACTTTTTACAGATAGTCCACTTTCCATTCAATTGTTGCATATAGCATTTGTAAAGAACAGATATAGTCTTGTGCAGGTTGTATTTATTTATATTTTGTGTCCAGATTTGTTAGTAGTAGCACTTTTAACCAATACACACTGGAAACCTGAGCTTACAGAGCGTAATATCTAAATAAGTAGGTTTCACACCTGACCACTCACCATGTGCTAAATTACTGCTTAAAGCATACACCACTGGGTTTTCCTGGCTAAAAAGACTGACTCATGGTTGTTGATTTGTAAAAGGCAAATAATTGCTTGATGTACGTGCATTGTTTTGAGCTTGCAGTCAGACCTGAAATGTAAAACGCTAACCTTTAGATGAGAAAGAAATCAAATGTTTTCTCAGCAATGTTTCCTAAGGGAAAGTAGAAAACTGGGGAGCAAATCTTACGCTTCCATACAGTACCGTGTGATTTTCAATTCTTAAGGCAACAATTAGAAAGTTGAAAATACCACTGAATCTACTATGAAATGATAGAAGACGATTTTGATGGGTAAGGGAGCAACATGATATTTCTCACATATGTCACCACTAAATCTGTTATCAAGTGGTATGATATAATATAATTCAAGGCAGGGGCCCCCAATTTATATAAAACAAAATCAGAATCTGGCATAAGTCTACAATTCAAAAATGCTGGTGGAATATTTTAAGTATGAGAGTTAAAGGGAAAAACTCATGTCTTATAAAATAATAGATTTTTTGTTTTTTAAAGAAGATGTTTTACAATAAACTTGTGAATGTTGCCTTAATCATCTGATCATTAAACCTAATGTAAGTAACAATGTTTCTACCTATAAAAAGAAAAATATATAAAGATAAAAAATACTTCATGCTAAACTTTCAGCACATCTAGCCGCAAGGTTGAGGATTTGAGACGCCCTGAGCCAAACTACAGACCTGTGCCTTATTGAATAAACATGAGCAGCATGCATATCTGTTTGTACTGGGCAATATTAACTCTTTCATATACAAAATATGAATATTCAAATTATTATTTTATTTTTTTACTTTTGTTCTTATTTATTCAAATTGAATATTACATCCAGTGGCAAATATATATATATATATATATATATATATATATATATATATATATATATATATATATATATATATATATATATATATATATATATATCCACTGCAAGCCCAGGAACTAAGCCACACCCAGGTGGCATAAGGGTCATCCAAAATCTAGCAGAATGTAATATTTTTAATGTTACAGATGTGTAAATCAAACAAACAAATATCCAGACAGACAGACAGACAAAATTATTTTTTCTTTCTTTCTTTTTTTTTTTTTTGTTCAAAATGAACGTTCAGGTTATTCCGGACAAAAATATTTATAATATAAATATATGCAAATATACCCAGTGTGAGGGCATTGTATAATGCTTAAAAATGTAAATAAAAAAAATATATATTTAAAAGAAATCAAAAGTATTTAATGAAGTCTGGCTGCATTATTTTAATGAAACTACTTTGATTAATTTGATTACTTTGTTGATTAATTGATTATTTATTTATTTGTTTATTTACTTACTTTTTTTGTAAAAAGTTTAAATTGATAATGACAAATGTTGTAGAGAGCTTCAGAACTTAATTTACATTAATAACCATGTCTGTGTCATATCAAACTAAGTTAACGCTTATGCGATCACAGCCTCTGATGTGTTTAAATTCAAAGCATGGTGCAGAGTTGAAAGCCCACTGAAGTTCATTGAACGATGCTGCTTCTACTAATCAAGGTGCCCTTTAAGCTTACTATGCAAAAAGTGATCACATATATTAAGCTTTAACAAGCTTTATTTGATCATATACATGGGGTAACATGCTCTAAATATTTTGATAACCCTAATACATGAATGTGCTACACTATGTACAGTAAATGGCAAATTGCATTTTGGACAAAAATCACTGCTATTTTGTTTCTTTTATGTAAAAACAGCATTCCCATCTTGTTTCATGTGGGAAAAAAAATACCACAAACTTTCAATAACGGCATACACAGAAGTGAAATGCTTATACGACTGCTGATGACCTAAACAATTCAAAAAAGAAAAGTTTCTTTGCGAAATAAGATAATTTTTACAAATTAGAAATATAGAATAATATGGGAAGAAAAACTTCAGCTGTAAAATTACAAATAAAAAAATTGCATTATGTGCAAATAATAAAATGATTAAAAAATAATAGAATATATATATATATATATAGATATATATATTTAATTTTATTATATATAAAAATATATTTTAAAAAAACATATAATAAAATATAATAAATATGGTAGGGTTGGAGTGGATTGTAGAACCATGCGCAGTTATGGACAAGACAATGTGCGGAATATGCTAAATAATGTGCAAAATCCCTATCCTGTGACCCGTTTAACAGATTTCAGTTAAAATTTTCATTACATTACACTGTTAATCGATTGGGTAATATGTTGGATGTTATGGGATTTGTATGTAATGTGATATGCATCTCTGAACCCCCGCTTTTTCACGTTCTACCGATGACCTTGATGAAGGAATCTTTTCTGTGAATGTCTATTTTTCTTAAAAGAAATTATATTACTATATTGTTGAAAGTATGTGAACACCTGAGTATTGAACATCCCATTCTAAATCCATGGGCATTAATACTGACTTGCCCCCACAAGAGTGCAAAAGGTCAGACACTGATGTTGTTGTGTGCAGGCGGAGTTCCAATTCAATGTGTTCCATGAGGTTAAGGTCATGCCTGTGTCAGGGCCACGTGAATTCATGCATCTTGCTACTTAAACAGGGACACAATGCCAGTGGAGGAATCTGCTAAATCATATTATCAAGCATTGGGATACAGTATATTAGGCAGCATGTGAACAGCCTGTTTCCAGTATTAATGTGGTGGAAGCAGGAAAAAATGTCAAGTGTAAGGAGTCCCTTTGACAAAGTCCAAACTGTGATGGCTAAAGGACTGAGTTAGAGCATCTCCCAAAATGCCAGGTCGTGTGGTGTGTACTCAGGATGCAGCGGTTAGTTCCTAGCAAAAGTGGTTCAAGGAAGGACAACTGGTAAAAGGCTACCAGGTCTGGCCCCAGAGAAGAGCTACTTTATCACATTTTGCTGAAAAAAAGTTAATGCTGGCTATGAAGAAAAACTGCTAGTGCGCAGTGCAATGCAGATCACGGGGCCTCAAAGCTACAGACCTACTGTACCAGAGTGGCTTCTAAATACTGCCAAAGGTGCCTACAATGAGCTTGTGAGCATTTAACTGGACCATGGATCAATACAGAAAGGTTCCTTAGTCTTCTGTCCATCTTTTACATCATGTGGATAGCCAAATGGGTATGCATCTTTTGGCCAGGGAAGCATGGCACCAAGATGTCCTGTAGGAAAAACAGAAGTGGGTTTAGATTGTGTGACACATCTGGATGATGTTCCTCTGGGAAATCGCGGGTCCTAGAATTCATGTGGATGTGATTTGTGGATGCGACACATACCACCTCCCTAAACAAGTACACCCCTTCATGGCAACTCTATTCCCAATGGTAGTGGCCACTTTCAGCTGGATAATGTGCTGCCACACAGTGTAGGGAAGGTTGGAGAGGCATGTTAAAAAGTTCAAGGTTTGGACTTGGCCTTCAAATTCCCAAGATCTCAATCTGATTGAGCATCTGAAAGATGTGCTGGACAAACGAGTCTTATCCTTTGAGAGCCCATTTCACAACTAACAGGACATAAAGGATCGTCTGCTAACATATTGATTCCAGATACCACAGCACATCTTTGGAGGTCTTGTTGAGTCCACTCCTTCACGGGTCAGAGCTGTTTGGGCAGCAATATGGTGACCTACACGATATTGTGGGAAATCAGTCTGTCACAATAATTGCACAAAATATTTGGATTTATTTTCTGCTTGAAACATGCTTTTAGTTAAAAATAAAGAAATGCATTTTTGTTTCTTATTAACTGTGGGAAGTTATATTAGCTGTAACTTTAATCGTTGTGGTTCTGCAATCATGTTTTGGGTGGCTTGGACATGACTAAAGAAGAGAACTTCACAAACAAAAAAAACAAAAAAAGCAAAGATACGACCAACAATCACTTCTAGTGACAGTCACTTTTCACCTATGTAAAATTTCAATGAATCATTATCTTTTTTTCTTCAATATCTCTGACTGCATCACACCTCTCATAAATGCCAACATGTCAATATAGAAAATGAATGGGAAGTGGAATGAGAAACACTTCCCATAATGCATAAAAGCATAGAAGTGTATTGCCAGACACCATTTGTTGATTTGCTGTTCTTTGATGACTGTTAGCTGATTGGTTTGATAAAAAACAATGAAGTGTTCACTTTTTCATATAGTGTGATCCGTTTAAACCAATGAAAATCTAAATCAATTGTTCTTTTTCTATTTAGCTTAATTTATCATGTATGCTCATAATAAACACTACATGTAAAGAATATGTGACTGGTAATATTTTAATATCTACATTAACTGGGTCAAAACTTATTAATGTATCCCACTTTCATTTAAATTATACAAGAATAGGAATTATACTTGGGAGGTGTTTAAGTAAGCATTACCCTTACAGGTTGTCCTACTGTACATGCCTAAATGATCTCTTTCAATTTAACCTACAGTAGCAAACAAAATCATCAAAGTCATTTATTTAAATGTATTACATAACAGGTAAGCTATAGCTCAGCTAAATAAAATACACAGAATTTTTGTTGATGCTCATAATAAAATAAGATTTTATCATGTCAATACCATTCAGGCTTATGATGGATTGCTATTGGAAGTAAAGCATTTCTTGTGCTAATGGGTATGATCGGTATGTCTAAAACCAATAAACTAATCTTGTGTACAAACCTTGGTGTAAAACCTAATTCTTAGTTAAATAAGTTACAAACCCTGTTCATAGAAATATATGAATATTTCTTTCAAATAATTGGACTAATACATTTCAGATTTAATTTATGAGTATTACGATACACACTGTGATGCCACAGCTTGAGGATGTGTAGATTTCAAAGCAGATCCTATTCCTGCAGAGATATAAATACAGCCCTAATTTGTGTGTATATTTTTTATATCAACATACAGCATGTCTTCTTGTGAATGATGGATTATTGGAACTTTAGGGCAGGGGGAATTCTCTGGTCATATCATGACAGCTTAAGTCAAGTGAACTGTAAAGAACTGGCAGGTCTATCTTCTCTCACTGCTCCTATGTTCATTGAAATAATGTGGAAGCCTCTTTATCCTTCTGTTTTTTTAGTCTTACACTCAAATGCAATGAAAACCCCATCATCTTCCCTTGCTCTGTTTTAAAAAGAAAGGTAAGAAACAAAGAACAAACATATATACACAAACATCAAACATTAACATTAATATTTTATTGATGTATAATGTATTATTATACACGTTAACATTGATCACAGGTGGGGAGCAAAGTCTAGCCTGTTTGGACTTGCATACAAAAGTCAATGCTGGTCATGATGGAAAGGCACTAGAACGCCCAGTGCACCACAGTCTCCAACGTATGGGTCCTGGCAGGCAAAGAGCCCAAGGGCACTGACCCGGCCTCCAAACTCCCCACATCCAAATCCACCTGAGCACCCATGGGATATGCCAGACAAACAAGTCTGATCCACAGAGGCCAACTGATTTATTCTGAGCTGTGACTGAGAATAAATATTTCAAGACAAGGTGGCTCACAAGAGTTCATAAACAGGCAAAACTCATTGAAAATTGCAAATCATGTGTAGCAAAATAGAGGCATTAACTATTCTAATGATATGGACCCACAATCAGTCCTAGGATATGTTGAATTAAGTGATTTGTGCAGTCCTGGCAGTGCACAGCAGGATGATTTGTTACAATTTTACAGGTATCTAGTCACTAACCAAAAAAAAGCAAACAGTTAATCAAGGTAGTAGTGTACAGTTATGGTAATCTTTATTTATACTTTAGAATTCCATAGGAAAAATGCATTTCTAACATTACTGTAAACAAAACTGGGTTTTAAACAGCCCAAGGCTTAGACAGCTACTATCATCATCATCACCATCATCTCACTATTCTAATAAAAAAAGAAATTACTTCAACTTTTCAAAAGGCAAAAGAAAAAAGGAAAAAAATAAAACATTTACAGCTTGCTTCACAGGCTGTTGCTCCTGTGGGTTTAGCACACCATACGCTTGATGCTTTCTTGTCCACTGGAATGTTGCGTGGGCCTCCATCATTATAGCTGACATGTGATGCGATGTAAAGCAAGCAAATGATCTGCAACACTGTCTGTCTAGTTCACAGGCATTTTGAGATTAAAGGAGTTACTGCTGGGTCAAAAAAAAAAAAGAAGCAACATTTATTAATTGTTGCTTGTGTGTGAATAGATGTTTTTGCCCCAGTCTTGTGCATTCTATTATTGATATAAAGTAAACTATGTATATTTTGATATTATTGGGGGTATTTCATATTCAAAGATAATAATGCAAAATTTTTATCCAAATAAATAAGCATTTACTTGCCTTGTTGTCCTTGTCTAAATCTGTTATTAGCTCATTATTTACCATCTCTATATTGTGTCTTCTTCCTGAGTTGAGATGATCAAAGACAAACAAAGAAATTATTTTTTATGGTTCTTTCATTACATTTGCTCATTATTTTCACACAGCAGGGCAAACAAATTGGCTGATGTGACTGTTGTCTATTTTTGATTATGAGTATCACCAGTGAATTTAATGAATACTGCTTTCTGTGAAGGAGTTCAAACCTCAAGGTCATTTGGTAAATCTCATAGTGGTAAGTCTACATTCTTGGTTAGTTCTTCTAGGTAAACCCTTTCAGGAAAGAGCCTTTAAGCAACCAAGACCCCTTATGGAGCCCTATGAAATATTTGTAAATCCAGATTACACATCCACCTATTGAAACTAGCTTGTTTATACAGTAGGTCCTAATATTAAACAGATCCACATACCATTTGTGCCTGTGATAATTCAATGGAGTGTTATATCGGGTTGTGTTAAAGCCTTTTACCAATTATCTTCTCTGAGATTTATACACTGACTGGCTCAAAAAAAATGCATTACTTTTTGGCCAAGATTGTATAATGATGACAGGAGTTTCTAACCACTCTGTAAAGTGGTTCTCCAGCACATTCCAAAGACTTTCAATTGGGTTAAGGCTAATTTATATGTCACAATGACTGCTCCTGATTCCAGAACCACACTTTAATAATTTGAACCCAGTTAATCTTTTCAGGTTTTTGTTCTTGGTGATATAAGATGTCAACTTACCCCCTAAAAGAAGCAAAAAAAGAATGAAAATTATCCTAGAAATCCTAAGTATAAAGTCTCCACCACCACAACAACAACAATAATAATAATAATAATAATAATAATAATAATAATAATAATAATAATAATAATAATGATGATTATTTTTTGGATGTACTTAGAGCACAGGGAAAATCTTTTTTTTTTTTTCATTTTTTGTGCAAATCCCAGTTAGGAAGCAGCAGTCAGCTATGATACAGCACCCTTAAAGGTAGGGTTAAGGTCCTTGCTCAAGGGTCCAACATTGCCAGCTTGCTGGGGTTTTAACCCCTGATCTACCAGTCAGTAACCCATAGCCTTAACCATTCAGGCTACCACTGTCCCATTATGTACATAGCAAGGTTGGCTTCATACTTTTTTTGGTGACAAACTTTTTCCATAATTAACTGGAAAATTTAAGTCCAGAGAAAGGCTGTTGGCTCTGCACCAGACTTTTAGCCATTATACCTCCTCTCTGTATGTAGACTCATTATTTTTGCTGATGAAACCCACCATAGTCCTGTCACTGGATAACTTGATGACACGGTTTGCTGCACAGAGTTAGCAGAGTGAACAACATGGACTAAGCACAAAGCACTGGGGGGCACCATTATCCATATGATCCCGAGATGCCTCTGCCAATCCAGACTTACTGTACTTAGGACTCTTACTAAAAAGTCTAGGATGGTCCAATTGCAGAGGGGGATGTTCATGCTCAGCAAAATCAGCTTTCCAATCAGGTTCAGAGGAACAAATGTTGAACAGCATTCAAAAAATACCTATCATGTTTTTTTTCCCCCTTTCTAGTTGTATGAGTGTCTGATGAAGGTTGATGTTAATAGGGCAATAGTTAACTAGGGTGTCCAGCAGGGTCTTAATGTGACTCATGATGAGCCTCTCAAAGCACTTCACAATGCTGGGTGTGATTGTAGCAGTACAGTAGTCACTGAGTGTGTGCACAGTGCTCAGTGTACTGAAAAGCAGAGGTGGCTTCTGCTGCCCAGGTGTTTACCTGCATCAGAGATGGTTTGGAGTATCAAGAACTGTTTGGATTTATCAGGTATAATTGTGTGTCCTGAGTAGCCAGCGTGAAGGTGGGGCTCCACTGGGTACATTCCAGAATGTTGTGTAAAACGTATACAACACATTTGCACCCTCATTACAAAGTCCACATGTTGATGGAATTCTGGGAGCACTGCATGAGACTTGCATGGTTAAAATCCCTGGCTAATTCTTGCACCATATCAATTGTTAATGTACAGTACATGTAAAAAGCCAACACTGAGACAACTCTATGGCTAAGCCATTTGTCTGTGGAAACAAAGATGCAGCAATCTCTAGACTCATGTTGTGTAGTCTTTTGTAGTCATACTTAGTCTAATTTCCCGTTCAGGGAGCAGATGTTAGAGAGCAGGTTGGATGACAGAGGGTGGCCAGCTAGGGTATATTTTGAACTTTCTTGCAAAATGCTTGTAATATCCCCACCTTTGGCCACCAACATCATGCAACACCAAAGTTTAGAAGGCAAGTCCCCTCAGCAAGTCAAGACCAAGCTTCTAGTATGACATCATAAAAGACGTTTTTTGGAAAACAGTGTCTAACCTTGGTACACATGAACATTAGCTGTTAATCCGCTATCCATGTATCTGGATGACAACGATCATCATCCAGAAGGTCCACTGCTTGCTGTTGAGATGCTGCCATCTTGAATCAATTTTTTAAAAATATTTTTAAGATAAGAAATATAATGTATCTAGATTTGCACAAAGTTAATACCTCATTGCCTGGTTGGGCAAGTAGGTGAATAAACAAGATCAAGTTAGTCCAGAATGAAGCAACCACAGTCCAGAACCAGAAAAATATACCCACATCACTACTGTCGTATTAACACTGCATTGTAAAACACTGCAAATTAATCATTTCTTATACAGGATGGTAATAAGTCGGAATCTACTTTATAGGCAAAGATTAATTTAAATAATATTAATTATTGCAATGCTCAAACTGACAGATTCTGACTCTGCAGCAGTTTTGTTTATATACCAAATATAAGAAAGTGGCACTGGTGTTGTTACCTGAAGAGATATTTCCTCATTTAGTTGAACTATTATCCTAAGAAAATCCCAATAACGCATTGATTTCAGATGACCTCCAGCATAAGTAAAGTGGTGTTATGTCTGGTGCTATCTAATATATTGTTAGTTTCTAAGCCATCTTGCATCTGAAATTAAAAGAAAAATAACACATTTCTTATGTCAGTGGATGCAAAGGTTTGGTCCACCAGTAGAATACTATTGTTGACTTATAAAGCACTGATCTGTCACTTGCTTTGAACAAAAAGCACTTCAAATAATATAACCTACAGCAAGAGGCAGAACAGCCTTCCAGTTAGAATTGGGGACTTAGACATGGTCTCAGTCATGCCTGAAAACCTGATTGTTTGGTCAAACCTTTTGCATTTGTAACATTTTGTTTTAGACACTCTGTAAAATATTATGACAGCAAGATGCAAGAGATTTTTTGTTTTCTCAATTTAGGCTCAAATTCAGTAACCAAACTTATTGTTGTAAGTTGGAAAGTTAGTTGTTAAATGCCTGGCTAAGTCAATTTTAAATTTAGCCAACCTGAATAGTTTTGTTAATTTTAATTAACTTTTGTTAGTCAAACACAATTTGGTCAAACACAACAGGAATTTTAGATAGCTGTTTTATCAACAGCACCATTTGCTCAGATCCAGTAGCAGACTGAATTGCAAAGTGTTACTATGATCAACATGAGAGTTCAGTTAACCTGCTCAGCTGGAATTTTAACTTATTTTCTTATGATAAGAGAAATGCTTTGCTGTTGCACCAATCAACTCATATTGATCAGCTGGTTCAATGCTAAATGAAATAATCAATCAATCAATCAATTAATTAATTATTACTTTACTTTTTCTGTTCAGACCTCCAAAAAGCCCCAGGTGCTAGAAAAAAATAAAATCACATATGATGTCACGCAATGTAATGTCACACAGAAAGTTATTATCCACTTTTCAGCATAAGTTGAAGGCATCGTCACGGCTGACCCGTTTGAGATATAAAAAATCCCTCCAATTTTGCATCCTCAATGTATTGACATCACATAGGTCTGGTTTGTTTGGCGACAAACTACATTAAACTACAAACTACATCAAACAAACTACATCAAAATTTTGCATTTTGCAAACGACCCAAATTAACTGACTTTCTGTTCAGTAGAACCCATGACATGCAATGTGAAAGTGGTTCAGCCCAATTATCTCTAAATGTGTACTGGGTTTCATGTGCATATGTGCAAGTGTATGATCTACACAGCAAAATCTCACATAAGGGCCCCGTGCCACGCCCAGGCAACTCTCAGACATAACAATGGCAGCAGATTCCAACTTATCTGCCAGTTTTCATGCATTTTTGACGATGCTAAGACCCCCCCAAAAGCCCCCCAACTGCCCTGGATGCTGGAAAAAAAATCATTCGAAGAACAAGAGGGCCCTCACACACTATGATGACATAGGGCTGATGTCATAGTGCTTGGGCCCTGATAACCTTTAGAAAAACAACCTTTACACACGATGACCTCAGCATTTTCAGACATTTTTAACATTTTTGTTGACGCCCAAAAAGCCCCAGATGCTGCAAAATAATAATAATAATACTAATAGTCATCCTTAAGGAAACAAATGGGCCTTTCACACACAATGACTTTCAGATATCACACTATCATAGCGATAAGGAGGAGACCATAGCCATGATGTCATTGTGATGCCATGATTCTTTGGCCCCCTCAGAATTAGAAGAACAAGAGGGCCCTTCACACACTATGATATCAGCACTTTCATAGCAATGACGATGTAATAGCCATGATGTCATCAAGGTAATGTCATAGTGCTTGGACTCTAAGGACCTGTCCACATGGAGATGCATTTCGCTGTATACGTATACATTTTTTATCGTATTGGCGTTTCGTCCACACGGATCCGGCATTTTAGGAGACTGAAAACGCTATTTCTTGAAACCGGGTCCCAAGGTGGATAAATCTGAAAACGACACCCTTGCGGTTTCGTGTGTACGGCCAATCCGTATATTTTGTGAAACGATGATGTCATCACATCACGTCTCGGCTGCGTCACACGTAACAGCAACAACAATAATGGCAGACTACATGATTGTGTTCGTGTTGCTACTAAAAAGCATACTAGCTTTATTACAGCAAAATCTATTGCTTCTATGTAACTGTGATGAGCAACAAGCGATATACAGCGCGCAAGGTTATGCGCATGCTCAAAATCGTCTTCACCATGTATAGTGTATCTCTATGGCAGAATTACAGCGCCCCATACTGGTCTGGCATATATACTACACCATTTTCAGTGGTTTCGTGTGTACGCAGATATTTCTTGAGACGACGCCGAACGAGGAAAAAAAATGATCGTATAGGGAACGCACTGGCTTCGTGTGGACGGAGCCTAAATAATAATAATAATAATAAATATAGTTGCAAGCAACGATGACGGACCCAAGCACTCTGTGCCATTCCCACCCCGGGCGCACCGCACAACCTGTGTCATTCGAGTGTATTAAGACCTCGAAAAAGCCATCGCCACTCGGTTGCAGCTCACATCCTGCACACATCACACACTATATAGGGCTAATGTCAGTTTGGGCCCTAAATATTTGTTGAGTGCATTAGTGTGTGTGTGTGTGTGTGTGTGTAAACATTTGTAATATGGGTGTACGTATGTGTGCATGTGTGTGATGTATGAGTGTGTTTGTGTGTGTGCATGCAGCATGCATGCGTGTGTGTGTGTGTGTGCGCACATTAGTGTGTAAGGGTTAGTGTGTGTGAGATTGAGGGAGAGAGGTGTGTGACGTGTAGATGTGTCAGTCTGTGTGTGACGAGTAAATGTGCTTGTGTTTGTGCTTGTTTGTGTGTATGGTTTGAGTCTGTGTGTACAATAGGCCGCAGGTGCTGGAAGAAAAGCCTCATACTACGATGTTCCTTAATGTGATGTCACTGAACGTGATGTCACAGAAAATGTCACTGAATATAATGTCACTCAATATAATGCCACACAGAAAGTTATTAATCATTTTTCGGCGTAAGTTTAAGACATTATCACGACTGACCTGTTTGAGATATCGAAAATCCCTCCGCAATTTTGCATCCTCAATGTCTTTAGATCTCTAAGTTTGGTAGCGATTGTATAATTTCCCTAGGAGGAGTATATCAAAATCCATCGGGTGCGTTTTTGCGAACGACTCAAAATAACCGGCCTCCTGTTGAGTTTAGCCCAGGACATGCAGCGCGAACGTTGTTCGGCTCGATGAGCTCTAAATGTGTACCGAGTTTCATGTGCCTACGTGAAAGTGTGTATGAGCTAGGCAGCAAAATCTCATGTGGGGGCCCCGAGACTCTCAGGCATTCTGATGGCAGCAGATGCCAACCTGTCTGCCACGTTTCATGAGTTTTTGAGCATGTTAAGACCCCCGAAAAGTCCAAAAGGGTGGAAAAAAAAAAAAACTTACCCTGCGTTCACACTGAACGTGGCGAGAGCATCACAGTTCGCTCTCGCCACCCTGCCGCTGACGCCTGTCGCCGCTCTTCACCGCTGTTGGCCGCTCTGACGTAGACCGAATGCCTTTCTTGTATTTAAAGGGGCCGCAAAGCAATCAAGCTTGTTGATCTTATGGAGACTGACCAAAATGTGGAAGAAAACAAGAAATTGATTCATAGAAAGAACTGTATTGTAGAAATAAACAAATTATAAGCCATTCGTATGGTGTGGCTTCTGTTCATTGTGAATTGCTAGTCTAATTTAATATATATATTTTTTATTATATAATTTTTTCTTATTATTATTATAACATTAGACTCACTTACTAGACTTTGTCTTTAATTAAAATAACATTAATAATTAATAAACACCCGCTATCGCAATAATCAGCCCCTCCTCCATTTTGCTTGGGAACTAATGTTGCCGGAACAAAAATTACAGGAATCCTCTCAAGCGGAGGACCTCTTTTTTAATTGGTTGCCGCTCAACCGCGTCATAGCTCATTACCCTAAAGTTGAGCTGATTTCAACTCCCTCCGCCGCTCTTCGCCGCCCCTCGCCGCCGGCTCCCATTGAAAATGAATGACTTCCTGCGTCTTTGACACTCTCGCCGCGTTCGGTGTGAACGTAGGGTTAGGAAAACAAGAGGGCCCTTCACACACTATGACGACATAGGGCTGATGTCATAGTGCTTGGGCCCTAATGACCATTGGTGACTCAGTGGTAGGTCTCTGCCATGTGGAAGGCTCGGTTCGATTCCCAGTCAATTCCAAAAGCCCAGCCACTGGATTCAGTACCGGTCTCAAATCCGGATAAAATGGGAGAGTTACATCAGGCAGGGTATCCGGTGAAAAAACCTGTGCCAAGTTGTTGTGCAAATCTGATGATCTGCTGTGGCAACCCCTTGCCGGGAACAGCTGAAAGACAAACAATGATAATAATAATAATAAACTGTTTTGACTAACATAAAAAAGGTAAATATTGTGACCAATGCTATTCACATTGGCTGAGTTGAGAAAACTAATAAATCTATTTATTTGCAAAAAATATTTTATTATTATTATTATTATTATTATTTCATTTTTTTTTTCTTTTCTGACTTAGGTAAAAGACTTAAAGGTAAAACACCTCTGCATACATTTACTTATAGTGCATCTCCAAAATTAGAATATCATGCTAACCGCTAGCGCTTAGCATAGGGAAACTAGCTTTTTCATTAATGTACATTAATATAATAGTATATTTGGGCACATATACATGATCTAAACAATTAGCCCCATTATTTCTCTAAAATGCCTGTCCAAATATGGATCTATAAGCAAGTTAATATCATTATGCTAAGTGCTAGCTTACTAAAAGAGCTAAGATGGCAGACTATTAACTGTTGCCTATCAACTAGTACTAATTATCCCTGAGCTAATTCCTTAGCTGCTCCGGTTATAATATTACAGATGGTTAATGAATTGTTGTATGCAATTTATTGGGGCTTATCAGTGTTCTTGTAGTGACATATAATATATACTGCTGTATAATGTAGTGGTATATAGCTAGAGATCTTCTGGATAGTTAGCTATGTGTTAGGAACCTCCACTAGAGGTCACTGTTCATGTCTGTCTGTCTTGTGTAGTTCTTGTTGGTTGACTCAGTTTCCCAGAAGGCACCTCAGTCAGGTGATGAGTGCTCACCTGGACTGAGGTGCCTCATTAAAGCTTCTATAAATAGCAGTCTGTTCTGGGAAACTGGGTCAACCATTGTTTGTTTGTTTGGTATGTTTGTCTTTGTAACTACCGTCATGTGGGCATTCCTTTTTGTTTGTTTAAGTTTATATTTTAGTTATATTGTTTTACCTTTGTTTAAAGGGCTCTAGTTGTGTTTTCCTTAAGTTCCTTGTGTTGATGGATTCATGGAGCTGTCCTGTTTCATGTTTAGCTAGGCTGTGTCTCCTCCTGTGTACAGTGTAAGTACCGTTCTGTGTCTTCCCAGTGTTTGTCTTCCAGTCTAGTTCTTTGTCTGTTTAGTTTTGTGTAGCCACATGAGGGTCTAGCCGCTAGCAGGGTTAGCCGCTAGTAGGCCTTAATTGCTAGTAGGGTTAGCCCTTAGTAGGGTTAGCCTCCTGTAGGCTAGCCTCTAGGGGGATTGGTTGCTAGTAGGTTAGCCGCTAGTTTGGAGTAGCCTCATATGTGCTTTGCCTTTTGTGTTCAGTTCCCCACTCTTAGGTCAGTACTAACCTGGTTAGCCACTAACCCCATTAGAAACTAACCTGGTTAGGTCAGCATCCAGTGCCCCCAGCATTCCATGTAGCTACTAACCCAACTAATCACTAACCCAGCCAGTCTAGTCTCCTGTCTCTAGTCTCCTGTCTCTAGTCTCCTGTCTCTAGTCTCCTGTCTCTAGTCTCCTGTCTCTAGTCTCCTGTCTCTAGTCTCCTGTCTCTAGTCTCCTGTCCTGTCTAGCCCTGTCTCTCCTGTCTCCTGTCTCTCCAGTCTCTAGTTCCCCTATGTGTCTTAGTTAGCTTCAGCTCCATGTTTCCTCATCCCCAGTTCTCTGTCGGTTCCCTGTGTCAGCTCCCGGTTCCCTGTGTCAGCTCCCGGTTCCCTGTGTCAGCTCCCGGTTCCCTGTGTCAGCTCCCGGTTCCCTGTGTCAGCTCCCGGTTCCCTGTGTCAGCTCCCGGTTCCCTGTGTCAGCTCCCGGTTCCCTGTGTTTTTCCTGAGCCGTAGTTTTAGTTTGAGTTTGTTGTTTCTTTGTTCGTTTGTCTGTTTTTGAGTTTGTTTAAATAAAGACTATTTCTGTTTGCACACCCCTCCGCCTTCATGCCTACCCATATGCCCACGGCAGCAACATCAGCCGGGTCTAGCCAGCACCACCAGCTAGACCCATGACACTATGTGCTTACACAATATATGTAACAGTCAAGAAAAGGGGCTTTTTTTCGGGTTATATCTATTCTGTTATGAAGGCACACATGTCTGGCTCTTCATGGACATGATGTGTGGTAACAAATGGGGTAGACAGGGCAAAACTGTGCAGCAATACTTAATGGCAAAACCCAATAATTGTATACAGCGTTACTAAAAGCTTGCATTCTATAAAATGGATGAAACTGTGTGTGTCAAACTGCATAGTATCATGAAGTCGTGTTTTTTTTTTTTTTTTTTTTTTTACCAGACACTTATTATCATGACTTTATTTCTCCCCTGTTGTAGATTGTCGTAGAGAGGACGGACCTTTGATCCTCTGCTTTCTTGCACCACCAAAACATACATGTATTTTATTAATTTGTAAATAAAATGTTTAATGTAATTTATAGCTGAGTATTTATTTCCAGAATATTTATTTTTATTCTTCAGCAAAACAGTTAAAGTGCATGTAAAGCATTGCTGCAAATAACACTGAATAGAATCAGATGTCACTTCACTCTGTGAGGCTACAGGCTTACAGTATATACAGTATGTGATTTTAGCATCATTAATGTTTTTCTGCTAACTTGCTGCCTTGGAGATATTAGTGACAGCTATGTTTCAGTTCGAATACCATATTCCATAATGTATATGAATACATTAATACCACACCTGTATGTTCAGCAGTTAAAGCAGAGGTTCTTAAACATTTTACAGCAAAGGACTCCTTCCACTGTAAAACAAACACCTCTGCATACATTTACTTATAGTGCATCTCCAAAAATTAGAATATCATGCATTTTTATCCATAGTTTTAAAATGGAAATGCATAGATGTGAAAAAACATACCATTACACTGGAAAAACATAAACATGAAAAAAAAACACACCATTACACTGGAAAAACATACAAAAAACACTGCAAGAAACATACATTACATGGGGAAAATAATACGATTATACTGGAACAAAAACATACAAATACATGGATGACATAAATAATGCCATTATACTGGGAAAAAACATACCATTACATTGAAAAAAAAACATACATTACATGAGAAAAACAGGGAACAACAGGGGAGAAATTAAGACATGATGTTAATATAAGTGATGTTAATATTTATAAATAATATAAAAAAAGACAATGGAGCTAATTGTTTACATCACGTATATGTATTCAAATATACTATTATATTAATATACATTAATGAACAAGTTAGTTTCCCTATGCTAAGCACTAGCGGTTAGCATAGTGATATTAGCTTGCTTATAACTCCATATGTGGATGTACGGTATATTACAGAGATGCCATGGAGCTGATGGTTTACATCAGTGTTTAATGGTCTAAACGAGACTGCTTTTCCTTTTAATCACTGCCATTTACACTCGGCAAACACTCCAATAGCATTAGCACTAATACAAAGTTATCATTAGTGCCTAAAACAGTAACATCTGATTAATGTTATATATTAAACATTACCTGGTAAGTGTGTCCAGTTGCAAATTTAGTGATAATTATAATGTTATCACGCTATAATTCCCTGTATATTCCATCATGATAGGTCCTGGGGCTGATATCCGGCACGGTTCTTTGCCCAATTGCGTTTTGACCTCAGTCCCATAGTCCTTTTGCGCATTAGCTTTTAGCTTGCAAAATACAGGAGAAAGAGAGTTCTCACGCGGGAAAAAGGAGCTCTGCATAAACGGGAAAAATTACACACTTACATGAGAAAAGCAGACATTTTTAAGGGATAAAGCATACATTTACAAGGCGAAAAAACATACAAATATGTGGGAAAGATGATTTGCCCTTCTGGGCCACCATAGGTGTCACCCAGGTGAGAATGTGTTTCCCTTTGGGTCTGGTTTTTCTTGTCTCCTCAGGGAACTTTTCCTTGACACTGTTACCTCTGGCCTTTTAATTATGAAGTTTTAAAAGGATGTAAATCTAAAGTTTTAAAATAATAGACGTCTTTGCAGCTAATTTCTTATAGTAACGATTGTTAAACTACTTTATAAATGAATAAATACATAATTTGTCTTCCTGCTAAGCCCCCTCCATTGAAATACAGTTGGGATTCATACCTTTGACAACACAAGATTGACATGACACCAGGGTGGGTAGGTGTGAATTGGTGTGAATTCATTGGGGTAAACATGTCAGCATGGCATTTTATATAAGTGCTCACTTCAGACACTTTGACACGGATCCCTTTACTCTTCTTTCAAACCATCAATAATGTATGATACATTGTCCCTAGCAGAATGTCCCTTGATCTTCAGGTAATACAGACAGCTGAGTCCTAACCCTGCACTTATGAAGTGGTTGTCCTTTAACAACGCACACATTGCACTTGTGTATGCTATCCTGCTTTGCTTGTTTGCCCATTAAACCCAGTGGAACCCAAAATTTTCATTTGGTTTGTTTCTTTACATTTATGGCATCTACATTATGAAGTTATCAACCTATATACAGTATAAGCACTTCCAGAATTTGTCTATCTACCCAAATTTTGTTTTTATCAGACCACCATACATTGGCTTTACAATTAATCTATTTTACATTTGAAGGGAAGTGTGGTGGCACATAAAGTAGTATTGCCGCCTCACTTCTCCATGGTCCTAGTTTGAAGACTAAGCTTGAGTAACTGCCTAACATGTTTGCATGGGTATTCTCCAAGTTCTTAAAACTGCCCTAAAATATACAGGTTGGGAATTGGCTACGCTGATTTGCCCACTTACTGTACCTCTGCCACACTGATTGGGATGAACACATTTCATTTGAAAAGTGGAAGAATATTTAAAGAGTAGAAACTCACTAAATTAAACATTCCTCTGCTTTGAAGTGGATAAGCATTTTATTGTCGGAGGGTGTTTGATTCCAAGCTTTCCATTCTCAATTGAGACTTAATTTCAGAGAACAATCTGATACTCCTTATGTTTCTTCTAAGAATTTATGAGATAAACAGTTGATGCCTAGAGATAATGAAACCTAAGTGAGAATCACTATTAAATCTCCTCAGAGATTACAGTGAATACTTTGAGCTAAGAAAATATCATCTGGGATGAGATGGCGATTTCTGGATTAGACTGCTACACCTCTACAGAACTTTCAGTGCTGTCACTTGTCTACAAAGAATCCAAGGTTTTCCTGTGGGTGTCCCTTACTGAGATCACTTCACTGATTCCTTGTGCAGCAAGGATCAAATACAAATCTCTAGTGATTTCTAAGCCTGTAAACCATGGTCAGGACCCCAAGCATGGCAGCTCAGATCATAACCTTCAGGACTGCTGACATGCATTAAGTCCAGCAAATAAAACATTAAATAAAACCTATTTTTAAAAAATCTCATTGCAACCTTTTCTGTAGCCCATAAATATTTATAGCAATGCAATAGGATTGTGCAGTGTCTTTTTCCCCCTCATTGAACCTGCAGTACATGTGATCTGCAGTTATATGTTCACCATGCCCTTATCTCTTTAATAAAAATAAAAGCAAAATACATATAATAACAATAAGTACCTACATGCAATATCTTGTTGCTCCTCTTTTTAACAGCAATAACTTAATGTAATCATTTTCCTTTATAACTTTAACATCCACTCATATTATTGTGGAGGAATTTTAGCCTATTTATCTTTACAACAATACTTCAGGTTATTGAGGTCCTGCCACAGCATTTCAATTAAGTTGAGGTGTGGGTTTTGATAAGCCATTCTGAAAATGTTTGATGTTTTGATGCAGATTTAGAATCATTGTCCTGTTGCCTTATCCAATTTTGAGCAAGCTTTAATTATTCTGCAAGGTGCCAAGGTCCTGTAGCTGCAAAACAATTCCAAATTCAATACCCCCTCCACCATTTTTGATAGTGCGTATAAGGTGTTTCTGCTGAAATACTGTTTTGGCACTGGCCATTAAAGCCAAACAACTCCACTTTGGTCTCATCTGTCCACAGGACATTCATGCTCATTCATGCTTCCATGTTCTTTTTAAAAAGAAGAGGCTTTCACCTGACAACACTGCCAAACAAACTGTACTTGTTTCCTTTCAAAAGCTACACTCAATGCTGCGTGAAAACGCTATGGGAACATCTCTTTGTTCAACCGGTTGTGAAGCATGTGTGTATCAAACATGCCAAATTTTGGCTAAATTTATAACCTTGGTCAGGTGACGTCATCTGATGAGGTGCACCTGCAGGTTGTAAATAGGAGTGAACCGGAAACATTCTCAGATCTTTTTGTCTTCAGGGACCGCATTGTGATCTCCTCCCTATTAAGGTGCTTCGCGAGCGGCTCGCCTTCCTAAAAGAGAAACCACGAGCCGCAGCAAATTCATGGGGTTCACGTGCCGATCTGGCAGACGCGCATGAGACGGAATTCCCCCTTTCTCTTGTGCTCTCCCCATATTAGGAAGTTTTAGCGTCCGTCGCTTCTTGTGAATGGGCATAAGAGACTTCCTCTCTTGCCGCAGGAGCAAAAAAATAAAAAAATAAATAAATAAATAAATAGATCCCCCAAGCGCTCAAAGTTAGATGACAGGTTTCTGTTGGGTGGCCGGGGGAGGGGCCTCAACGATTGTCCGTCCCCTTCTTTGGCGACCTTCATGACAAATTAACTCTTTCATCGAATAAGCCATATGCATTCCCTGTTTTTGCTATTAACATTGATTAATTCGAATGTTGTTGATATGAATGTGCGGGGTTATATGATGATGCCCCAGGTTGAAGAGACGCTTGCGGGCTATCTCTCTCCTGGGAGCTCATCCTCCCTGAAAAAGCCCACACTCCCCACCAAGCCGTGAAGACTAACATCTTTGTTGGTGGGGAAAGCTTTTCAGGCAACAGGTCAGGTTGGTGTGGAGCTACGCTGATCCACAGATTTATTTATCCGTGCCACCAAGCAGACGGCCCGTGCTATCGGCTGTTCTATGGCTTCCATGGTCGCCATGGAGAGACATATATAGCTTAACCTCACGGGCATCAAGGACAGGGATGGCGTTTTCCTCCTTGATACCCCATCTCAATTTCCGGCCTCTTTGGCGACGCCGTAAACACCGCCGCCACTAGGTTCGGGAGGCGAAGATCTACGAACAGGCCTCCAGTCCCGACCAGGTCTGGTCCCCACAAGGCGTGAAGCGCAGAAGGAGAGTGTGGCGAGCCGGGTACCCCCTCGTAGAGACTGCGAAGGGACTTGCTGCACTTCGCAATCCGCCTCAAAAAGACCGGACCTGAGGAGCATCATCTCTGCCAAAAAGAAGTCCTGAGGCTGACATGCCCAGGACCACGGGGGTGTCTGCCCCCTGAGAGGGGCGTGTAAAAATTGCAATAAGGGATAAAGACTCCTTCCTGGAAACCCTCTGGAGGCCGTCTCCAGCGAAATGTTAGGTGCTCGGTTCCTCCCTGCCATGTTTCAGGATGCCGAACACCTAACACCCCCCCATCTAGCCTCAGTGTCAAAACTTGTGCCCCTTTCAGAGAGGCTGGCAGCGGGGAACCCTCATGCCATGTATGTCTCCGTTGGTACAAGCACCTAGATGGAGGCTACAGGATTCATTTTGCACATCGTCCTCCGCGTTTCAATGGCGTGGTCTCCACTTCCATGAAACCGGAACGAGCGCATCTGCTGACTCGGCAATTACAGACTTTGCTGGAAAAAGGGGCCATAGAACATGTTCCCCTGCCAGACAGAGACCCAGGCTACTAAAGTCAGTATTTCCTGGTTTCCAGGAGAGATGGGGGGTTGTGTCCAATTTTACATCTTCGTGGGCTGAACATCAAAATGTTGACAGCCAAATTGATTGTTTCTTAAATCCAACCAGTTGATTGGTTTCATATAGAAAAAATTTCTATAGTTTGCTTTCGGGGGAGAAGCTTACCAGTATCAGGTCCTTCCAATTGGCCTAGCCCTGTATATAAAATGCACAAATGCAGCTCTGGCTCTATGATTCCAGGGCATCCATATTCTGAATTATAGACGACTGGCTGATCCTGGCTTAGTCTTAGTGTGCTAGCGCTTCGACATCGAGATGTCGTCCTAGCTCATCTCCATTCTTTAGGATTGATACTCAACGCCAGGAGAGGCGTTCTCTTTCCTGCTCAGAGGAACGTATTTGGGTGTCATATGGAATTCAATCACAACGCAGGGACAGCTGTCTCCTTCACGTGTCGAATCCATTCACTATACCCTAAAGGGAATCAGGCTAGGCCATAAAGTTATTGTTCATTACTTTCAGAGTGTTTTAGCTCTCATGGCTGCTGCGTCCGCGGTGATAACTTTGGGCCTTCTGTACATGAGTTCGTTTCAGTTGTGGCTAAGCGCCAGGGGATTTTATCTAAGGGCCAATCCCCAGAGGCAAATAAGGGTTACGCGCAACAGGCTTCGTACCCTTTCTATGTGGTTCAGACCCCGGTTTTTGACTCTGGGTCCCACTCTAGGTCCATGTTGTTGTCACAAGATGCTAACGAGCAGATGCTTCCCTCATGGGCTGGGGTGCGGTCTTAGATGGCCTTCCAGCCCAAGGGAGCTGGAGAGGTCATCTTCTCGCGTGGCACATCAATTGCCTCGAAATGATGGCTTTATTTCTGGCCCTGAAGTACTCCCTCCAGTTGAGAGGCTACCATGTCCTAGTGCGGGTGGACAACACTTCAGTAGTCTCGTATATAAATCGCCAGGGCAGACTGTGCTCGCGATGCTTGAACAAGCTAGTGAACCAGGTTCTGCTTTGGGCACAGGACAAGTTCCTGTCCCTCAGGGTGATTTACATTCCGGGGCATATAAATATGGGAGCAGACTTGCTATCCAGACAAGCTGTGACACATGGGGAATGGAAACTCCACCCCGAAGTAGTCAGTCAAATCTGGGAAAGATTTTATATAGCAGAGATGGACCTCTTTGCCTCGCAAGAAACAGGTTTGCGCCTCTTATTGATAGCGCCCCGTTCGCCGACCAGTGTGGTTCTCCGATCTAATATCTCTCCTCGGCTCACCGTGGGTGATTTCAGTGAGGGGGGGGATCTTCTGTCTCGGGCACAGAGGACAATATTTCATCCCCGGCCCAAGTTCTGGAACCTTCACGTCTGGCCCCTGAAGGGGACCAACTAAGAGATGCTGGTCTTACAGCAAGCGTAATTGAAACTATTCTAACTACTAGGGCTTCCTCCACTAGAAGAACTTATGCCCTCAAATGGAGTGTATTTTAAAGTTGGTGCATGGCAAAACATGTAGACCCAGTCCACTGCCGAATTGTTTCAGTGCTGCAAGAAAAGTTGTCCTCGGGCTTATGCCCTAGTACTCAGAACGTACGTAGCCGCTATTTTGGCTTGTCATGTTCTGACTGACGGGTTTTCTGTGGGAAATCACCCTTTAGTTGGCCTTTTTATTTGTGGAGCTAAACGGTTGAGGCCGCCCACTAGAGCGACGGTCCCTTCGTGCACAAAGGTCTGATTGACACTCCTTTTGAACCACTAGAGTCAGCGCCTGTCAGGCTTCTGACTCTTAAGATGTTTTTTCTTATGGCCATTACTTCTTTGAAGAGAATTGGAGATCTCCAGGCTTTGTCAGTCTCCCCATCCTGCCTAGACTCTGCATCCTCACCCGAATTATCTTCCGAAAGTTCCATTCTCGACCATGCCAGTTGTTCATGAAGCCTTCTATCCTCCACCTTTTACAGCTCCAGAGTAGGAAAGACTTCACTTACTTTGTCCAGTACATGCTTTTCAGATTCACGTCCACCGCACTAGCCAGTGGCGTAAGTCAGAGCAGTTTTTTATTTGCCATGGGGGCCGCAACTGGGGAATAGCCAAGCACTATGGGTGAGAGATGCTATTGCCCTAGCCTACAAGGCTTGTGATCACACTTTGCCTCTAGGAGTCAGGGCTCATTCGACCAAGGGGATTGCCTCATCAATTGCTCTGGAAAGCAAGTGTGTGATGCGGCAGGTTGGTCCTCTCCGCACACATTTGTCAGATTTTATAGTTTGGATGTCCATGCTACTCTGGGCTCGTGGGTCCTCGAGTCAGCATCCCAAAGTTATGTCTGAGACCTCATTGGCTATTGTGCGCACATGCTACACAACCTGGTGGTCCAGGCATTTGTAGTGCGGCGGCGTTGGTATTCTCGTTCCCATAGCGTTTTCACCCAGCATCAAGTGTAGGTTTTGAAAGGGATCATTTTGGGTTGCTTTGCTGTAACCCTGTTCTCTGAAAAAGCAGGAACGAGATGCTGTGCTCCAATGCCACACTGCTGGCATGGCTGGACATCCTTTCAGACAAAAATTGACCTGAGGATGTTTCCGGTTCACTCCTATTTATAACCTGCAGGTGCACCTCATCAGTTGACGTCACCTGACCGAGGTTATATAAGCCAAAATTTGGTGTGTTTGATACACACATGCTTCACAACTGGCTGAACAAAGAGATGTTCCCATAGCATTTTCACGCAGCATCTCATTCCCACTTTTTCAGAGAACAGGCTTACAGCAAAGGAACCCAACGTTTGGTCTTCTACTAATTGCCATGTCATATAAAAATTGGACTTTAACATTCAGCATACTTGGTGAGGGTCTGAGATGTAACTCTTATTTATTTATTTATTTATTTGTATTTCGCTGAGCATTGTATAGTAGGGTCTGACCTTGGGGTGAACGTGCTGTAAAGTCCACTCCTGGCCTGTCTTGAATGCTTTCCACTTGTGAATAATCTTTCTCACTGTATAATATTGAACTCTAAATTGTTTGAAAATGGTTTTATAACCCTTTCAAGATTGATGTGAAGCAGCAATTGCTTTCCTTCTTTGAACTGTGTTAACACACACCTGAATTCTCCAGACCAGCAAACTGCCATGTTCTGTTTAATATATATATATATATACTGTAGGTCTGCACATCTGCTGATTATCAATTAATGATTAGTCGTACCCGGCTGCAATTTTCCCTCTTAAATCCTGTGAAGAAGTAAGGGGGTACTTAGTATTGCTTGCATGTTTTTCATTTTGGTTTCATTTTTGATAAATAAATAATGGCATGGTGAAAAGAGTAATATGCTGTTATTTGTCTGAGGCTGTATTTGCTTAATACTAAGACCCACTATGATCAGATGATATTTTTTATGCTTTAACACAAAAAAAACTTTTGAATGTGAATGTAATCTATGAAATACAAATATAAAAAGCTGCATGAAAAAACAATCAAATGAAATGTGGAAATAAAATATCCAAACAATGCAATACAATCACATAAAACTTTTTTTTGTTTGTTTACACAAGAGGACGCTAAGCAGATTTAGCTGTTTTAATAATACCCCTGATAAAATGTCAGTAGACATGACCTAATTTCATCATGGATTATTTTATTGAATTAATGTAAAAGCCATATGCATTTCGTTGCCAATGTTTTATAGTAATACAAGTCCTTGGAAAAACAAGATAACCTAATTTATGTAATGGCTTATGCTTTGGTGTTATGGCAAGATATGAGTTCTTGACTGAAGGACAATGTTAAAGCAATTATTGAATATCTTAGAAAGGTTTTGAAGGATGTTATTAGTAATCATTATCATTAAGAGTTATCATTAACAGAGTGACCATTATCATTCTAATTGTGTGCTGTAAAAATGTTGGAGACTGGTAAAAGCCAGTATGGTAGCATATTTTCATAACACTTTATTTTCATGATTTATGATTTTTTTTTCACAGCATACAGTATGTGATTGCTACAAAGGATAATTAAAGGAAAAGGAAGGTAGATCACATGGTCATCTGTTTTTTTTTCTTCCTGTCAATAATGAGGTCCAGACAGATTAATGACAATAATATAACAATTTCCTCACAAGCTGGACAGCTGAAACAAAGACACACCCAGGAGAAACAACATGGCTTAGGTTTTTGGAAATGGCCCCTAACTGCATTAGTATCTACCCGGAACTGGAAAGGAATCAAATGGTGGCTCTTTACTATTCTGCCTCCCTCCAGAATTGTATTGAATGTTATTCAATCCGAACCTTGTACTCTTGTCCACTGTTCCTACATAAGCCATTGTATAATCAAGTTCTTTTGAAATATACAAAAGCTTGGTCTTACACACATTGAGAAACAACATGAGACTGTAGCATGCTTGCCCAAATCACTATATTCACAGAGTTCAATAGCTGTTATTGTTGCAGGATAGGAAAAAAAAAAAGAAGCAAGACCTGTGTTTGGGGACTAGACTTATGTATACTTTATTTTAATTTTACTTCATTGAACAGAAAATTTCTATGGAAACAAGGTCTAATAAAATAACCAAACAATTAACTCATGCATACAAATGCAAACATACATTAACTATTTGAAGCCATTAAAATATGCCAGTGGTAAGAAAAAAGAACACCATTATCACCATCACATCCTCCTCCACCACCACCACCAACAACAACAGCAATGAAAACAACAACAACAACAAAACACTGGTCTGTTATTAAAATTTAAAGATTTTAGTCAATATTTTCATGATCTCGGTTTTCTGTACTCAATCTTATGCTAGCAAATGCTAACTTGAGTTTCTTTAGATTAATGCAGTTACTGGTGAGCGGCTCAAGCCTCTGAGGTTGTCTTCTCAAACCTCTCAGGACAGGAGTATTTGCTCTGTGTTGAGATCACTGTCTTCAGTGTCAACTATTTCTTCATTTCTTTTAATTAATGAGAAAACACAACTGCATAAAGTAATATATGAGACAAATATAAACAACCAAACAAACTAGTTAATGAATTAATTAAATAATGAATCTGTTTAATGATAGTGCAAGGCCACATTTCTGTAATCCAAGGTTTAACTGTATAATAAGGCTTATTATTATAAATAGTGATTTTTTTTTTTTTCAATTTTACAAAGTGGGTTCGACCTCCTGTTACTGTCT
Source organism: Clarias fuscus (assembly GCA_030347435.1). Taxonomy (NCBI): domain Eukaryota; kingdom Metazoa; phylum Chordata; class Actinopteri; order Siluriformes; family Clariidae; genus Clarias; species Clarias fuscus. Next base: position 23,923,054 of record CM059214.1, on the reverse strand, counting down.
GCCAGACAATATAATAACACATCATACAAAGCATCATACAGTATTTCATATGCAGTTAATGCAGACTGTTACAGAGTTTGGTATGACAAGCTAAAGATTAAGAGTAAATTGGGCACACAGCCTTGTATAAATTTTTTTTTTTTTTTTTTTAAGTTTCATGCATGTATGTGTAGTACTTTTTGCTTTGCATTATGATTTATTTATAGAATGTGCGAAAAAAAACCTAAATGCACAAGACTAAAGTGAAGAATAAATACATATCAGTATTTAAAGTTTGAGCTCGACACGTTTATGAGCTCTGTCGCTTGTTATCAATGGTCGCATAGGTGAGGGTTAGAGAGAGAACGCATTTTTGCTTCAGTAGACACACAATACTTCAGATTAAAACACTGCCCCCTACATGTAATGAACGGCATTTTCACAGCTTCCTGCGAGCTGCCGCGGAAGCGCGTGAGATCCCTTTTCAAGAATCGTGCGTTCTTAATGGCCAGATCTGTATGTTCAAGGAAAAAAAACATTCTTAATTACTCATGACCTCACATAAGAATGAAATCATTATAGCCCATACTTAGCAGGGTTATTTGTTTATCTAAAACATACTGCTGCAGCGTTAAAATATATTTCGGCTGACATTCGAATGTTTTTATATTATTTTGAAAGTATATGAGAGTGGCAGTGGCCCGATGTCTTATGCATGAAAGGTCTGAGCATTAAAGCATCGTTAGGGACTCTGTACTGTATACTGTATATCTCCAAAATGACAAGATTGATTTCATTATAAAAATGTGTGGACAATGCAAGAGCGGCAGTTAACTGAAGCAGTCACTGCACCACCTGGCGGAATTATACAGCATTGCAACCATCTTATTAGAACAACGCAAAGGGGCGTTTATGGGGCGGGGCTTCGTTCACTGCGTCATCGTGGGGGATCACGTTCCATTCACGGACACTTCAAGGAATTCTAACGGATAGTTAAGGGTCCTTTCACGGACCAGCCGGCTGTTTGAAACTGCTTCATCTGTATGACAGGCAAGCTGAATAAGCAGTCAACTCTTTTTCATTTCAGTAGACATATGTCAATGCTTTTTGGGTCTGGCCACCAAAGACTTGTACAGGAATCAGTGGCAACTGGTCTTTATACCAGTCTCAGACAGGGAAATTTAAACCTATAAAAATGTCTCCTAAGCTGTATTAGCATGCCATTAGTGTCTGTGAGATTTCTGTGCCGACTGGATCTGGATCATTACCAGGTTCTTCCTCAATTTTCCAGACTGAGGTCAACTGCCACATATTGGATATGGATCGAATTTCAAACTATATACAATATGTTACAAGCCGGATCTGAAAATGTCAGATTTAATATCTTTTTGCTGTTGAAACATTCATGCAAGTAACAAATCTGTGTCATGTTTGAAAAGAATGGTCAGATTTGGGCCACTTTTGCCTGTAAGGTGAATGCAGTCCAGAAAGAGCCACCCCTTATTTCTGCACATTATGCTTATCTTATCTTATCTCATCTCATCTCATCTCATCTCATCTCATCTCATCTCATCTCATCTCATCTTATCTTGATGAATAGTTCTCCAGGGCCCTACAGGAGTTGTTTTGTTGTAAGATTTTATTCTCATTTTCAGTCCAGTTATGTTATTGTTTCTTAAACCACATAGTGAACTATGAATCACTTAAGCATAAAAAGGCTTGTAACTTCTAACCAGATATTTGCTTTGAGTAGAGCTGAATTAAAATTTTGGCCAGTACTTTCTTCCTATTAATACTTACTGGGAAAACAACATCAGCCTTTTTAATTCTTCATAATTATATGGAAAGTATGTATGGAACATTTATTATTAATTAATTAATTAATTAACTTACTTTTTGGTGTGTTGTATGGCTGTGTTTGTTGTTTAGGCATTAAAGTCAATTTGCCTGATCTTGCGAGCCAAAAGTATCAAACATCATTGCATACAGCATTATTCGCATGCATCATCAGAAATACTAGAAGAGTTCATCATCCATAAAAGAGGTGCTGGTGTCGGTAAACATTCCTGCTTATTGCTTCAAAACGAATGGCATTTAAGCAGCCTCGCCAGCATACAGTATGTTTGGAATTTCCTCCAACATACAGTATGATATTGACAGCTACTGCATTACTAAGATAATATATATATATATATATATATATATATATATATATATATATATATATATATATATATATATATATATTTTTTTTTTTTTTTTTTCCCCCCATCACTATATATGTGTTATACTATGTCACTTACTTACAATGATTATTGTAAACAAAAATATACATTATACAGCAGTTAGGTCTAATCAAGTTATCTAATTGGAAGAGAAGCATTCCATGAGTGGTGATCTAAATCATAACAGCAATGGAACATTTAGCTATATATATCACTCCACGTTACACGTGTTTTATGAATCTCTACCCTAACTGTCGGTTGCCAGCATGGGTGAAAGTAGAGTGTTATGGTCTGCAGTATGGGAAAGAAGTGAGAGCAGCTGCCTCTCAAAACCCACAATCAAAATTGGTCAAAAAAGCACCTTCAGCAAGAAAACACATCTGATAATACTGTCTTTTTAAACAAAACTTTGTCTACTTAATAATTGTCATTCTAAATGGCCTCTGAACCATTTGTGTGTATATTTTTTCTATGTATATTTTTTATGACTAAAATGAGCTACAAAGCTAACTAGCTTCTAACGCCAGACTGAATCCCAAATCCCTCTTTAACGCTTGATCAAGGGCACTATTTACTGTAGTGTGTATAACAAATAATTGTACTAATTGCAATTAGTGTTGGTGGAGCAAAATAACTGTATAAACAAAAACAACATAACCTGCTGATAATCAATGGTGTTTGTGGAACTGTTGTATAAAATATCACGCTCATCCGTATGTATCTTCCATACTGTACATCTTTTTTAAACTGATGCAAATGGTGAAAGTGTTCCTTAGCTTGCACACACTAGCCATTTACATCCATGGTTTAGGCTATATGTAAAAAAAAAAAAAAAAAATGAATAATTACACTGAAACCTACATTGATTTGATGTGTCTAAGTCTTTTCTATGTTGTATATTTAAGTGCATGCTAGCATTAACTACCCTCCTGGAAACCTTCAAGGAACATTGTGTATACCTTACCCTTTACCCTTCCATTGTTGGTCCACGGTAGATGAGCGTAGTCTTTGTCTAGAGAAGTATAATAATAAATTACAAAAACCTTTGACTGAGTCATCTTAAATAAAGTTATTGATTTATTTTTCTAGCTATAGTTATACTTTTATAACATGCATCCAAAAATCGTATGAACTTAAACATTATTACTAAAGAACGTTTAATATCTGAACACACATATAATCAGTAAAAATAACTTTTATAGCCTTGTTGTTGCTTAAGATTTAAAGATGCAGTAGGAAAAGCAGAAGTAAAAAGAGTAATAAATTTAGGACGATGGCAGTAGCAACCCCTTATGGGCCATTTTGTAATATTACAACAATGACAAAAAAACATTGTGAGGTAGATTCTAGCCTGGTTAATGTGTTCTCAATCAAAGTGCTGATTTAATTAGTCCCTGCATGGGGTTAAACTGCCTTACAGTATGTGCATATTCAATTATACTGATAAAAGTCACAACCAAATTATGAAACTGGTGGTGGGAAGAATGCCGTAGGGCGCTGAAACTCGCAGTCGCCGCATACTTGTCAGGGATAATTCCCACCAATGAACATCAGCGTGAACGTTAGGCCCCTCTGCCTCAGCTCCTGCAGGACATATTAAAATAATCCCACACATTCATTTCGTTAATCAGAGCATGCACGGACATTAGCTTGGAGAACTAAATGGTGCTATTCAGCTCTGACCTGCATTCTCATTAAAATGAACAGAGGCGAAATTATTCTTTTGTGCTGTTTTTTGGTTATGAAAACCCTGGGTTGTTATTTACTTCACAAAGTCTTCATAAGGCGTTGTTTTGATTTTTTTCCCCTACAAATCAAGGAGTGCAAACATCTGAGAAAATCCTTAAAGCTTGTGGTTACCCAAACTGCTCCTTAGTCAACACAGCAACATGCTCTACGATGAACCACGACAAACACGCTGAAAAGGACGAACAGAGCAAACAGAAACACGCTGTTACCCCCAATGGCATGATATAATAATAATAATAAAAAAACACTCAAAACGTACCACATTCTGGTGGATTTTAGATCCAGAAACAAAGTCAAAGTGAAACTTTTACATCCTAAAGACCAGAGAATAAATCACAAGCAAATAAAAAAGGAACATATGGGTTTCCTCTATGTTCATAGTTAATTAGTTAACAAAACCAAATAAAATTCCCAAACAAATAAAGGACAAATCATTATGTATGTAAATGTTATGAACATATGGCTATTTACCGATGCACAGTTGCTTACTCGAAAGCATCATCAATGCTATTTAGTCAGCCAAGTGTAAAACACTAAAGTTCACTGTAGTAGAAAAGTATCTTTGCCTAATCCACTCAAACCTCTCAATTCATTCCTGACAATAATCTGCCAAAGCTTTATTATGAAACAAAAGCATGCAGTATGGTGGCATAGTGGTTAGCACTGTGGCCTCACACCTTCAGGGTAGAGGATTTGATCACTGCCTCCAGTATTTGTTTGTGGAGTTTGAATGTTCTTCCCATGTTTGGATGGTTTCCTCTGGGTACTCCGATTTTCTCCTGTAGTCCAAAGACATGTACGTAGATTAGGCTACTTGGTGGTCCCAAGTTACCTGGAGTGTATGGATGATTGTGTGAGCGTCTGCTTGTGTGATGGATGGCACCATGTCTAGGGTCTTACCCCACCCTGAACCCAACGTCTGGAATAGGCTCCAGGCATCCTGTGACTCTGTATAGGCTAAACACTATAGAAAATTAAAGAATGACTAAATCATTCCAAAGAGCTTCTAAATAATAAAAATCACCGTATATGAATAAAAACCATCTACATGATAAATATCATCACACTCTCATGGTCTTGTAAACATCAGAATTTATATGGTCTTTTTCCCCCTCTTTGCTGCTATAACATCCCGTATTCTCTGGGGAGGGTTTCCACTAGATTTAAAAAATACGGCCATGAGAGCCCAGTCAATCATACAGCCATTAGTGAGATTGGGCACAGATGTCAGATAAAGAAGCCTGGTGCAAGGAATCCCGGGACATTCCAAAGCTGTTTAGTGGGGTTAAATTTAGGGCTTTGCAAAGGCCACTCAAGTTCTTCAATTTCTTTTCAGACCATACATTAGTGGAGCTCACATGGTGGACAGGTGCATCCTGCAAGGTGCAACTTCCATCGGTCAGTTCCAGTGAAGATAAATAATAATGTCGCATGCATACAAAGATGTCAGAGTCATTGTGTCCATCCAACTTGAGGGACACGTGAGAAACTGTTCTATTTTCACAGTAGGTTTTTAAGTTAGTCTTTGAACTAATTTGAAAGGTGCTTTTCTATATGTTCATACTTTCATTTAAAACCTGAATGGACACCCGTCCCTGTTTAGGGTATTTAGTCTATTCCAGCCAGAGAGCACTGTTTAGAATCGGCTAGTCGGCTGCTTACGGGATGGTTGTAGGAGCTAAGCAGGAATATTACAAGCTGATAAACAACGGCGGTTGTGTTAAACAAAGTGCGAGTTATAAAAAAAAATATATCAGTTCATAGGTGTAACCATACATAGATATAGCCATACAGAATAAATGTGGAAATTACTAATTGCTGGAATTTCAATTTGTAAAGTTGTCTTTAGTAAATAACTCATGAATGATGCATATTAGTTGTCCTTTGCTATTATTATTTTATTCATCAAAACACTACAGCGATACAGTTGCTGAAATACAGTATACAGTACAACGGGAGATGTACCTACCTGGGAAGATATTTTAATGAAGAGTGATGAATTAAATAGTCTAAGTAAAAACAGTAGCCGCATGTTAAGAATGTCAACTTACCTTTTCATAAATAAGAGTGTTAGCTAACCTGTTTTGACTATAATAATATAACATTATTAATATAGAAATAATAATTATGATGAACACAGCAGGTAAAACAGATGATATCTGGTGTGAATATGAACAGAAGCATAACCAGAGATAGTGTTGAGTCAGACTGTCATATGTCATTTTGACAAGAACATTTAGGTAGCAGGACAGAGACAATTTACATTTTAGGTGACAATGCCATGGAATTGTTCCAGCTCAAAATAATTTAACAGATGATGCTTTTGAAAGATACTCTTCGTATGCTAAAGAGAATGGTTTGAATGCTAACATACTGTTGTCTGTGTAGTTTTGGCCGTAATTTTTTTTTAATTAATTAATTATTATTTCCCACCATCCTGACCTTGAAACCAATAGTTCTATTACTCCACCTAGGAGCCTATTTTAAACCACAGTGACCCTGACCAAGTAATTGTTTTAGAATTAATTGTTGAATCATTTAAATTTCTCACACAATGACTCAAGTTCATTAGATGTATCTGGTTTTTCTTTGTCCTGCAGGTTTCATATCTGACCATTCACCCACACTCGATGTAAATACAAACATCCTGCTTGTTTCGCTAATGTTTTCGTTGCATAATGTTCCTAGTTCTTTGTTGAACACTCTTAGTCTCATCCAGACACCTAGTGTACTTTCTATTCATATTTATACCTATATTGGTTTTGAACACATTATACATTCTTTCTAAATATGGCATATTCACATTCATTACATTTCTAGTTGGCAATATCAAAGCAGAGACTTTTTTTTTAACCTGATTTTTTTTTTTTTTTAGCGCTCATCAATGCATATATCATACTACTTTATGCTGGATTATATATCATTGACAAACAGAATCCTGAAACAAAGAAATATGAGGTTTGCCAGTTTTTTTTTATTTTTATGGTGTTTATAGATTATTATAATAGTATTATAATATACAAATATACAAATATACAAATTGTACTTTTTAGGTGTGCTGATATGTTTGCTTATGCGAATGCTAGAAAATATCCACCGTGTGCTATTTATTGCAATATATATTTTTATTGCTGCACCTCTTGAATGTAAAAAACAATTGGTTTAAATCCATCCCCAACCCTTATGTCTGCCCACTACAACAGTCGTCTCTTATCAAGTAAGATTTGGTGTTTTTTGAGCTGATGTTGGCAGCTATTACAAATAGTCTCTGTGCTGGATAGGCATAAATCAAACAGTTGAGGTTCAGAAATATTTCAGGTGCAGCTGCTCTCCTCCTAACACACTGCCTATGGCATTAGTGTTGACATTTTCCACCTCTCTTATACTGTGCCAGATTTATGAGACAGCGCAGATTGATCCTCAAAGACAAAGCTGCACCAAATATAGCCATACAGAGTGTCTGACAGCACGTGGCTGATGGCCCTCCGAGGAGACTAGGTTACCTGCAACATGGTCCGTATTTAGCGGAAAATTTATTAGGAGGCTTATTTGACATCAATTAATTAGAACATTTAAGAGACTTTTGTTTAAATGTTGCATTATAAATTTTGTATAAAAGTGTCTTTTGTTCTTTTAGGTTGTAATGTTTGACTTTGCTTTATAAATAAGGAAATAAATCAAAAGTTAAAAACAATTTATTTAATGTTCCTTAAAAAAAAAACCTTGGACAAGAATGTTCTGTTGACCTCATACTAATCATCTAAAGCCTGACATACTCCTTATTTTTCACACCCTAAATTCTTAGAAATTATAATAATTCATTTGAATATATTTACGGAGTAATACTTTGGTTTTGTTGTTGTTCTTGTTGTTTCTCTTCTATAGAGCATTTTCTGAAATAAAAATGAATTAAACCTACTATAAATCAATTATATGTAATCACAATGTATGCCAACTGAAATAGTCAAATAGTAGAATAATAGCATACTTAATACGCTTTTCTGCTGTCCTCTTGCTGCCTGACTTGATATCTAATCCCAGCACACTTCTACTGTACTGTTTTGGCTTTAAACCTGTCTCATTCATCCTGATGCTGGGTTTCTGCTTGGAGCTTTCTGAACTCATGACTCACCTTTTGCTGCTACGGATAGTTCCACAGGGCTACCCTAGAGAGAAAACAAAGGGAAAAAAATATTCCTGCCCCAAAACTCAGAGTTTATTCAGTGGTTTATTTAATTGGAATACTGTAAACTTGTATCAAATAACTGCTGCTGTAATCATAAATACTATGATGATCATCATTTCAACATATTTGCTACTGTCTTTACATTATGCAGGTATAGGAGCATAATGATTTATTACCTCATATAGTTCCCTTTTCAGTTAAGGTTTGTTTATAATGGTGTCTCAAGTAATATTTTCTTGCCATAGTTGCCAATGACTCTCTCTCTCTCTCTCTCTCTCTCTCTCTCTCTCCCTACATAAGTACATAACTGTAAAGTTGGCGTGTCAGTACATTGAGGATATTTGCAAAAAAATATCCTTTGGAAGCTGTAAGATGAGTAATAGAACACATCAAGATGTTTTTTGGAATTTTTGTCTGTTTGTTTGTGCATGCATCACGTAAAATCTACCGAATTAATTTTAATGGGTTTTTCACAGGTGAGACCGAGCTTGAGGCAACGTATAGGCTTTGTTTCATCGCAATCGTCCGACAGCAACAGAAGATATCTTACTTTGAAGTTTAAATGGAAGACGCCCTTATATCATAAAAAAAATTATCATGAAAAAATCATTCGTTCTCAAAATTCAACAGATGGTGTTGTACAATTTTTAAAATGTGCTTATGAGTGTGCAATTTAAATCTACTTAATAAATACAATCTAACAACTTCATTCTGTGCACTTTTTACGGTAACACAAACATTTTAGTTAATTCCAACAGATGGTGCTGTACATTTTTTTAAACGTGCTTATGAGTGTGCAATTAAATTACAATATATATATATATATACACAGTATATACAGTTAAACATTGAATTGCAAGCTAATTCATTCCGGAAGCGTGCCTTTTAATTCAAAGCACCCGTTTATCAAAGCAAATTTCCCCATAAGAAATAATGGAAACACCTAGGATTTGATCCACAAACCAAAAATAGTTAGATAAAAATAACAGTGTGACTGCCTGTGAGTGCTTTGGGATGGTGGAGGCCCTCACGGCAGCACCTGCTGCTTGTTGAGGACAGTAACTGCAGAACAAAACATGCTTTCATGTCGGAGTCTCCAAAAGTTCCCCAGTAACACCAGAAAAAGTCGCTAGGTTTGTTGCGAGTCGCTTTTGCCAAAAAAAAAAAAAAAAAGTCATCAAGAGGGTTTGGAAAGACTCCAGATTTGGTCATAAATTCAACAAATTGGCAACACTGACTGTGTAGGACAACTTTAACAAACACACCCACACACACACACACACACACACACACACACACACACACACACACACACACACACAACCTAACAATCACTGCTCTTTGACAAAGAGTCTCTGTAGGCAAAGAAAATCTTAAACAAGGAAACTCTCTAATGACACTTTGCATCCTTTTGAGGACTTCCCAGAAATGCAACCCTGCATTGTTATTAAACAGATTAATTATTCAATGCTACAGCCTTTTTAACCACTTCTCTTCATGAGGACAGTCACTACACTGGCCACAAAAAAAAAAAAAAAATTGCTTTACACACACACACGCACGCACACACACACCTACACACACACACACACACACACACACACACACACACACACACACACACACACACACACACACATGTGGTCACAATGTGAAATAGTACACGCACGCATGGATGTTGACGATACTGAGACTGAGCTTGGGAGCCGATTAAGTTATAATGTGACTTTAACACAAGACTATAACAACGCTAACCCACTATGTTTCATACTGTAAAATCTGCTTGTGAGGTTACATATATTTGCTGTAGCATCAATGAATGACTTTTGATCTGCTGCACTGATTTAAAATAAAAAATTTATCTTGTTTGCTTGTATGCCTCGACGCAATTCCATCTAAGATTAAATACAACATAACCTTCACTGATCAAAGATTTACAGTTAAACAAAAGCACATAGCCTCGAATCTGCCCTTAAGGCTGACTGCCACTGCCACTGCCACTTTATCAGCTTCCAGCAGCACACATTAGGTTATCCACTGGCCAAGATGGGGACAAACAAAGCATAAAATTCCTATCAAGCAAACCAGGTTTCAAATAAAAAAAACCCACTGCAACAGATGAGGTAAACATAGGTTAAAGATAGCTGTCGATTGATGTCAGGTGTGGGCTTCGGAGAGTTGACATGAAAAAATTGTGAGGCTTTTGAAAATGATTGAAGGATTTACCAATCGAATTTTTCTGTCATTTTTCAGTGGACGGAACATCTTCTAAATGGAGTGACAACATAATCCCACATACTTTTATTCTGATCATGGAACATCTTTTCAAATCCTCTAGATTGGATTCCTCTCAATTTAATATCCCTGACCTAAGCTACAACATGGACATGGACATGGACAAATGACCATTCATATTATCTTTATGAATATTAACAAGTGTTTCATTTGTCATTTTATTTATTGTTACATGTTGTTGTGTTACACTATTTACAAAATTCAGAAAAAGCTGTGTTGTTGCTGTTAAGGAAATAATTTCATAAATGTTTTGCTACTAAAATGTTTTCCAAACCATAACACAAATTTAAGGATTTTTGTGTCAGCTTTCCATTGCAATTTGGGATTAGTGTCTTATTCAAGGTTATAGTGTCAGATTATAGAAGAAGCGCAAAAGTATTAGGACCTGCAGGTCTCTGACAGACTTATTGATTTGGAGTGTGCACTGCACAGGAGATTTGAAACCGAAGCCTTTATGTTGCGCATATGAAAATCACCTCTGTCCTCCAGCCACCTTAATCATACTCAGATACATAAGGTTGACACTATCGACCCAAATTTGTGTTAAAATTACTGTATAACAATACAGAATGTAATTCAATGTCTATATCAATATATCAAAACAAAATTAAAATGTATCTCCTATACCCATCTGAAAAATGCACATACATTTTTCAAATTTGTACTTTTTTTCTAACACTTTTGGTTAATTACTGTAAATATTCCATTATTTGATATGTCTGTTATGACAATATGTGGTTGTATTTCATAGTGTGGTAACTACCTATGCTTTGATAGATACATATCTGTTAAATAAAATTAATGTACTTTCCTGGCATGAAAGATATTCAAGTGACTTTCCTTAAAGTAAAACTTTAAAGTAAAAACTGTAGATATGTATGTACAGTACAGCAGACCCTGGTGCTAGACATGATAAAAACAGTAAGTAATTACTGATTACTGTATATATTACTCACATGGACAACTTAATACAATTATTGTGCACTTTACTTTTGAGAATGTACATGCATATTAACTAAAAAGAAGAAAATATCAGATATCTAGTACTAGCTGACAGTAGACGTCACATTGGATATAATACAGATTTATAATTAACTACAGTTTTGCTGAGTTGGTACCATAATGTTTGCAACTGGATTCGATATAAAGTAGTTTACCTTCCTGAAAGAAATGTAGGCGTTGACTTGGGACAATGTGTCGGGTTTGGATGGTGGTTTAGTTCAATCAAAGACTGGGTGAATCAAATGAACTGGGTGGAGTCAGCTCCTGCAAAGATGGCAACGGCCAGAGCTCCCACAGCTAAGCTTCAAAATCAATCTTCAGAAAACATAAACACAGAGTGACATCAGGGAGAGTTTGTCCAGTTCTTTTTTATACAGTTTATGCTTTAGAGTAAAGCTTTACTGGTACTGTATATCAATTTTCTTTAATGTTCAATTATGTACTTAGAGTTGCAAGGTGTTAACACTAGAGATGCACCAATTGCAATTTTCTGGCCAATACTAATTATTTAAATGTCTGCCCTGCCACTTAAAATTTTGGTTGCTTTATTTTTTCTTTCATTCAATTAAACTATAATTGAACATATACACAAATGACAAATCTACTCCCAAGACTCCTGACTATGCCTGTAGCAGGATGTGAATTCCCGAAATCTGAATGACAGCGCAAACACATTTCTGTTTGCACCACTCGAGAAACTGTCTGCAACTGGCACAGAATAGGTTATATCTGGGGCTGATTGGACAATCACTGTTCATGGATGATAAAGTAGAAAAAAACAGAGAAAAAAAAAACTTGGGCACTAGCTGATCGAGTGGTGCATCTACTGTATAATAAATAATATCGATCCAAAAAATGTACAATGACAGTCACAATCAAGGATACTTTTTCTAGGATTGCAGGCACAATATAAATTATACAAGTATACCTGATTTCACACCTTAACACATTAACAGGCCATTTTAGAAAACTACATTGAAAATTACATCCATGTACTTTAGGTAGGTCATCTTTACAGGATGACTTTTTTTCTCTTCATGAGTAATGACTTCTGAATATCTTCACCACATAAAGGGGGGGGGGGGGGGAGGAGGGGTGCTGCAGACTAAATACTCATACAACAAATCATGTTGGTTTTGTTGTTTCACTGTTGGTTTTGTTGTTTCACTGTCAGCTGTAAAGTAACACATCATAAAATCAAGGCACATTTTACAAATGAGAAACAAACAAGCAAATGAATGAAAAGGCTTTGATAATTGATGAATGACTGCAAATGTCAACGTGAATGAGGTTAGTTTTAATTTCTTTCTTGCGTGCATGCTGTACAGTATCTACACTATCAACATGTCCAAAGGGCTGAAATGTATATCTGCTCTTGCTTAACTCTGTATTTACCTTTATTTAATCAGTGATTAAATTAGCAGTGATGATTGCATCCTAGAAAAAGTTAGATGTAAAAACCTGCTGTAGAATCTCATAGTTTTATATAAAATGTCAATATACTCAACTGTCAAGATATGAAATAGATATCATTTTAATTACCACATGCTTTCATACTAGTTAGTGCTAAATAAAATGACTTCTTTCATTTTATTTAATTATTTATTATGATGCAAATTTACATTTCATAGTGCATGTGCTTATTTCTGTGTATGACAAAATAACATTCTATAGCTTGTGAAAGAGGATAATACAAAAAGTATGTCACTGAGTTTACTTCCTCTCATTTTAAAGCTGCCTTAGCTGCATAAGCCCAGGCATTACAGTACAGAATTAAATAAGGATTAAAATTAACCTGTTTATAATATACTCATTGATCTGTAAAAGCAAGTATTATTTAGTTGATCCCAGCAATTGGGTATTATATTATGGATACCACTGTTACCATATTATGTTACACGCTATTAATACAACAGCATATGTTCACATATGTTCACTAGAGCGATGCAGATTCAGACTGAATGCTGATGTAGGTCATGTTACATTCAAGTCCAAATTGTGGATGTGGTTGTGTAGGAAGATTGAAATCATATCTGAGTTTGGCCTCAGAGATACTGCATAGGTTTTCCCCTCCTGGTTTTGTTCTTTCTTTCTAGTCCAAGAATCTTGTTATTTTCAAAGCCCTTATGCCATCCTAATTGGCCCCAGTCATTGTCTTGTTAGGTAGACATGGTCCGGTCTGATATTTCTGTTGCTGTGAGGGTCACTCATTTTTGCAGCACCTCCTTGTTTTATACCAGCTGTGCACACACAATCCTTTTAAGAATATTAGACAAAAGCATATTCACACATTATCTGGGGCGGAAGTACTGGACAGCATGTATAATATCTGCAATGCCATTTTATTTTTTATTTATGCAACTTTCAATTTTATGTGTAAATATGGTTCATATTTGATTGATAACATTATGGCAAATGCTCCCCCAAGCCCTGCTTGATTAAAGACAGCGCAGAACTTAATGAAGGCAGTAATGAGGACAACCACACCTTACTTTTATCTCTCTTAATATCCTGTTAGGGCAAATTTCTTTTGATTGATTGTATATGTGACATTATAAAATGTAATATCTTGAGATTGCAATGATCAAAATTTGAGTAATAATTACAGAAACAAAATTGATCAGAGAAGGGAAGACAATGCTGTTTATAATGTCTTTAAATTCCTTGTGCAGAGTAAATTTAACAGGTATAATACATCTGAATCAGTGATGCATGATTGTAGGCCATTTTCAGTTCCAATATTTCAATATTGCTCTCAGTGAGATAAGTGGCATTCAAAAATAATTGTATCTTTCTTCTTGTCTTCATTGTGTGTCTCACAAGCTTGCTATGTAATAACTAAAAACCTGAAATTGTGACATGTCTGGACAGAACGATTATTGTACTTCAGGATTGAAGGTGAAAAATGAGTCCGCCTTATTGTCTAGAAAAGTAAAGCTCACAGATTTAAAAAAAAAAAAAAGAAATTTAGAGATTATACTTACAATATGCTTTAAGTTTTTTAATATACACACTGGAGGATCTCAAACGTTTTTTACGATACGGACTCCTAGGAAAAAATATCCATGGACCCCCATGGAACATTTCTTATTAAAATAATTATATAGAATGATCAGGCAACTATGATGAGAATTGCTTAAATGTACCTTTACCTCGCCAGCATGGTGACTTAGTCTTAGCACTGTCGCCTTGGACCTCGAGGGTTTGGGTCCGATTCCCGCTTCAGATCTGTGTACATGGAGTTTACATGTTCTACCTATGCTTGCTGGATTTCCTCAGGGTACTCTGGTTTTCTCTCACATGCCAAAGTCATGCAGATTAGGCTAATTGGCTTTTCCAAATTGCACATCGTGCGAAAATATGTGTGTGAGTGTATATATGTGTGTGCTTCCTGCAATGCATTGGCACCCCCATCAAGGGTGTACACCGCCTCATACCGCAAGTCTCCGGGAATAGGCTCCAGGCACTCCGCGACCCTGTATGCAAGATAATGGCGGTATGGACGATCAGTGAGTGAGTGAGTGAGTGAGTGAGAGTAACTATACCATTCTCAAAATGTTCATTTTAACCCAATTAATAAATTAAATAGTTGTGACCTTGACCTGTAGTATATACAGTAGATGTTCATCTATTTCACAATCAGTACAGACAAATAAGTCATAGGAAACTCAAAAATTATTTTCATTGCCAGTGAAGAGTTTTCTACATTTTGTTTTGACACAGAGTATTTTATGGTGGTGCTACTTCAATGTTCTACCAGAGGACAACTCCAGGAGTTCTTTGTTGGCTTCAACAGTGAAATATTTTGAAGTTGCAGCATCTATGACAAATAAATCCCAAATCTAGTTTCAGTCATCAGTCTTAATCTTGAGGAAATACAAATTGAGTGAGCTACAGTATGCACAGACCTGGTTCAGACTGCATGCTTGGAAAAACTGTCAGTGCAGAGAACTTACAATATGTAACTCTGTCTTTTTTAATGATGACAGTTTTTGGTCACTGAATACCAGGATCCTTTCTTGAACAGTTAATTTGAGGCTGTCGGGCTAGTTTAATGTGTCGTCCAGGGATGTCAGCTGGTCTAGCCAGGACAGGTTGAAAAAGAATGCTGCCATATTAGGTTTATCCTGTCTTAGAAATTCTGAGATAGCTGCAATACCTTACAGTACCTCAAAAAAGTCAGAATACCTAAAGAATGAAATAAGAGCAGAACTCAAGTCACATTTCTCTACAAAGGTGGCCAAACGGATGTAACTGTAGTTCTTCTGATGTTACAAAGTCATTATAAGTGTATACTGAACAGATTTAAATTTGAGTATTTGGTAATGCAACACCACTTTTCTGGCTAGTCATTCCTACTATGCCATCTGTGCATATGGCTACACAGATCTTCTATCTAATTCCAGCTGCTGTTACAAAAATTATCCAAAAAATGTAAAGTTCCCTTTCCTGGCTTTCTTTGCTGTACCTCTTTACAGAAGAAAAGAATCATCCAGAATTTCTCTCCGAATGGATACAAATCCGAATGGAGTGTGTACCAGTGCAATTAGAGAATTTTTGGCTGTATCTCTTTATTCATCCAGATGAATTACAATCCAGTTACAAATATTTAGAGTGGAACCTTGGATTGCGAGTAACCCGGTTTGCAAGTGTTCCGCAAAACAAGCAAATTCTTTACATTAATTTTTACTTGATAAATGAGTGCATCACGATATATGAGTACTAAGCATCACCAAGTATCATGTGGGACGCATGCACTCCTTGTAAACGCCAAATAATTTCTTACAGGCTGTTCAATTCTAAACTTAAATGTGGAGCAAATCTAACATAAAATAGACATCACAGACTTTTTATGTTCTGTGTACCCATTACTATTTAGCTGATTTTTTATGCATTACATAAATTTCAGTGCCTATTTTTCTTTATGTGATTTTGTTTAAACAAGTGTGTTGCTTTGCTTTTAGTCATGCCTCCTCATCTTTTATGCCCTTGGCTGGTTGCCCTATTGTGTTCATCTGTGTTGGTTTGTCTAGTTATACAGTATTGTTTCTAAATCTTCCTGGATTCTTGTTGATTGTTCTGCGCCTTGGTTGTTGCATTCCAGCGCTTTCAGTTTTTCCACCTTATGTGTTGTATTGTTGTTGCTGAAAACAGATTATCTTAAGATAACTTTGCTTGCACGTCTTTTGACTCATGCAATAAACAATTATGATGATTTCTGGATTTACCTTATTCAAACTCTTGCCTGTAAAGGTGTGGCTAAAATAATAACAACAGTAATGTACTGTATGTATAATAACAAAGTATAATAATCTCCTGCACTGTACTAATATACTATTATATAGACACAGATCAAACAAGCAAACAAAATAAATCTTCATTTATTGTAGGTGCTCTGACCTGAACACAACTTGGCTATATAACCATAGCAATGCTTTTACTTTGGGACAGCTTTTGTACTTGAAGGGTGTAAATTTTCACCACTGCTAAGAATATTTGTGCCCTTCCCCAGGAAACTGAAATTCTATACAAGAAAACTTGTAAAAGATTGTTTAATGGGAAACTGAGACATTTGTTTGCACCCAGACAATGACACTTTATTAGGTATGTTCTATCATCCTGTGTTGCGCATCATCTATCAGACGATCACAGTCATCATCCATTAAATTCCAAGAAAGCATTAGAACTTCAATCAGTAATGGGTGTAAGGCTTACAGAAAAAAGAGCCAGGTTGAACATTTCTCTGCATCTCACAGCATATGGTCGAAATGTAATACTTTCCCAATATTGGCAAGCTGGTTTAATAATTCATGACATAGAGTAGGAGATTTAAGAACCATTTTCTCTGTTCTTGCTAAGACTGCATGTTTTAGAGAGAGTTATTTATAATAAAACACTTAGTCTTTGTTTTGTCCTGGCAATGCCCCCTACACAATAGTGGAGATTTTGTGTTGTACTTGGTGGGGGGTAAAGTATGGTGCTGGGTTCTGCTTGGATTTTAACAATACTACAACCTCATGGGACATGTTCTTTGGCAGATTGGAACTGTGGTGATCTTGCAATAGCTAGAAATGAACCCACACATTCATTTAAAATTGTGCACTCTTTCCTTTAGTCAGTGGACTTTAACTCCCACAGGCAAACACAGTGACATGCTTTGGAGGTGTTAGCTGAGCTTATACAATTGGTTCTTCTGAATATGTTTGATACCTGATGATTCCCCAGTAGAACCTAATAATGAGTGGGACATTTTGCAAGTCATTTGTAATATTATTATATTAATTTTACATTTGAGTTATTTGGTTGCTTTGAATAAAAAAAAAAGACAGCATGTTTTAGTAAAAAAAAATATGAAAATCTAGATAAATGACAAATTACATTGCAAATTAGTTACTAGGTTAGATTTACAAATGTACCTGTCGATATACAGTACAGTAGGGACAAAATACTCAAGGTGTGGTACAGCTTTTGTGTCCATGTAAAATATTGACCATAGTTAAATTCCTTTGTTAAATGGAATGCCAGGCACCTTTACAAATGAGTAGTCCAACTGCGAGTTGTCGAATCCTTTAACTTTTTTAATATGCATTGGCCACTTGAAGGCTCTGCAGCTTTGTCAGGTGAATGAAACATTTATGTAATTACTTTACCTTAGTGAGCACATTTATGCACTGTACAGTATAAGGCAACAAACATTCTCACTTAGTGTTTATGCGTATAAGGTATGTTTGCACGCCAGTATCATTCCAGCAAAACCCTTTGGTTTTCCAAACATTTTGCCAACATTTATTTGGCAAAGTTAGGGACACTGGAATGCTTTTGGTATGTGTTAAGTTGTTTTAAAAAATTAACTTATTTAAAAGAAATTACACTGGATACATACATACAATGCTGCAACTATGATTCCAAAACTATATTTAATAATAACGTGTATTTTTTAATCTCTCAACTGAATTATATCCTTATAGTACTCATAAAGTTGGAGTTTCTTTCTGCAACTAAGCCAATGCCTTGAGCAGGACTCAAAACCCTAGATGGTAAGCCCACTGAATTCTATCCAGTAGTAAATACACATACAGTATGTTGCTTTGTCAAGCAAGAAGCACAACAAAATAACTCCTCCAAAGTAATGAAGACAAAAGAAACTACAATTCACCAAACCATTAAATCAGGAAATAACAACAACAACAAAACCCTTAACAGCCAAGATCCATGCTATAATACAGTACTAAGTGAGATACTGAAGTGCAGTTGTACTGTAGTATACACTCACTCACTCACCATCTATAAGGGTCACGGGGGGCCTGGAGCCTATCCCAAGAGACTTAGGGTACAATGCAGGGTACACCCTAGACAGGGCCAACCATCACAGGGCACACACACACATACACACCCTCACACACTCATTCACACAATACGGCCAATTTGGGAATGCAAATTAACCTAACTTACATGTCTTTGGACAGTGGGAGGTAACCGGAATACCCGGAGGAAACCCACCAAGCACGGGGAGAACATGCAAACTCCATGCACACAGAGACGGGAATTGAACCTGGACCCTGGAGGTGCAAGGCGACAATGCTAACCACTACACCATGTGTAGACTAAATCATAAGTAATATCATCCACTGATTTTGTGTGGAAACTATTGGTTTAGAAAAGACATGAGATGCATGCATTGTGTGTGGAAAGCTCTTGTTTTTGTAGTGTTCTATAATCAGGATTTCTGAACTTCCTTTATAAGTTTTTAGGAACATGGATCTACAGTAAATGCATTTGGATGTTAGGCAAATAGGCAGTACATATAATAATTTGTACCAGTAAATGTTCATCTTATCTTGTTTTTGAGGTTGTATTTGTAATATTGTGGTGACATCCTTCATTTATGTTATCCCAATATTATTCAATTAAAGTAGTTCCAATATTCCTGAACAGTGTTGTCCATGTGTTGTGTTTTGAGTAGATAGCCATACTGAAATGCCATAGGATGTGAGGGTTTCTGTGGGAATATAACCCCTAGCAAACTACAAAAAAAGAAGAATTTTTAAATTAATTTTTTAAATGAAGGAATATAAAAAAATAATCAAAGAAATTATGTCATCACAATTGAGCATAATTCTTAAGTTCAGAGAAGAAAGCAGTTTTTGAGTTTAACTTACAGTCTCCTCAACCACAGCAGCTCAGTGTGTGCTGTGATGGCCAAAAGTATAAAGACAACATATGCCATGTGTTATAGTTCTCTCTGTGCACAAAACAGGTGATTTCGCTGATTAGTTCTAGCCTATCTGGCTGAGAAGTTGTGGTAATTAACTGAAAAACCTGGCTATGTGATGATGGTATTTAGCTTCAAGAGCCATGGTCTGGGTCATCTCCAGACCTAAACCCAATAGAAACTGTTGGACAGTGGTGAAGGATTCCATAGCAGTTAAGAAATTGTGTTCTGTAAATGACCTTCTGGAAGGAACCAAGCAGGCATGGATTGAGCAAATCAGAGTACGGCAGACATTATTAAAAATATATTAATGAAACTAAATGTCACTTTTGTCTCAATTCAATTTTTGTTGATAATTTGTTCAGTTTTTAAGAAATTAACACTATTAATAATAAATCAATTTAGCAAAATGATTAACAGTGCTTAAAACAGGTGTCTAATATATTAGGCTAGTTTAAGTATGAAAAATCTATCAAATATTATTAACAGTAGGTCATTGTGGCCATAAGTTGTTTATACTCGTTCATTTTGCAGAACCTTTTATCCGAAGCAACAACTGGGAGGGACAAAAATAACTAAAATTAAATAAAACAAATATAAAAAATTATAAATAAATAAATCATCAGACAATGTAAAAGCTGGCGGTGATACTAACAGTGTACAATGCAAAGTAAAAAAAAAAAATGCAACAGAGACTAAAAGTCTTTACTCCATTACACTTGGCTGATTCTGTAAATATCTAGCTAGCTAGTTAAAGGGCATACAATAGCTCTCTCTCTCATTCATTCATTTATTCACTTTCTTATTTTCTATAATGCTTCTCCTGTACTGGAGCCTATCCCAGAAGACTAGGTGGGGTACACCCTGCATGGGGTAGTACCAGTTTATCACAGGGCACAATAACCCATGTAACTTTTAATTAAATAGCTATATTTAGCCATTTGCTTCAATTACACTTTTTTTTTGTTGTTGCTATTTTGATGTTCACTGTTCATTGCATTATTCAGGCGAAAACACTCAACACCTAAAGCTATCTTTTTGATCATTTTCTTAAAATAGCCTAGCTAATCAACATCAATAACATAAACAGATAATGAGCTACTTGCCTTGAATGTGTCCTTAAATAGGCACTTAAAGCATTGTCTGTCAAAAGTATGTTCTGTTTGTTCGTTTATTCGGAGTAGGTTACGTTTTACATGCATCATAAGCAATGGATGAATATGAACATGGATCAAATTCAAATTCAAATTCAAATTTTATTTGTCACATACACAGTCATACACAGTACGAAATGCAGTGAAATGCTTATATGCAGTGAAATGCTTAAAAAAAAAAACTTCTTGTTTTTACAGTGACTACAACTCAATACTGATAAAGATACACATATTAAGAATAAAAGAATAACACAACTTACAACACAGCATTCTAGTTTGCATGTAAAATCTAAGCTAAAGATATACTGTATATATTTTTTTAATTTCAGGTCATTTCAAAAGAGAAAAGAATTCTAGGCATTTCTTTAATGTTGCAAATGAGTCTTCAGAGTGATTATGGGTGATTCATTGAACCACTGCAAAACCACAAGTGTCATTCACTCATAAAACCTAGTGAACATGGTGAAACATAAGCCTTCACTTAATCTTTATGTAAGTGGGTGCAGTCTCATTTATAAGCAAACATCAAGTCCTTGAACTACGGTGAGGTGGAAAAGTGAAGTCCAAAGAGAATCTTAATATATTTGTATGTTTTTTGATAAAAAAGAATCCATATAGCTCTATATTTTCAGCCCATATATTTCACCTTGAAAATATATATTTTTTCAATATTTATTCCTTCAATCAATTTTCCAGAGAAAGGAAAAAAATATAAGAACGCAAGCACACAGACTGTCTTCTGGAAAAACAACCGTGAAAAAAGGGATATTTTGGGTGCTTTCTCACAAACTGCAAAGAGAATGAATATCCTCTGAATATGGATTTTATGAATAGAATCTTAATAATGAAACAAGGCTCTCAAGGTAGCAAGATGCAGCCGTAATTCTTGTCTAAACATTTAATTGTTTGCCTGGATATTGAGTGCAGCTTTTAATAAAGCACTAAGGAATTATACATTATGGCTCACTCTGAGTTGACAGACATCAAAAGAGGATAATAATAATAAGAAAGTATAAAATACTGTAATAAATAATCGTTTTACAAACATAGGGCATACTTCATTTTATTTAAATATAAGTTCATCTTCCACAGATATTATTAGTGTATTTACACTGAAATAAAGTTTATCCTACTTTCTGAAATGATTGGATTTTTATTAAACCATGCTGAGTGTTTTTATTTATTTTACCAAAGCTTGAAAATTGTATTGGAAACAACTATTTAATTAAAATTATGTATAGTCCATATTTATACATGTCTCTTTTATAAATATAAATTTACATAACAGTCATATATAAAAACAATATGTTTGTTTTTGAAAATGTATTCATGATTCTTTTTCAGAGGTACAGATTTAATAGATTTTTTTTTTTCTTTACTGCTGCTTGGAGTGCATTATATGGTTTTTGAACCACATTTCTTACGGTCTGTTTGAAGCATGGACAATCCTCGGCGGCAGCAATATTAGTTGTATTTGTTAAATTACATTTCCTTCGTGCAAAGACTTCTCTTGTCCTGTTGATTGTCATTGGTGTGCTTGAGCGCTTTGTCTGACCAAACTTGAAGGAGGAAGTGTAATTGAGAAACCAGCAGGTCCTTTCCATCTCCCTCAAAGTTATTCTCTTACATACTGTGTTCACAAACCCATCATCAGCTTAGCGGCTTAGTCGTATTTGTACTTGAAGATTGTATGGCTGCTGGTGTCGTCTTCTTATCCTGGCGGGGGCTGCGAGGGAAAGTGGCAAAGTTTTTGGTCTGGCATGCACATAACATTCATCCATTTATGCTAGCTGTTCTTTGCTGAATGACTCTGATTGTAGTGATGAAGGAAAAACCTCAGAGCACAATTTTGCTAAAGTTTTCTTAGCAATATCTTCATCCACACAAAAGGTATTATTATATTATGTAGAAGATATCTTGATGCATCAAATCATGTAATACACTTGGTATTTGTGCAGGGAAACAATTTTCATAATTTTACCTTCACCTATGCCACAACAATGCAATTTTCTCAATGTGATTAAAGTGTAGACATTTACATTTAATTCAAGAGGTTTAACAAAAGTATTGCATTTAACATTAAGAATTGCAGCCCCTCTATTTACATAGGCTTGCATACTTATAGATATTATGATTATGGTTAATCATAATATCTATAATATCTATACAATTTGTTAGATGCAAATTGTACAGAGTGACAATCTGAAGTTTGCAACCTATGGACAACATAAAATGTTTCGTCCCTTGAGGAACATATGAGGGACTTCTACTCCAGGCCTTTTCCTGAAGCTGCTCTTAGTTGCTGCTTGTTTGTGCGTACCTTTCTGCCTTCAATTTTGTCTTCATTAAATAGTTGAGGTTGGGTGACTTAACGATTTACAAACATTCAATTTCTTTACTTTAAAAAGCTTTTTGCACGATTTGACTGAATCTGAGCAGAGATTATAATTCCAAACATATGGACGACGTGCGACTGTGATGGGTGTGCGCCCAAATCTATTATTGCTCACTTCGTAGGCTCCCTTCTGCAGGTGCTGTCCTCAGCTCAGGAAAGAACTGGACGAGCTCCCGCGGCACCTTCACTCCCGCGCCAAGCCCGTCTTCACGTCCCCGCCACCGAAGAGGAAAAGGCCGCGAGGAAGATGGCATTAAGGCCCCCGATTCCAGCCGGGAAAGCCGCCCAGCCGACGGATGTCCCAGAGAGGCTCCCGCCTGAGGCCGCTCCCAGAGAGAGCTGGGAGGGGCCAGGCTGGCCATTGACAGCTGCAGAGGAACCGTTCAGGGAGCGTTCAGGATCGCTGCCTCCGTGTGCTCTGCTCTGCCACTCCGCCCACCGGCAACTTTCGACAGCCGCATGCCCACAGGCCAGCTGGGCACTGCCTCGAACCTGCATGTGCAATTCATTCCTTCCCTTTCTTTCCGTCCTCCCTCCTTTAACCCTTTCCTTCCCCATTTCCATTAAATAAATTATCCTTTTTCCTGTAAGACCTCGCCTCGTGTCTGTGTTTCACAGTGCCGCCCGTGCAACTTAGGGTCGAACCCGTTACATTGGTGGAGAATGCAGGCATGGGGGCACCTGGCACGGACCTTGGGTTAAGTCCCAAACGAGGTTGAGGTCTTATTCACAAGCAGGCAGTGCCGGCAATGGTGAGCTCGGAGCTGAGGAAGGGGCAGTGTCACGGTGTGCGCCTGTGATGGACGTGCACCCATCTATTATCACCCCTCGCTCACTTCGTAGGCTCCCTAAATAGACGGCAACCTTTCTGCAGGTGTCGTCTACTGTATGTGGGCCGGCTGGCGTTGATTAACGTTAATAAGATCTCGGGCTCTATAAAAGCAACACGGTGGAGCATGAGAGTGGCATGTGAGTGGGGAATGGAATGTCCCAATGGAAGCCTTCCAGCTTTATGGTGTTGCTGATCTCACCAGTGCATTTCTTTGTTTTGTTTTTTCAATGTACCAAATTATTAATTTGCCACTTAAACATTTATATTTAACATATATTATACCTGCAATCATGCTGGTGTTCTAACGCTTACGACTTGATACATCTTCTCCCCTTCTTTCTCATGTTTAGCTGTAAATTAAGCATAAATCTCGAGATTTATTTTGAAGTTTGCTAATAAAATATTTACAAGCTAATAAAGTATTTATTGTTTTACTAATAAATAATTTTTATTCCTGCCAAATATGATGTAACTAAATATTACTAAAGATAATTTAGCATATTGAAGGTTAATGTAACATATTAAAAACAAATATTTGAAGATTGAAAGAGATTTTACAAATATCTTAAATCAAGAATTGTTCCTTCCATGGGCAATCAACAATTCAGATTTCCCTTCTCCTTATCAATTCATACAATCATTCATTTATCTTCAATACCGCATATCCTGTGTATAGGGCCTAGAGCATATCCCAAAACAGGCACAAGGCGGAGAAGACCCTGGACAGGGTGCCAATCCAGTCCAGCACAGGGCGCACACACACACACACACACACACACACACACACACACACACACACACACACACACACACACACACACACACACACACACACACACGCTATGGGCAGTTTTTGAACATCAATTAACCTAATGTGCATAAGGTTAATAAACTGTAAATATCTAATAAATGAGACAAACCTAAAAGTTTAAAATGGTGTGAATAAAAGAGCTCTCCAACACATCAGTTGTCCATATCAGGGACAAATTGATCTTTCTTTTATACTTTTTCCTTAATTTCTTTTTTTTTCTAAACTATTTCCACATTTTTTTTTTTGCAAAGCTGCTTTGTGGCAATGGCTATTGTTAAAAGCACTATACAAATAATGAATTGAATTCCGTTGAATCCTTTGTAATGTGATGTAAATCCACATTCTTCATACTGTGTAAATGTGACTGGGAAACATCAAACATTATGCACATGCTTGTCCGTGCTTTATTATCTAGAATCTGCAATAAACCAACTGCTGTGAATGCTTACACAGGCACATCAGAGGTCCCTCCTCTGTGTTAGTGCTGGCCATTAAAGCCAAGGTAAGGGATTCTTCTTTAGGTGTGTATGAGGAAAGAAAGTTGCTGAGGTTGCTGAGTCCCTAATTCTCATGCACTGGCTACCCTAATCTTCTGATCTGAAAGATGGAACACAACAGTCTTGTTTCCTCAGTTTGAAAACACATTTGCTTAAGGCATTCAAAGTCAGGGATTGAAATTGTACAGAGATGCACCCAAGTGCGTAGAGAGGACAAAGTACAATTTTTGTGGACTAATACTGTTGGGCTTTTGCATCAATAATGAATAAAAAAAAATCATGTAATATCATATATTATAAGGAAAACACAGAGGTCACTGGATGTAAGACTGACTTTTTATTCAAGACATTACATGAGTAGTCCATGTTAGGGGTCAGAATGCTGACAAAAATTATTACCACAAGTTAATACATTATTATCAATGAAACAGGCAGCAAGGTCAAAACCAGAAAATATTATTAACGAACTAGAAAGATAATAAACAAAAAGACAAAATGGACAGAGCAGAAGCTTTAAGGTCATTATATAACAACAACAACAACAACAACAACAACAACAACAACAACAACAATAATAATAATAATAATAATAATAATAATAATAATAATAGGCTCTTGTACTGTGCTGGGCAGAAAATCATGTTAAAATGCAATGATACTGAATTTTTCATACCTTAAAGTTTTTTTATTCTATTTCCTTCTTCAAAAGAGCTGTTTCAGTGTTTATGTAAATGAGCTACTGTTGAGCCACACCCCACCAGAGGACAGCAGAGATGAAAAACTAGTCAGATAAGGCTATAACTTCTTAGATGAGGTCACAATAGGGCAAACCCTAATTGGCTTGTTTATATATACCAGCACACACAAAAAAAAAAAAGTTAATAAAGCACACGGGAGACCTATCTGAAAACAATTTTAACAATTATAAAGGGATAAGTGATATGTATTTGTTTAGTGATAATCAACTTTATAAAATATTATATTTGTTTTGTAAACAGCTCATTAGTGAACGGGACTGGTGTGAGGTAACTGTTTCTGATGGCCTGGGCATAATAGGCTTAAATATCTGTAATGTCTATTTGTGTGCAACTGAATGCTTTGTTAGCACTTTCCAGGGGGCAGAAGCTGAAACAACCTGTGACCTGGGTGTCTGTTCACCTTTATGTTTTTCCTGGCATTGCTCAAAAAAGGGTTTTTGTTTGTTTGTTTGTTTGTGTTCTTTTTTTAGTGTTCTGTTGAGTTGAACGTTTCATGATTTCAGCTGAGCTCAGGACTGTCTCTAAGTTCTAGGTTGCTATCAGAATAAATGTATTATGTACTGTAATTCAAATTAACGTATATAACCGGAGTTTCTGTTATTTTAATGTAGTCTTGAGTAATAGTTCTCTGGGCTTCCTGAAGGACTTTTCTGGCTCTCATTTTTAAACCAGTCCCTGTGCATAACCAGGTTCAGAGGAATGTTTTTGTTTGTTAGGCCAAACAGTGAGCTAAAAATAATTTGCTTACAAACAAACTAACTAACTAACTAACAAACAGACAGACAAAAACTAAACCTAAGGCGTGAACCAGTGAGAAACAGGTGCAGATGATGACAGATCGTCAGGCTGGTGATTATTATTGCTGAATTGTTGGAACAGACAAGAAGCGAAACGAGGTTGCTGCTGAGGTGGTGACATAAACAAATGCTTGTTAAATTGTTTTTAAAAAGCCTGTCACCAATGTCTTGTAATTTAATCTGCATAATTTAATATTTAATATGAAGAATATAGGTTTAAATTGTACAAAGTACTGTAGATTGTTGGTAGAGTAACTCTTTCTCTATACAAAGTTACTATGCAACATAGCATGACAATCTTATGTGATATATTTGCATCTTTGAACCCATCTCTTGAATCCTCTTTGAAAATTAAGAGCTGGGTTCAACAATGGAACAAATGCACTATTTGTGATGGAAACTACCTTGAGTTGCACCTTTGTGTGGAGGAAGTGTTACTCTACCACCAACGTTTGCAATTCGAATGATCTTTGTCTGCTAATAAAACACGGCGGCATGGTGGTGTAGTGGTTAGCACTGTCGCCTTGCACCGCCAGGGTCCTGGTTCGATCCCCGGCCAGGATCGATTCCCGTCTCTGTGGGTTTCCTCTGGGTACTCCGGTTTCCTCCCACAGTCCAAAGACATACAGATTAGGCTAATTGGCGTTCCCAAATTGTCCGTAGTGTGTGAATGAGTGAGTGTATGTGTGTGTGTGTCTGTGCCCTGCGATGAATTGGCACCCTGTCCAGGGTGTACCCTGCCATGTGCCCCAAGACTCCGGGGATAAGCTCCAGGCCCCCCGTGACCCTGAATACAGGATTAAGCAGTAATGATGAGTGAGTGAATGACATATATACTGTATATGTCAAACCGCATCACTTCACAGCTTCAGGCATGAAATAAGTCAGAATCCATGGTGACAAGAGACATTAACCGAACAGGGGAGGAAAAGACTAAGACAATGAATGTGTGAGAGAGTCACTTTAGTCTGCCAGGAATTGGATGGGATATTAGGTTTGTATGCAGTTGAGGCTTTTATTTGTTCTCTTATTTGGTGGGAAGCTGGCAACTAATGTTTGTCTTATTTTCCCAATTACGAGGCTTTAAGCCCATACAGTAATTAAGTTGTTTATTTTAACAAGTCACATAGTCTGTAACTAGTTGTGTTTTTGATCTTACATTGCCATCAGTTATTTTGGCAGCAGTAGAGCAGAGGAGTCAATATGTTTTCGTTTTCCTTTACATGAACAGGTAGGTCTTCAGTCTTCATTTTCAGACAGCGAATCATTCATTCATGGTGGCTTAAGTCAAGTCATGGCAAAAAAGCAGTGTGGTGCTGAGTGGGATTTTGTTCTAGCTAAAATGTATTTTATCTATGCACCGTTTGCTCTATAGATGTATACAGCCTTGGGGAAAGCAATTTATACATTGATACAGGAACACATGTTTACAAGAGATGAGCGCTTTTCACTTTAAACAGAGCCTATATTTAAGGTGCTAGATAGCTATTGCTACATGCTACTGTTTACGTTCTTATGAAACAGATAATGTTCTACTGTGGCATTGGTAATGCATGGACACGACAGCTGGGTCTGGCAGTAATAGTAAGTGCTTAGCAATTGTCTGCAGCTAAAAAAGAAAAAAAACCTTATTGAAACAACATGCCTGTAACTGAAGTGTTAAATGCACAATAATGTTTATTATTCTTTTATGTAGGAGCACTATAACAGTAGTCGTCCATGCTTGGTGATTTGTCTCCAGATACCCTGGTTTCATCCCACAGTCTAACTACGTTCAGGTGAGGCTAATTGGTGTTCCCAAATTGCCCGTAGTGTGGAAATGACAGTCGAATGTCAAGCTGGCAACCTAACACCCCTTAAATAACTGCCAGAGAAACAATGGATATATCTCCTAGGTAGGGTGTAACCGTTGCCCAGAATATCAAGAACTGTAACAGTAGTAGATTATTTATATCAGGATTATAAATAGTCAAACAGTCTAACAGCATAGCAATAGACAAAACAAAATAGTATGGTAGTACATCTTTAATGTACTTACAGTTTAGAAACATTGTTTGTAACAAAGCCTTAAAGTCTCACTAACTGTGTATTACTCACAATGATGAGATTAATATGCACGATGAAGTGCGACCAACTTGCAACAGCATCGGAAAGGAATAACTAGACTTCAGCATGTAACACAGTGTACACATATTGTATGCAACTCAAAATACAATTTGAATAGTATACTTCAAAGGATTAACAACGAGAATACTACAACACAAATAACAGTCTGTTGTCATTTATTAATTGAGTGCCTATGCATGTGGTGTAATTTTTCATGAATTTGTGATAAGAAACACCAAGACAGATAACAAATGCATCTTTTCTCCAGCAAATTAACCTTCAGGCATGTAACCATTGGGGTTCAAAAGAATAATTTCAAAGCAGTAAATTATCTGCCAAGCCACACATCTTGCTCTGTGAAGGGTTGTGAATTATTTAGTGTAATCTGGAAATGCATGGTTGTTTATCATATTTTAATGCGATATATCAGGAAGCAATTCCTTCTATGCTTCCTGTCATTTTACATATGGGCACATCCACAATCCAGCAGGATTTATAGCTCAGCAGGAAAAGCAGCAAGTGAAATGATAGAGGTCATGAAAAGCACACATCATCTTGTTTTTGGATATTGCTTGTTAGATACAGACACCCATTGGCCAATGATGTGAAATTATTCCATGTGAAATCTGTGTAATTTGTAAATGGTAGATTTACTTCAGTTTATGTAGTTCAGTGGCAGGATGTGAGTTGATGATGGCCCTGAAGAAGTCATGATAACTGCCTCTGGGCTCATTAGAATGAACAGCTGCTCAATTAATGAACAGAAAACAGCATGTCAAGAGGTTCCAAACACATCGTCACATCCGTCATACACAGAAATTTACGAGGGGCATTCAAGTCAAACCGGGACTTGTGATCAAATTTCTTGTGAACGAAGGCCGAAAACCGATTGAAATTTAAAGAAGACTTCAAGCTCATTACACTGATACAGTAATTACACTGACACACTCCTAGGCGCAGTAAAACATTGGAAAGTTGTAGATGTTTTAAGGAAGTCCATACATCTGTGAATGTTGATATTGCCTGAGGTGGCTTGGTGCCCATGTATCTATTCCTGTGAATATTCATTGAGAAGAACCGTTTAGAGAAAACTATTATCACCAAAAGCATTCTGTTTTTGCAGGAAAATGCACAATACAATACTGCTCACTTGCAAATTACAAGAACTCGGCTGGGAGCTATTGCCACATCCCCCATACAGTCATAATCCTGCTACAAGCAGTTTCCACATGTTTGGTCCATTAAAGGAGTTCCTGGGAGGCCAGCATTTTAGATGTGAAGTAGACAGTCCAATTATGACACAGGTGCACTAAGCAAACTTTCTAATTGTATTATTTTGCACAATCAAAAGTCCCAGATTGACTTGAATATTCTGTGTATAAATACAACTTTTGCTTTTGTTTTTGATTTTTCTTAGTAAGTTACTTTTCGCCACTAATAGGATTCTGTTCCCCATAACAAACATGTATGCATTTACAGAAGATACAGAACATCACTTTAGTGTTGTTTCTAAAACGCATCTAGGTGCAATTACCCGGTCAAGCTCATATCATGAATGGAATAT
Source organism: Clarias fuscus (assembly GCA_030347435.1). Taxonomy (NCBI): domain Eukaryota; kingdom Metazoa; phylum Chordata; class Actinopteri; order Siluriformes; family Clariidae; genus Clarias; species Clarias fuscus. Next base: position 23,892,492 of record CM059214.1, on the reverse strand, counting down.
TGATTTTACAGAGGACATTCAACATAAACCACTCATCTCTTCATCATAGCTGTCAAATATAATCCTTAAAACCTTCTGTGTATTTCAGTATTCATCTGGTGTCGTATGATGCTTTTGTAAAAAAAAAAAAAATTCAGCAGAGATCAGAGACCTGTACCATGACTAAGAGAAACCTACAGTACATTCTCAATGTATTTAATGTTAAAAAGAAGAAAAGTTTGTAAGGTTGTAATAAAATACTGCATATTCTGATGGAGCGGGACAATGGATCAATCAAAGCTGTACTTTTACTTGCCAAATTACATTTTTGAAAGTTATTTATTCAGGTTGTAGAGCAAGAGAAAACTTTTCCCTCAGTGACCCACTTATGATGAATTGCAATCTGAATGAATAAGTTATTAATAAAAAAAAGAAAAGAAAAGCTCTGGAAATGTAAATAAATAAATAAAAAAAACTTTTCACTTTTTTTCCAAAATACAGTATATATATATATGAAGTTAATGCAACATGTAAGTGCTTCTCTTTTAGCCATTTTGTAGAGTTGATTTTATATGTGCCCCAAAAATTTCCTTCCTCAATTGAAACAATAATAATTGTATGATTCTAACAATAAATGCAAATTATTTCATTGATCAGAAGTTCGGCGGTTTGAGGCCCAGCTACACCAGGTTGCTGTTGTTGGACTCTTGAGCAAGGCCCTTAACCCTATCTTCTCCAGGGGCGCTGTATTATGGCTGACCCGCGCTTTGATCCACGTTACTCTGAGATATGCGAAGAAAGAATTTCACTGTGGAGTAATTTATATGTTACAAATAAAGGCTTAATTGAACTTATTTCTTTATTGATTTTTTCTTTCTTTATCTTTAAGTATTGATGCTAAAATTTGCTTAAGCCTAAAAAGCAAATTTGTAGTGTCCATAACCATGTCAAATTCATGTTGCAAAATCTTCACAATTTTGCATTGTAGAATAATACACTTTTTCAGGTTTATCCCTTGTTCATGTTAAATATAAACTGGCCAAGTCTCATCTTAGTGACAGGCAAGATCATTGAAACATTTTATTTCAACAAAGTTATGGACACTACATAAAAGGGCAATAAATTGTATTGAGCAAATGTATTTCTTTTTATCTGATAATAATATAAATATGTATGCATAGTTACAAAAAAAATAAGCATGAATCAGGAGATAAGAAGTATTAAGTATTATGAAAAAGGAAATGGTTATCTGAAAATTCACTTTTTTTTTTACCTAGATGAGACACCTTTTAGCACCAATTCCATGTTTTGGCCGATATGTTAGCAATATTAACTAAGTCTGCACGCATCCTAAACCTAGAGTATTTCAATTTTCACATGATTTCTTTTTTGTGTGCATTATTAATTTCTTTTCACTTGTCAAATTTACACATGATTAAATTGCCTGCCAAAAGCCATATTCAAAACCTGTCACAGAAGCATTTTCAGCAAGAAAACCCATCTGACAATGTTATGCTATCTTAAACAACTCTTTTTTTTTCCCTCTCCATATTAACTGCTTCGAAGTTGTTCCAAATTTTGTCTGAACCATCTGCATTGTTCTGTTCAGGGCTAATGCAAGCAACAAATTAAACTAGCTAGTAACAGAAGGTAAAATCCTAAAGCCCTCTCTATCCTTTGATCTTAGTTTGTGGGACTAGGCAATCTATGTGGAACTATACAGTAATTTTTTTTTTCTTAGGATTTTCCACTATAGTACTGGTACTACTGCATATTCAACCCTGTTAATTATACAAACTATCAGTAACCAATTGGGGTTAGTTAGTTCCACCAGGCGTGGAGGGATATGTGCTGATAGAGCAAAATAATTAAATAAACAAACAAATCATAATCTGTTGATAATAAATGATGTTTGAGGAGCTGTTGTATGGCTGTGATATCTTCTCACTTGTACCTATGACAACATCACAGATGTGCTGATATTCAGCACAATAGCACTCCCTCTTGGGTGATATTGTTTAATTATCAAACCCTTCAATGATGATATAATTATGGACTATTCACCATTTAATCTCTCTCTCTCTCTCTCTCTCTCTCTCTCTCTCTCTCTCTCTCTCTCTCCCTCCCTCTCAATCCAAGAGGATGTTCATGTTAAAGTTGCAAAATGAACTCTGACTTCTTTTTTTGTAAGGAAAGTGATGGTGCTCTAAGCAGGAGGACATGCTGGAGAGATATTTAGTGCCATTTGGTCAGGGGAAAAAATCCTCCTCTCAAGTCCGCAGCCCTTTTCCAATTACTCCTCTTCACACACTAGAAATCTCGGCTGTCACTCAGGGTGACTGGGTTCTGACTGTAATCCCCCTATCCAGCTTTTCCTTGGCCAGATTTGATTAGCCAATTAAACTGTAGTTTCCTAGCCTTTAAGACCACAGCTACTTATTTCTATTTTAAGCCAGAGCCCAGTTTTCATTGCATTTTTTGTAAGCATAATAATGGTGTTAACTGGTATGTTTTCTTCTTCTTTTATCCAACGCTCATATCATTATCATAAGCATATTTAATATATGTAAAATAAATTTAGTATAATAAGGATATACGTAGAAGGTACTTACCCTTCCTTGGACCACTTCACAGTGGGGACACACCACAAGCCATGCTTTTTTGGATATGCTACAGCTCAGATGTCTAGCCATCACAATTTTGCTCCTGTTAAAGACACTCAGATCCTTACATCCCCAGTTTTCTTGCTTCCTGACTGTTCACTTGCTACCTAATATATTCCACTCTTTGACATGTCATTGTGATACATATTCAGTTCACCTGTTGGTAATTTTAATATTATAGCATAACAATTTATACACACACGTAATATTTAAGATTCATAAACAAGTTAAACCTGTTGCAAAATATGGTGCAAAACATATCTAAGTCAGTACTGCACCTGCATTCCTAATGGAATTAAAATCCCCAAATTACTGGTTTAACTTCAGCCGTGTAATTATTTAGGGCCTAATTTTGAGGTTTGACCCTTTTTAGGATGCAAGTTTATCACGTAGACTTTAGTAATTCGGTGTGTTTGAAAACTTCCACTCACGAGAGGCTTACAGTTTTTCAGCTGAGGTCAGATGTTTTAATGGTTGGGTAGCTTCTCATTGCTACTTGTTGTTTTAAATAGTCTCTCCACAGTATCATTTTGCTGGTTATTAAACCATTTTATTACACATCAGTTCAGCCATATAGATGAATCTGACTAATAGTTTTTGCCTTTTTTATTATTAAATGAATTAGATCTTTAATAATTTTCCACATGTAATAATAAACATGATATGACATCAGTCCAAAAAGAACCAGCAGTTCACTGGCCTCCCTGTGTTCATCCTCTTTATCCAGCCATGTTCTGCTCTGATTAGTAGCTCTGGACACAAACTGCCAGGAAGCTTTAATAACACACCATGCTTAAGCCAGCAGATAAATGTAGTATATTGGTCATATAAACTGTATGTTTTGCTGATCAGACAATCCACTACCTGCTGCCACAACTACTACCCGACAAAGCATTAATGAGGAGGCAGGAGTAGCTCAATGGTTCAGGTGTTGGCTTACTGATGGGAAGGTCCTGGGCCAAGTTGTGACTGTTGGGCCATTGAGTATGGCCCTTAACACACATAATTGCTTAAATGTATAATGAGATAACAACATAAGTTACTCTGAAGGGTTTCTGCCAAATGTAAATGTATTTAGTACACATACAGTAGGTCCTGCTTTAGGTTGAAGCAAATGATTGTTTCCTTCAGGATGCTAAATCATTTGAAGTTGATGTGTGTGTTTATCTTCTATCTCCATGGTGAGGTTGTGTTATTGAGGGCAAGTGAAGGGCAGAGGAGCATGTATGCAGTGGGAACTTGTCATGTTTTCATTATGTTGACAGATGATCTATTGTATATGGAATTGTTCAGTAATACAAAGCAAATCACCTGCATTATTTGATTATGGGACACATTCTGTTTCGGATATTGAAGTAGTATAAAACATCTGTGTCACAGACAAATAGCCACATGGCCACCTGAGATTGGAGTTATCGCACGAGTAGCAGTTGTGCTGAACTTTAGCTCATGGAGTTCTTATATTTCCCCTGAGAAATGGCTCACTGATTATATAAAAAAAAACATTATATATATATTAATAAAATAAAATCATTAGATAAACATTGACTGTATACCTGGCTGATGGATCAAATAAATAATTGACTCCAAATATTAAAAGTATATGAAATATTTAGAATATTTTACTGCCATAAATGGCCCTATTGTATATTCTCATAATTTCTCCTTCTGTGCTAAAAGCTTAGAGAAAGCTAATGAAATCTTTCTCAGGAAGTTCTCAGGATTTTTTTTTTTCCAGAAGAGACATCTTGTCGATTATAATCCTCGCAGACATGACTGCAGCATTTCCTGTAGGAAGAAAGGTCAATAGCTGAGCATAATGTGTAATTGAGTCGAAAGTAACACAGCTCCCACTTTGTTCTGATCAAGTACCAAATGTGATTTATTTTCATATCATTTTTCTGTCTAAATCTGGTGTGATATCAAGGGGGAGGGGGATGGGGGTTGGGGATTATCCTAACAAAAGTATTGCTGTTAGGGTCAGAATACTGAGCAATGTTAGGTTAAGTTTTAATGGAGGTGACAACGGATGTGGCCTATATATCTCATTATGTCCATATAAAATGATTTCAGGGTTTGTATGAGCTCAGTTTGATCCAATATAGAATATGCTGAGTGGCACTGGATATTGACAACTGGCAACCTGTAGCAACAAACCATGTTTGTGAAGGGATCTAGTTTAATCAGAATGGGTCTGAGCACTCACACACCCACCTTCTACATGCAAGTTGGAGACACCAAGTAGCCTAATCTGCATGTCTTTGGACTGTTGGAGGAAACCCTGAGTATGCAGATGAAAGGCATATGAAAGCCACACGCACATAGACCTGGAGGTGGAACTCTGTCATAACTACCTTTATATATCGGTAGTCATAAGGGCATAATGGTTAGCATGGTTAGCAGAGTCCCACCTTCAGGTCTATATATATATATATACTGTAGGTAATTCTAGAATCGGGGATACATTTTGCGTCTCCCAGATAAACCATCTGTTAAAAACAAAAAACAAAAACGGTATTTAACTCAGTTTTAAATAATAACACAAATTATATTAAGCTATCACTAAAGACAATACTTTTATGAATACTTAGGGACATTTTGTCTTGAAAATATTAACTTAAAGACTCCTGCCACACCTATTGTTAAACGTCTTTGCCTCCTGATTCATAATTTTAAATGGAACTTTCATTAAATAATTAGGTCGAATTTGAATATATTTTGTGCATTTACTCTATTAACTTATAAACAATTACACCAAATATCTATTTTGTGTATCATATGTAATTTCAATAATAAAAAAACATATTTTTGCATCTGTACCTATGTTCTGTTCAACTCTGTTACGTCTGGTATAAAAAGACATATAAATCTTTAAAGCATTCACAGAAAAATGCTTCTGGCGGAAAACTCTGGAAGGCATTGAGATATGTCATTATTCTTCTCTCACTGATTTGTACAAAATGTTTAGGATGCACCAATAATATATTAATGATTTGTTGACTCTTTTATTGTGATATTGCTGTGAATCTTTCATTCACTTTTCAAAAAAACAAATATTTCCAAATCACATTTAAAATTTTGTATCACTTTATCTTGTTTATGGATTCTGGGTAATTTTACTGTAAATTATTATTTTTTTCTACCTCATTAGGAAGGAAGGAAATTGAATGATAGGTAAAAGAAGCTGTCAGCAGCAGAAAGGCAAAGACAATACAGGGCATGGTGAGACGCCGACCCTGTAAGGAAGGCGGAAAATTTGAAAAAAAAAAAAAGACAGAGAGAGAGTTGACACAAAAGAAAAAAGCAGGGCATTTTGTCTTTGGACAATGGTGTATTATCCAATATGATGTTGAAATTTATTTATGCAAAAAGTTTATGCAAAAAGTTGGGAGAAATCGCTTCTTCTGGCCAAACCTCAGAATCATCCCTGAACCAATGCTAGTGATGGCACATCATGTAGAAATAAACAAAGACATATGGACAGAAATAGCCAATAACTGATTTGCATGACCATTGTGTGAGGGAGCAGTTATTGTATTTTATGTTCCCGATCAGTAATGCATATACTGTATGCAGTTAATTTTCAACTTCACGAAAGAGCTGTAAAATTCACATGTATTTTTTAGAAATAAATAGGTGTTTTACATTTAAAATGGTTTCAATAGTTTTAGAGTCTGGAAAAACATTTATTTTTTGGTCTTTTAACTATGGGTGGTCAACTTTGTTATTGATATCAACTCTGTTACACTCAATGTCAACTCTGTCTGCTTAAGGATTTTCTTTTTTTTAAATAAATCATTATGCGTATTCTATTGACCAGAAGCTAATTAGCCTAACTAGTACTCTTACTACGTGAAGCATTATAGAATTTCATAATTGTTTACAGCTATGCTTCAAGAAAATGTGCAACAGCTTGACAACTTTTCAGTTAAATGTGTTGATATTTTTACTCCAAAACAAAAAGTTTATATCGTATTAGTCTTGAAGTTAATTTAATGGATGGAGAGACAGATTATCTCTCATAGAAGACCGGATTTTAAATTGTATCACATCTGTCCACTGTATATATTTGATCCATTTTGTCTACAACAGAGTTACCTTGATTTTTAGAATAAATATTTTAAATCTTACAAGTTTAAGATCAGCAAATATAGAAAATGGTAAACTTGAAGTGTGTTTTATGAAAGTAAACTAGTTTAACCAAAAAATATATATATATTTTTAAAATGTCTTCTCTAGTTGAAATGTACCCGCAATTCTGGAATTAATCTGTATATATACAGTGGGTGTGTGACAACTTACAACCTGCTCTTTCTCTCTCTGCATAATCGATTTGTTGGATGTGGTACGAATCTCACACACACACACACACACACACACACACACACACACACACACACACACACACACACCATCACTGCTTCTTGTTTTGTCTGGAAACATGTTTGGATAGGCAAGGTCATAATAGACATTGTTTTCAGCACTATCATGTGCTGACGCTCACTCTGTTTGCAAGGTTTAGCATTTTTTTAATGTCCAACAGCACCTGCAAATGTATGGATGCAGGTTCAAGCTTTTAAACATTGTTTGGTTCAGCAAAAAAGACACCACGGTGTACTCTGTCATGTACTTCAGGGGGGGGGGGAAAGGAAGAGAGAGATGGAAAGAAACTGCGTTGCATTTTAATTTCTAAACTGTATTAAAATGAGGAGTATTTCTATGTACTGTAATATGGCTGTAACACAATGCCACTATCTGTCTATTTTTAGTGGTGCAGCAAAACATGCATATTTTCTTCTAATTGAAAGTCAAGCTTTTTTTTTTGTTGTTGTTTGTTTGTTTGTTTGTTTGTTTTTTAACACTAAAATACTCTAAACCTTAACCTCATGTGAGTCCCTCGAGTTCATAATTGCTCTGCCGTATGCTTTTATTTATTTATTTGTTTATTTTATTATTTCATTTTTTGTTTGTTTCTTTTTAAACTCCTGTTAGCCTGGAGACTGTTTTGTTTGCACCTGCCCACAATTTGCAAATTTATTTGTTCATTTGTTTATTAGTTGGTTTCAATTCCCCATAACATAAACAAATTAGGGCCCTAATTTAATCCACTACAACCCTGAGCAGACAATTGTGAAGGGTGAATGAATGAATCTTCTACACACATTATGAAGCGCTGCATGTTAATGTTAATGAATGTTGTCTTTCTTTGTCCCACGTTTCAAATCCAACAATGAACATAAAAGCTTCTTGTCCGGGTGACTTTTAGTCGTGTCCTGTCTGATCCCAATTTTGATGTACCATCAGATCCCTTGTGAACCTTCTACATGCTTATTGCTCAACTAAACAAAAAATATGGCTTTTAATGATATCTCATTTTTTATTCCTTACATCATTTTCAGTAACGTACTTGTGTTACTTAGTATGCTTATCTCTAAATAGGAAATCAAATAATTTTAATGCCTTTGACAGATTTCAGCAGGTAAAAACAGTTGGTGTTTGTGTTTTAGCTGAGTTTAATGAAGATGCTAATCCATCTCTTATATATTTTTGTTATACCTCCAGATCTGAGAGTTCTATGTATACTCGCCTCCAGTATGTGTCTGTGGATGTTGCAAGTTCTACCCATGCTCCCCTCTAAGTACTTCGGTTTCCTCACACAGCCCGACAACATGCAGATTAGACTAACTGGTATTCCCAAATTGTCCTGTAATGGATTGGCACCCTAACATCATGCCCTAAGTCTCCAGGAATAGGATCCAGGCCCCTGAATAAACAAATGAATTAATTTATTAATTTATTCACAAACTGCATTCTACTCAGAAGAATGTCAATTATTGTCATGGACAGTAACGCTCATTGCTCTACAGGGTTTCTTATTTAACTTAAAAGAAGGAAACTTTTAGGCCTGGTTGTAGGTTCGTTGGTGCAAAGATTGCGGAATTTATGCTATAGCCTGCAGCAGTAAGTACCAACATGCCTGAGTGGCCTGTCATGTTTCATATTATATCTGAGCTCAAGAGGATACTGTAACTTCCCATGCAAATTAACAGGCTTGCCAGGGTATAGCTTCATTGCATGGTTTTATAATGTCAAACTTATAATTGGCTTACAACCAAAGTCATATTGAAATGTAAAATCACAACTTTCCAGTGTTATAATCCAATAGCATTAAGGTCATACTCATTTTCTATGCCTCTTTTTAACCTTATTCCATAGTGGGTTGTCATCAGGAAATTAAACTCCCTCGGCCGCCCAACGTATCACTCCATGCTCTGATGAATGCACTGAATTGGATATGATTTGTGTAATTATGCTAAAAGAGGAATCAATTATGTATTTCAGTGTTGTCATATTGTTAGGCCGCTCTCATCAAGTGAGGGTACGCCACGGTTCAAACGGTCAACTTTCCAGGAATCTCAGTATGCCCTTTCATTCTCCATTCTGCACCGTTCTAGGGATTATTCTTTGGCCCTGCTTCCTCTTGCGATGCTTGTATGGGCATCGGCATAAGGGCCTTTCATGCAAGACTGGCATCTAATAACAGCAAAGACTTCATTGTGAGCCAAGACACAAGCAAGCCTCATTCTGAGAAGCTTGGTGGGTGGAGCTGTAACTCTTTTTTGGTCACAAACATTTTACATCTGGACAGCTACAATAAATAATTGTCTTTATGTATTTCTGTTTATATGTGTTTATAATGTACGTGCACTGGCTTATGATATTCAAATCAAGCTTTGAACAACATGCTATCTGGAACACAATGTAACTACTCAGTTAAAGTTTCATGGGATCACTTCTTTGAGCAATTCCTGGGTTTTGTGTGAAGATGTCAGTGGCAGGTACGGATAGATGCCTGGTAAGATATTAGATGTAAGGGCTGTATCTATTAATAGGTTTACAGAGGAATTAAAGTAATGTATTATAATACAATTAGAAATAGTATAAATCAGTGGCGGCTGGTCAATACGGGGCGCAGGGGCGCCGCCCCCCTAAAGTTAGACAGAGAAGAATGCTACTTTAACATGTAATTATTTCACATAATAATTATTTATTTTAATAATGAAATAAAGTCATTTAGTCACAATATCCCGCTGTATTTCTTAATATAATTTATTTGCAATTTTAATAAATCTCAACTGTATTACGTTCATTTGCGTTGGTGTACGCGGGGCGCCGGACAAACGAGTGTCTATGTAGGCACGTATATGTTTGAAAAGCATGTGACTTGAGGCTGAGCTCTGATTGGATTTTCTCAAATAATCCCTGGGGCGCAGCGCTGTGCGCCCTGAACCCTCCCACTTTTGTTCTTAGCAAATCAATATTGTTTTTAAATATTTGGGTTCATGTGATTGGACCATTCTCAACGAGTCTTTTCCAGCACTTCTTATGGCAAGCGGAGCTGCTGACTGGATGCAATGTGAGTCAGGCCTTTATTTTATACTAAAATTCAAATTCAATTTTTATTTGTCACATACACAGTCATACACAGTATGAGTGAAATGCTTAGACGACTGCCCGTGACTTTAAAATAAAGACTATTAATATGAAATAAATATGAAAAACTTTAACTAAGAAAGAATAAAATATATGTACAATACAAAATGTACAATATAAGAAAAATATAAGAAAAACCTAGCTGTACAATATAGAAAATATAGAATTGTGGAAATTTGTGTGGGAATGGAGTTGAACATAAATAGAATGGAATGTTCAGGTGGTGTGCAAATATGCTGTAAAGTGTCATATTTAAAGTGACTTGTGTGCATCTTTAAGGTGACTTATGTGCATTATGTCCATGAGTGTGCAGGTGTGCAGTGAGTGCAAGAAACATGTGTGGATGTACTAGTAGTAATGATGCTTAGTCACCTGATAGATGGCTATATACAGGCGAGTATTAAAATTTAATTTTGTTTGCGCCTCACCAAATTTTTTTTGCACCAGCCGCCACTGGTATAAATTGTAAATTATATAAAATAGTATATATATAGTCTATAATAGTCTCTCTCTGTCTCTCGCTCTCTCACACACACACACACACACACACACGCACACACGCACACACGCACGCACACACACACACACACACACACACACACACACACACACACACACACACACACACACACACACACACACACGCATACACACACGTAAAAGTCAGATAGGCAGCTGCATTCGTCAGTTCTTATTTTTTGTACCTGTTTCATGTATTTATTGCTCTACTGGGATTCACGCCACGTTTCCTCCAAATACCAAAGGCAGTAAACAGAAAAGCTCTTACCTTCAAACCTAAAAAAAAAAAAAAAAAAAAAAACACCCAGCTTTTGGCTCTGACTTCTGTCCTTTTTTGTCAGTTGTACTTTTTGTATCTTCTTTTGGTTTCACTGCTAACATCATTTGTGAAGGGAAAAAAAAGGATGATCGAGTAAATAATCCATCCTGTTCCTGTTCATTACACCTGCAACTGTATTTCCTTCTCACCATCTGTGCACATTCTCAATCACTACTGTTATGAGTGTGTCTGAAATATATCAGCGCAAATAGAGATGAAGCAATTTAAGATAGAATGAAATCAGCCCAACAAACTAATGTCTAAAATATATTCTGATTACAGTGGTGTGTGGTGCTCGGTTGTTCGAAAATAGAAAGTCACCTGCCTTAAGATGGATTTTAAAAGCAAATGATCTGATGTGGAAGCCAAAAAATCAAATATTGATCATTATTTAGAAAAACATGCTAAAAGAAATGACCAACTTTCCTTGACCAACTACCGCCTTTATGATTCAGACCTTTTGATTCCAAGACATTTCTACTTGTTTGGGCCACTAAAGGTGTTCCTGGGAGTCCAGTGCTTCGGCCATGAAGCAGGCAGGCGTCGGTGCACTGAGAAAACGTTCTACCTTGATGGTATCTAAGCACTAGTGAAACACTCCGATAAGTGGATTAGTGTAGCAGGGGATTATATATAGAAAAAAAAGGAGATTTTACTCTTATAATCAAGCTATTTTGCAAAATCAAGTCCTGGTTTGACTTGAATTACACTCATATTTGTCCCCTGGTTTTTTAATTTTGTGTTTAGAAGTCTCTAATTTATTTACCCAGGATTTCAACTCCAAGCATGCACTTTACCAGTGATACATTGTCTAAACTATATTCACTGGCATGTTGTTCTTTTATATTAGCTTGTCTATTTAAACTCTGCATTTGTGTAGGTCTTGTGTTTATTTGGTTAACTGTTATTGTTCTCCTTGTTGGCTAATCTGTAACTGTTATCCTTTTTGGCTCAATGCTGTTATCTTCTGTTTAGTTTCACATTAGCCCTAGCTGTAGATCCTAGCCATAGTCATAGTTTTCATGCCCCTGTTTGTATTTAGCATACATGCGTATACTGGTAAAGAATACCACTTTTATATAAAAAAAAAATATATATACAGGGTGGGCCATTTATATGGATACACCTTAATAAAATGGGAATGGTTGGTGATATTAACGTCCTTTTTGTGGCACATTAGTATATGTGAGGGGGCAAACTTTTCAAGATGGGTGGTGACCATGGTGGCCATTTGGAAGTCGGCCATCTTGGATCCAACGTTTGTTTGTTCAATAGGAAGAGGGTCATGTGACACATCAAACTTATTGGGAATTTCACAAGAAAAACAATGGTGTGCCTTATAAAACCTTATTCTTTCATGAGTTATTTACAAGTTTCTGACCACTTATAAAATGTGTTCAATGTGCTGCCCATTGTGATGGATTGTCAATGCAACCCTCTTCTCCCACTCTTCACACACTGATAGCAACACCGCAGGAGAAATGCCAGCACAGGCTTCCAGTATCCGTAGTTCCAGGTGCTGCACATCTCGTATCTTCACACCATAGACAATTGCCTTCAGATGACCCCAAAGATAAAAGTCTAAGGGGGTCAGATCGGGAGACTTTGGGGGCCATTCAACTGGCCCACAATGACCAATCCACTTTTCAGGAAACTGTTCATCTAGGAATGCTCGGACCTGACACCCATAATGTGATGGTGCACCATCTTGCTGGAAAAACTCAGGGAACGTGCCAGCTTCAGTGCATAAAGAGGGAAACACATCATCATGTAGCAATTTCAAATATCCAGTGGCCTTGAGGTTTCCATTGATGAAGAATGGCCCCACTATCTTTGTACCCCATATACCACATCATACCATCACTTTTTTTGTTCCAACAGTCTTGGAGGGATCTATCCAATGTGGGTTAGTGTCAGACCAATAGCGGTGGTTTTGTTTGTTAACTTCACCATTCACATAAAAGTTTGCCTCATCACTGAACAAAATCTTCTGCGTGAACTGAGGGTCCTGTTCCAATTTTTGTTTTGCCCATTCTGCAAATTGTGTGCGACGATCTGGGTCATCCTCATTGAGATGCTGCAGTAGCTGGAGTTTGTAAGGGTGCCATTTGTGAGTAGCTAATATCCGCCGAAGGGATGTGACTCTCCAGTGACATGCGGCGGGTGCTACGCTGTGGGCTCTTGCTGAATGAAGCTAGGACAGCCACTGATGTTTGTTCAATAGTGACAGTTTTCATGCGTTTTCACACAATTTCGATCCGCTCATCACGTGTTAACCTCTTCGACATGTCAATGGCTGTGAACAAAGAGAAACTTGTAAATAACTCATGAAAGAATAAAGTTACGTTAAAACCAAGCACACCTTTGTTTTTCTTGTGAAATTCCCAATGAGTTTGATGTGTCACATGACCCTCTTCCTATTGAAAAAACAAAAGTTGGATCCAAGATGGCCGACTTCCAAATGTCCACCATGGTCACCACCCATCTTGAAAAGTTTGCCCCCTCACATATACTAATGTGCCACAAACAGGACGTTAATATCACCAACCATTCCCATTTTATTAAGGTGTATCCATATAAATGGCCCACACTGTATATATTAAAAAAATAGGCACTATAGTTAATATTTCCTCTGCACACATATTAACTTATATATAATTAAAATATTAAATTCAGAGAAACAATGTATGCAATTGGGGACGCTAGGCATATTTAATTGCTTTGTTCCTTCCACTGGCTTCCTGTAGTTACCCTCATCAGATTTAAAATATTAAGGCTTGGCAAAAAAGGGCACCAGTAACAAAGTATTTTTTTCACACCTTCGATCCCTCCAATCCTCTAGCACTGGCGAACTGGTCCCACAATCTCTCAGGGTACAAAGAAGGCATGCTTCAAGAGTCTTCACTGTTTTGGTGCATAAATGGTGGAATGAACTTCCCCTAGATGTCCTAACAGCTGCATCACTGGCAGTTTTTAAACATTTTGTTAAATTAATATTCAGGAAAATTATTATGTGTCTGAAAAAAGAATATAAACTTGTGACAGGAGAAAAAAAAGTATATATACACTACTGCTCAAAAGTTTGAGATCACTTTCTAACTGATTTTGCTTGCTTCCATGTAATACATAGGCCTATCCTGTGTGTTAAAGCTAAGGGATCTCTTCTCTTTCAAGAAATCTTTATAACAATTATAACATACAGTATATAATATTCAAAGTAACAGTGCAACATGGTTTTATTTGGCATAAAACCTGGAAAAGTAGAAATAAGACAGGCAAAATCATGATCAAAATCATAAAAAATTTACTTTCTATCTACTAATGTACATCTATCTATCTACAGTACCTACCTACCTAACCCTAACCCATCAGATCATAGCAGTTTTAGTATTAGGCAAATACATCCTAACTATAATGCATATTCACCATTACATTATTTATTACACACACACAAAATAAGTAAAAGTAAATGTTTTCTGTATGACTTTATCAGTCTCATGCATTCTTTTGGTCCATTTATCTTTACAACATTGCTTCAGCATTCACATCTGCACAGCTCTGTTAAGGTCCCACAACAGCATTTCAATTAGGTTGTGGTCTGGACTTTGACTAAACCCATCCAAAAACAGGATTCTTTTATTTCTTTTATTTATGTCACTCTGATGATGTACAGTACAGTAGATTTACTGGTGGACTTAGGATCATTGCCCTGCTGCATAACTGCATTTCGACCAGGTTTTAGCTGTCAGACAGATGGCTCACATTGTTCTCTAGAATACTCTGGTATACATAGAAGTTCATGGTCGACTCAATGACTGCAAGGTGCCCAGGTCCTGTAGCTGCAAAACCAAGGCCAATCATCACCCTTCCACCGCCATGCTTGACAGTGGTATGAGGTGTTTCTGCTAAAAAGCTGCCTGGTTTCCCCAAACGTGGCACTGTGCATTAAGGCCAAACAATTCCACTTTGGTCTCATCTGTACATACAGTAGAACATTGTCCCAGAAGGCTTGTGGATTGCTCACATGCAGTTTTGCAAACATGTTCTTTTTGGCTTTCTCCTGGCACACTTCCAAGCAAACCATACTTGTTCAGTCTTCTTCTAATTGTGCTGTCATGGACTTTAACATTTAACATGCTCACTGAGGCCTGAAGGGTCTGAGATGTATCCTTGGTGTTTTTTTTGTTTTTGTTTGTATTTCTCTGACCATTGCATGATCTGACCTTGGGGTAAATTTGAGACATCCACTCCTGGAACGATTGGAAACTTTCTTCAATGATTTTCATTAGTGAATAACCTTTCTCACTTTAGAAGGTTGAATTTAAAATTGTTTGGAAATGGTTTTATAACCTTTTCCACATTGATGTGCAGCAATAATTGCTTTACTGAGACCATTGATTATGTCTTTTACTCTTGAAATTGTCACACACCTGTTCAAATGCTCAAAACCAGCAAACAGCCAAAACTTCTGCTTTAATAGTGGTCTCCTTTTTATGATACAATTAAGGGTGGATGATTACTTACCCTCTTAAATTCTGTGAAAAGGGGCAACTTAGTATTGCCTGCCTTTGTATGCCATTTTGCTTCATTTTTGTTATATCAATAATGAGTCAGTAACAAAAGTTGTATGTTTTTTGTTTGTCTGAGATTGTATACCCAATACTAAGACCTGTTTTTATTTATTTATTTTATTCATTTCTTTATTATTTATTTATTGTGTATAATTAAAATTGCAATTTATTTTTAGCTTTTTATTTTTAGCTTTTTTGTGTAATAAAAATATAGTTAATAATATTATAATTAATTATTTTTTATTAAATAAATATATTTTATCTATCCCATTCTAAGCAATTGTAGATAAAAAGATATTTATTTAATGGCTATAGAGTGTATATTATATTATCATAAATAGTTGTGTTAATTTAAATGCTATGCAAATCATTAAAACTATATTTTATCTAAAATTGCTTAAAATAAAATAGAATTAAATGTAATTTTTTTGCATTACAAAGATGCAGGGATGGGTTAATAGTGAAAGGATGTGCTGAGGACTAGGGTCATGGCTGACCTTGTAGCTGTACCTATTATGGGAAGGCTATAGCCCAGCTGCTCTTATTGACATGCTGTTCAGTGCATCTCCAGCTGACATGGTGCACTGCGTCCATTACACATGACCTTACACCAAACAGCACGAAGAAGGTTATGAACACTCGGCATTGTTCAGCCAAAACATACTTTACCTTGTCGTGTCTACTAAAATATATGGAGAATATAGAAAATGCTATTGTGATGAACAAAATAAAACAAGGCCTGACTGAACATATATCGCTAATATCCCACTGTTCCCACTTGACATTTTACCAGAGGCTGTTGCTCTTTCTGGAGATTACTTCTGCCGCCAGCCGTCTTCTGCTGGCGTGCATCAGAATCTCACTGCTGGTTAGCAGACGTCTCCCATGTAAATCCGTTCTGCTTACAAAGTCATTAACTTTTACAAAGGTGATGGGGTTGAATCTTCACGTCGGCTTAAGATTTCAGCAAAGTGGACTGCTGCATTCGGGTCTCTTCTCACGACTTGTGCGAGGGGGAAAAAAGAGCAGACAGCTTGCTAAATTATTCAAAAAGAAATAAGAGGCTCTGCCACACTACCTGGCAGTCTGAAAGGGAAACGGAGATACTTTTCAGCAAATGCACTGTGTTTTTTTTTTTTTTCATTTATATTTCAATTTGGCTCAATATAAGAATCACGAAAAACTCTGGATTGTCAATTTTATTGTTTCATGCATAAGAATATTAGGATTATTGTACAGAGAGAATAGTGAAACATCTTGTGTTTATGTGACACAGTATTCTAACATCCTCCTAAAAATGCCACGGAGGCATGGACACAAACACAGGCAAATAACAAATAAAAAGGGAAAAGAATATATCTTAATGCTGTTGGGTTGGTTTGAATAGTACAGTCAATCATGGGGTTGCTTAATATTAAAAATGACCCA
This sequence comes from Clarias fuscus, assembly GCA_030347435.1. Lineage (NCBI taxonomy): Eukaryota > Metazoa > Chordata > Actinopteri > Siluriformes > Clariidae > Clarias > Clarias fuscus. The sequence goes on along the minus strand of CM059214.1, from coordinate 23,875,519 downwards.
GCCAAAAAAAAAAAAAAAAAAAGTGTCACAAAATTTAGTTTGACTCCCTTTGCTTTGAATTATGGCTTGTATTTGAAAGTCAATTCATGTGTGAAAATGATTCCCAGATGCACTTTTTACAATCTGAGTCCTGAAATATGCCCATATCATCAGGGTAAAAAATCCTCTTTATTGGGATAATCTGTTCATTCAGTTCATTCAGGTCATCAGCTGACTTCATTTTATTGCCACATAATGCTGCTGAGCCAAGACCAGACCAACTGAAGCAATGTCAGATCATAATACTTCCTACAGAGGCTTGTACACTGGTCACTATGCATGATGGGTACATAGCTTCATGCACGTCCCTTCTTACCCTGATGCACCCATTGCTCTGGCATAGGGTCAATCTGGACTCCTCTGAACACATGACCTATTTCATGGCTCAAATGTCCAATATTTATGATCTCTAGAACATTTAAGTCCTTTACGTTTTTCATAGCCTCACTAACACTAACAGTTTTCTTATGCATTCTAAAAAGCTTCACATTGTGTATATGGAAATGCTTTTACTTTCACTTTTACATAAAGCTGTGATTTTGATTGTTTACATTTCAACTTCCCCAAGTGTACAGTACAGGTAATCCCTGTTCATGATTTTTCCAATCACTTTTCTTTCACAATGTTCATAATTCAGCACTATCCTCCCAGGTTGCAATAATACATTGGTAAACTCTTAACTAAACTCCATTATTTGCAATTCTCCTTAATTGCTTATTACATGCCAATAATTTGACTCTTCGTACAGTGCATCCAGAAAGTATTCACAGAATATATTATATTATCATAAATATTTGTGTTAATTTAAATGCTATGCAAATCATTAAAATATATTTTATCTACAACTGCTTAAAATAGAATAGAATTAAATGTACATTTGTCTCATTACAAATGTGGAAAGCATTTTCCACATTTTGTTACAGCCTTCTTTCAAAATGGATTAAATTATTTTCTCTTTTTTTATTCTACAATCAATACCTCATAATAACAATGTGAAAGAAGCTTGTTTAAAATCTTTCCAAATTTATTAAAAGTACAAAATGAAAAAAATCACATGTGCATAAGTATTCGCAGCCTTTGCCATGAAACTCAAAATTTAGCTCAGGTGCACCTGCTTTCCACTGATCATCCTTGGGATGTTTCTACAACTCGATTGGACATGATTTAGGAAAAAGCACACCTGTCTATGTAAGGTCATGTCAGAGCACAAACCAAGCCATTATGCTACAAGATGGTTTTTCTTCTGGAAGTTTCTCCTTTCTCCACAGAGAAACACTGGAAGCCCTTTAGAATAACTATCGGGTTCTTGGTCACCTCCCTGACTACGGCCCTTCTCCCCCAGTCCCTCACTTTGGCTAGACGGCACATTCTGGATCATCTGGTTCTTCAATGCTGCAGAATTGTGGTGCACATTTTCGCAGCAAGTATGATACAGAATAGCAGAATAAGACAATGCAGAAACTAAGTAAATATCACATACTATATTCTTTGCACGCCCATAGCTGCTGCATTTCGTATTCCTTACTGCTGTCTTGCATTAAATGTCAACTCTTGCGATAAATCTTTTAATTTGAGGGAAAAACAGAATGGCCAATTATATGTACATAAAAAAAAAAAAAAACGCTGTTTTCATCTATGTGTATCCTCCAGTATGGCAGATTTCAATTTCAATTAGTGAGCTTTTTCAGATTCAGCTCTGGATCATGGCCTAGGTCAGCATGGTGTGTGTGTGTGTGTGTGTGTGTGTGTGTGTGTGTGTGTGTGTGTGTGTGTGTGTGTGTGTGTGTGTGTGTGTGTGTGTGTGTGAGTGAGAGAGAGAGAGAGAGAGAGAGAGAGAATGGGAGTGAGAAAGAACACACTTGTCCAGTTAATTAATACTAGTGTCCATTAAGCCATTGAGCCAACTCCTCATGTAATTCCTCTTTTTACTCTGTTTCCACTTGAAATGCACCCCTGTGATTTTTACACAATGCACAATGGACCAGTACTCAGCACCACAATAAAGCAGTCTATTGACTAGCTTGCCAATTCGTTTTGTGTTTTATGATCTTGAGCATTGCTGAATTGTACAAAGGCAGCACCATCTGCAGCTGGTGTTACAGTCGGAGTCATGAGGACGAAAGACAAAGCATAGATTAACGGTTGCTAAGAACAATGAGAGAACTAATCCTTCAAAATCTTTACTGAGCATTTCCCTTGCAAAGAACGGCATAAAGGCACTCTTGTAAAGTTCGTTCAGAGGGGAACAACATTCATGTGTCATTTTTGTTGTGGGTTAATTAAGAGGTGTAAAACAAATTCCTGCATTCTTAAACAGCTCTGTGTGTTTGTCTACATGTTTATAGGTGCATAACATGTTCTATAACTCTTATATTCTTACATCAACATTATGCTGGTTAAAATTCGTTGCACATAAAATATCATCATCAAGTGCTTCATGTAAAATAAATGGTTTGTTAAAATCCCTATTTTTTCAATCTTAATTAGAGGTTCAAGACACTGCTAGCTGTATTTTTGCAATGAAGCGTGTTTGCTAGTTAATCACAAGAACTCATACTGTATCGTAAATGAAAAACTACAACCACCAACACCACCACCATAACAACAGCAAAAACAACCAAAAAAAAGGAGATTTGTATTTAAAGATATATATACTATAGACATTTACAGTATTAATCCATGGCAGGACAGGAGAGTAAGGGCTACAAACTTTATATTGTTGATCTTTTGACTGCTCCCATCAAGGGGTCTCCACAGCAAGCCATCTGATCTGCACACAGCCTGGCACAGGTTTAATGCCGTATGCCCTTCCTGATGCAACCCTCCCATTTTATCTGGTGTTGGGATCAGTAGTGCATTCAGTGGCTGTGGTTTGGGCATTGGCTGAGAATTAAATCCAGGCCTTCCACATGGTAAAATATTGTGCTGTTATTACTGGTGTGTTACCACCCAGCATGTTTCCTACAACTTTGGTATTGAAATTTTCCTATACCACAGCAATTTCTCAGTAACTACAATGTATAATTCATATAGTTTTATATGCAGTAGTGGTGACTCAGGCTGGTTAGGATCTAGGTTGCTGCTCAAAGTTTTGGCAGTTTGAGCCTCTCCACAGCTGGGTTGCTACTGTTGGGCATTTGGGCAAGGCCCTTAGCCCTACATCCATTCAAAATCACACTGTTTTTGCCCAGATGAGAAAAGAAGAGGGTCGGGTGTCAGGCTAGCAACCCAGTCTCATAAAAAATAAAAAAAAGTCTAGAGAAATGTTACAGTATATAAATGGTAAATAAATTATGGAATATGCTACCCGATGTGCTCAACAGCATGGAAGGAAAACTTTTAAAGTATATTTAAAGCTAATTTAACTCCCTGAGACAAATTAGCTTCTATTACCAATTTTGTTATAGAAACTATAAACATTCCTTCATTCAAATATATTTTTAAAGGACTATTTCAGAAGGGTCTGCAAGCATAGAAAACAACTAAGGAGATTTTTCAAACTACTGGAACTGAGCTAAAAACCTGTCCGGCAAATTTAAACCTGGAAGAATAATGCTAAACCAGCAACTTCACCAAAAAAATTAATAAATAAAAAATGCGGTCTGAATAAAAAGATTTAATCCCATCAATGGACTTTTTCTTCTCTTGCATGGGCCTGGGCATGATCCAGAGCTCAACAAGAGTGGTTCTGGGAGCATGAGGAATCGTTTCCCCATGTGGACTGGACACCACTTTGTGTGCCATAATAAAATATAAAGATGATGAAGTGAAATATTTTGCATGCTCTACTTTTTTTGGCCAAGGGGTGTATATAATTTTTTTTTGTAAATTATTTGTTCTTAGCCTTATGTGAAGTATCTGCTGTGTAAGAGCATGATGAACATGCGGTATAAGAAAACTTATACAGTACAATGAGAGTAGTTACTACATAAAGTATAATAATGCACTTATAGTATATTATATAAGCTTATTAATGTATATCTGTCGCTAAAGTTACAGTCTGAATTACTTTCGGATCCATCTACACTTTAATTTTGAGAATTCAACTGGCTAAACAAACCAAAAAACAAATAATCAGGGCTTTTTAATTTGGTTTTTCGGAGCAGTTTAATTGCATATCTGAGTCATACTGGTCTGTTTTGTGTTGCTGTGGAACTGAGGACAGTGGTTTCTGATAATTAGCTTTAAAAATAGCAAAATAGTCTTGATGGACCGCACTAGTTTGGAGCTGAGACATACAGTACCCTACAAATTAGTGACATAAACCTTCCAAATTAATGCGACATAAACCATCAAAAATTTGGCAAATGAATATATTTAACACGTGACAACTTTTTTAGTAAAAAAAAAATTAAGAAGTAATAATAATTCTGGGTAATGGTTTGCTACATTACCTACTTACAATAATATCACTGGACTACCTGCAAACAGTGTGACCAGTGAGGATAAGGTCTTGCTTAAGTTTTCATTTTATGGTATTAGCTAAAAAAGAAATAGGCAAATAAGCAAAAGCATGCACTTGCAAAATAAATGCATAAGGAAGTGCATTTTCTAAGGATGTTTAAATATTTGCACTCGGTATTGGGTCCCAAAGTTTATCTCAAGCCAGATTAGGCAACACTCAAGATACTGATGCCATGAAAATAACTCACAGTCATCATCTGCCAGAACTAAAAGCATAGCTCAAGTAACTGCACACAAATAATAGGGATAATTGCACCATGGCATTACTAGCTTGCAAACAATTTACAAACAGAGAAGTAATAGAAAATACAAAATAGCTTCAAGATAGGTCAAATATGATTTATAAATGTTACCATCTTGTTGATGGCATTTTAAACTCTGGACTTTTGGATAGTAGTTTGCTCATGTTTTTTATATACTCGTTGGAAACAGTTTGTCCAGCCTGTCTTTACTTAATTTTTATATCCTGCCATAAATATAAATTCTACTTGTTTCACCATCTAAAAAGTAGATATTTGTAAAAAGCAGAAGCAATCATCTTGAGCATGTCTCTGATTGCATCCCTGTCAATTGCACGGAATGTAGCATGCAGATAACAGACTTTCAGTTGATGCCGTGGGGCCTTACCAATCATCAGAATCCCAGCAAGCCAGCGACAAACGTAGACGTGACAGTCATTACAAACTAAAACTGAATAAATAACAAAATGGCTTAGATAGTGGCTGAATAATCATGTCCGGCCCCCCTTGATGTGCACCGTATAGTAAAAAAATATATATTAATTTGCTTTTTAACAAAAGCATATCAAAGAGCATTTAGAGCACATTGTCATCCCACAGCATATTGATAAAATGAAGTTCATAAAACTATTTCTTTTTTTTTTTTTCTTTTTTTTCGCAATTCTGGAACACATTGCCCTCAGAACCAAATGTGCTCTCCTACAGAGTTTTGCTTTTTGCATGAGCAGACCTGGCTTTATCTAGTGCAAATACAAGGGTGGCTGCAGTGAAGGGAAGAACAATGAAATCAATAAATTAAAAGCGCTCTAAGAGCTTAGAAAGTGAAGACGTTTCCACACTGCAAAAGAACATGCAAATACACTCTGAAGCCCATAATTCTAGCATAACGACTGTGTTGTTCAGTGTGAAAGGAATATCATCTTTGGGCTTTCACATGTCATTTGTGCCGAGATATAACAGGATGCAAAGGTGCACTTTTTCATTTGCTTTTTCAAATCCATTCATTAAAGCTGAGGAGTTTTGCAACATTAATTTTAACACTGCCAATCCAATAAATAATATTCTAGTTACTGCCTTGATTGTCTGAGGGAAAAGAAGACCCATTTAGTCTAAACAGTGTTTTGCTTTAAGGCTGGTTTCAAAAATCATGGCCTAAACGAAAAGAGATGGCAAAATGGCACACTAAGACATTGCCATTAGAGCATGGTCTGAAAACATTAGCATGCACAGCCATTTCTGTTCTTATTTTATTGCTTCATGATATTTTAAAGCAAACATAAGGGATTTGTAGAGCCATGTATGCTTTAGTCAACCGAATAACCAATTAAATCATTATTCTTTAAAACTAAATGCATCTGTTACTCTTTTATGAAAACAATTAGTACTTGCCAAGTTCATGTACTGTATATTTAAGTGACTCTGAGATATAGAATAATGAAATAATATCAGTATCAGTGAAACATTTAGCACTCGGGCAGTGCCCTCATACCTACAACCAAATCATAGTCGTACTGATATCCAAAACAAAAACATGTGATATCGCTTTCCTACAACAGTACTACAGTACTAACAATATTACTTGTTTGGAACTAACTGTTGCATAATGTTTAATATTTGAGGTCAAACAGTGTTACTTATAAAAGTGAAATTATTGAAGTGAAATTGATATACCACAATAACCATAAACCACAATTACATATACAATATTTTATTATGTGTGGTGGTCTGAGAAACGCTTGTCACAATTCTGTTAAGCAAACAAAATGTTTTTGAAAAAGTACATAGTAGCAATACAACAAGGTAATTATTGTTTGCGTGTAACCTTACATGAGTGTCTTTATTCAAAGACAGTGTTAGGTTAGAAGTTTAACAAATGCAGCAGAAAATGCAAAGAGTCTACCTAAAGAATTATTTGCTTGCTGCAATTGCTACAAGTGAGTTCCTTGACTTCTTCTTCTTCTTCTTTTGTGCATAATTAATTTCATTTGTAATCAGATACTGATTCTCAAAATCTCAGGAGTCTGTGCTGCTCCTGTGTGGTCACACCATCATCAAAACAGATAACAGAGATTCTAAACATTTTAATGAGCAAATAAAAAGATATTGTACGAACAAACAGAGGTCAAATAATGGAAGAGACAATGCAGCGTGTGTTTAAATGCTGTAACTAACACACAGCAGGTGATGTGACAGAGGCAGATGTACCGTAGACTATTCTGTTAATCAAAGTGAGAACTCATTTCTCATTGAAAATGTATTATTCTTGCAAATTTAGTAGAGAAAAGTAGATTAAGTTTAAAATTAGATGTTCTGTAGGTGCTACTTTTAATGCAATTTCCTCCTTTTTTCATAGTATTACTTACAATCTTGTTTATAATTTTGTTTATACAGTTTTGTTTTGTTTATATATATATATATATATATATATATATATATATATATATATATATATATATATATATAAATTCTTGAAACTTTTTGTTAAAATAAACAACCAAGTTATTAGTATTTTTGTATATTTATTGCTATTTTTAAGCTTGTACCAGTCATGTATATTTTTTATTGAACCCCCAACCTACTGATCAGTTACTGGGAGCCTTAAACATTTAAGCCATCACTGCTCCAGTATATCGCTTTAGTATTTTAGTATTATTAGAATTATTTGATAAATTTGGCCTTATTCAAGATATGTCTACTATGTCTATTGTACGCCAATCAACCATAACATTAAAAGCTGGCCATAATTATATAGCTCCCCTTTGGGCTGCCAAAACAGCCCTGACCCATTGATGCATGACTCTTGTGACTCCTCTGAAGGTATATTGTGGTATCTTGCACTAAGACATAAGCAGCAGATCCATTAAGTCCTGACAGTTGTTAGATGGGCCTAAGTAATAGCAGAGTTGGTCCAGCAAGATGCTCAACTGGATTGAAATCTGGAGAATTTAGAGGTAATGTCAACACCTCGACTTATTTCGCAGTTTGGGTAAGTGCATAATCCTGCTGAAAGAGGCCACAACCATTAGGGAATACTGTTGCCTTGAATTAGTGTATTTGGCTTAGGTAGGCGGTACATATCAAAGTAACATTCACATAAATGCAAAGACCTAAGGATTCTCAACGGAACATTGCCTAGAGCATCACACTGCCTCCACTGTTTCTTTTTCTGCCCATAGTGCATCCTGGAGCCATGTCTTTTTTAGGTAAGTGATGTACAGACACACAATGTAAAGAAAAAAAACACCTTCTGCTTTTGCTACTTGGTGCCGGCTGTGGTTCCCGTAGTGGCCAAGGGTCAGCATGAGCACTCTGACTCAGCTACACAACCCCATATGCAGAAAGCTGTGAAGCACTGTTTGTTCTGACTCCTCTCTATCATAACCAGCATTAACTTTGTCAGCAAATTGTCCTACAGTAGCTCTTCTGGGCGACAGACAAAACAGGCTAGGCTTAATAATAATAATAATAATAATAATAATAATGATAATAATAATAATACATTTTATTTATAATGCACTTTATATTTGAAGCAAATCTCAAAGTGCTACAAATATTTTTTGTATAAAGTAATGTACTCCCAGGTACATTAAAGATCGATCTACAGTATCTATCTATCTATCTATCTATCTATCTATTCTATCTATCTATCTATCTATCCATCTATCTATCTATAATCTATTAATCTTCACTAGGCTTGTGAATTCATATAATCAACACCAACAACTGTGTTTAAAATACTTTTAAACTGTTTATCCAGAGAAATCTGTTTCTTTGTGGAGTTCATTTCTACTTAAAGTACATTTTAGAGCATGCAATTAGTACTTCAACTAGAGTAAAAAGTAAAAAGAAAAATGAACTGATACTTCAACTGTACTAGTAGTGGAGCACAAGTTTGGTACTTTTTGTTGAGAATTGAGTTTGTGAACTTCTGCCACCTCTTGCCTGTTACAGCTAATCAGTGAGTAATGACATCACACATCACACTTGTTCCCAGCATTATCGAATGCTTGACATTCGATCAAACAAAATTGCTTGGGTGTCAAACAAAATTGCAAAATGAAAAAAAAAAAAACTAAACTAAATTGCCGAGGCACAAACAAAAGTCTGTAAATTTTTAATCAAAACTTCCTTTCCTGTATAAGTCAGCTCCATAATTAATGCATTCAAAAGTGCATGTTTGTGTATCATACATTTCAAATTAGAGCAAGGTCAATTCTCTTCTTAATGAGTTTTCTGTTTCAACAGTCCACAGAGTCTCATTTTGTCCCCTGCATTATTTTTGACCTCTCTGAATCGATAGCAAGAAGACAATTGTATATATTATTTATAGAGATCATAGAAAAAGAAATAATATACATTGGCTCCCAGTGACTGAAACCTGATGAAATATTCACAGGTATGAATGCCAAAGCAATGCCAACACCACACAGTGGACCAGAATAAGTGAAGAAGCACTTCAGAGACGTTTTCTCCGGGCTCTCACTTTGTGGTGAATTTGTAAGGTGGTGTGGTGAGGGAGGATAGGTTTTCCACACAGAATGTAAAGTGTTTGAAGAGGAATGACAGCAGATATTAATGATCACAGATTTACAAGGGTGGAACTGCATGTATAATAAGGTGGTTCCAATCATACCACCACAGCTCTTTACTTGTGTTAATAGCATTTTATCTGAGAGAGTGCATTATAGTCCATATTTACATATGGACGTTATCACAAAGTGGCTTTACAGAAATGTATACTGTATACACACTTGTGCGCACACACATGCAACTGCCACTTTAGGCTTTCTATTTGCACAGACGATATATATATATATATATATATATATATATATATATATATATATATATATATATATAAGCGTGTGTCTGTGTGTGCTTTCCTGTGTGTGTGTACTGTATATTTCTGTAAAGCCATTTTGTGATAACGACCGTAGGTAAATAAAACCTTAACAGGCTTAACAGTTACCACAAAGTGCAATTTGGTTTTACTTATTCTAATCTCAATGCAGGCAGCACAGTGAATTAGTGGTTGGCAATGTTGCCTTGCACCTCGAGGTTCCAGGTTTGATTCCCGCCTTGGGGTCTGTGTGCATGCAGATTGCATGTTCTCCTCATGCTTTGTGAGTTTCCTCCAGGTACTCTGGTTTCCTCCCACAATCCAAAGACATGCAGATTAGGCTGATTGGCGTTCCCAAATTGCCCACAGTGTGTGTGTGTGTGTGTGTGTGTGTGTGTGTGTGTGTGTGCGTGCCCTGCTATGGATTGGTACCCTGTCCAGGGTGTGTCCCCTAAGCCTCCTGGGATAGGCTCCAGGCCAACCATGTACACAAGGTATATTGGTATAAACAATGAGTGCGTGAGTGAGTAATCTCAATGCCTTTATACAGTAGCATTAGCACACATTTTGTATATAGCATACTTGTGTACTCGACTTACAGTATTTAGCTCAGGCATATGCTTTGTTCGGCATAGTGATTCGCCTAATGACAGTTAGAAATGCAGGATTATTTTCAAGCCTGTGTTTGTTTTATAGGTGTAATTGTATGTGTGATCAATTTGCAAACAAACCCCAGCGGAATAGAAAGCCATCACTATTCACATCTGAGACGCTCGAGTCAATTATAGAATCAGTTTTGGCACCGGGAAAAATCCAGGATGTTTTGTTCATTTGTCAAGGATTTGCTTACCAGAACGCAAGTCACAGTGTACAAATGGTGCTAATGTACACTTGGTTGCCTGAGGTAGAGCATCATAATAATTCATTGCTATTTCATTATTAATTCATTTTTTTGCTGGTTTAGTTTGCATGTGTCTGGGATTTATTTAGAAACCACTGTCACATGTTTCCACATGAAACAGGCTGAATCAGAGCAAGAAAAACAGAGTGTTAATAGGTGGAGCATGCAATCAAAATTCAAACTTATCTTTCTCTCCTCCAGGAACTCATTAAGTAACCAAACAGGTCACTGATTTTATAACATCTCACATTTTTTTTCCTATAGTTTTTTTTCCCCCTATATTTTTACGAGCTAACTGGGGGTTATAAGATATAAGTGTCCTGCAAACGTCTCACCTTGGAACTCTATGAGGCTTTATAAACCATGTAATATAAGTGTGTGTGTGTGTGTGTGTGTGTGAGTGAGAAAGGGGTAAGGTGACATGAGTAACTAAGACTTAGCACTGCTCAGTACAAGCAAGATCTGCTGGACTAATCTAAACTAATTTGAATGCTTGGTATTAATAAAACACTATTATTATTATTATTATTGTACCTTCTCTGATGTTTGTGAATCTGCCATTATATTGACTTACATGTTTTTTTTTTTTTTCCCCGATTTTCTCCCTAATTTAGTCGTGTCCAATTCCTCCCCGTCACTAGGGGGCTCCCACATTAAGGCTACTACTACCACTCAGCCGGGAGGGCCGAAGACTATCACGTGTTTCCTCCGAACCACGTGACGCCAGCCGACCGCATCTTTTCGAACTGCTCGCTCGCGCACCGTTGGGGGCGGCGTAACACACTCGGAGGACAGCGCTATCCGCTCCCTCTGTTGCACGAGCTCACAGACGCCCCTGAATGGCTGTAGAGCCGTGATTAATGTAGGAGCACTATGTACCTCTCATCCCTCCCCTCTGAGAGAGCTCGGCCAATCAGCTCTCTCTAGAGCTCCGGCTGTGAGAGGTTACAGCACCACCCGGGATTCGAACTAGCGATCTCCGGATGATAGGGCGAGCGCTTTAACCACTGCGCCACTCGGAGGCCCGACTTACATGTTTTTTGAAGAAAAAAAAAAAATAAGTAAATGCAGTAGATCACAAAAAGGAGACTTTTATACAAAAATATAAAATATTATGTAAAAATAAATAAATAAATAAATGTTTGCTCAAGTTGCTGTCAATAATATAATTTGCAATTAAATCGTTGTACTATAAAAAAAAAAGGGGGGGAACAGAAGCAGTTTCACTAGTGGACCTTTGGACCCCACTGCAAATACACTGCCTTTAATAAACTGACTATGAATATGGTGTCATAAAACTGGCAGATAAACAAAATTGGCTGTTACTAAAAATGTTTTAACTAGGCATTTTTTTAAGCTTCAGGGAGCATCATGCAATTAGGCCCATTAAGTTTACTCCTCATCTGACAGCATGTACAATAAAGTACAAAATGTGTGAGTTTTGTTGTAGTGAACGCATAGTTAGACTTTGGCAGAGTAGGAAAAAAAGCATATTATACATGATGCTTACAGTAGAGAGAGAGAGGGGTGGGGGGGACAGTGAATAATTATTGTTTGGCTGAATACTTGAATACATCTTACACTAAGTGAATGAGTGAAATGTAGCACAAAAAAAGAATATTCGATTCCCAAGTCTCAGGCAGCGTGGCTCCATCTGTATTCTGTAGTTGCCGTCTGTATGACTGCTAGGATGCTGTCAACTTTGTTCCCTCCCCACAAAAAAGAAAAAAAAAGCAGAAAAAATGCACAAGGAAAGATTGGAAATTATTTTACTTCATTATGAAGCATAATCTGTAAAGGACAGCACAGATCATTTGCATTTAGCCTGCTTCTTAAATGGTTCTACCCGTTCTCATTGTAATCCATCTGTACCATGTATGCATGTGTACTGTATTATGCAGTAGAAGTACTTTGCACTTGGATGCTGCTCTGTAATTGTAACAACATTTCTTTATAATAGACTGTGTAGTGACACTTGTATATAATAAACTGGTCTTTATAATAAATGGATCTTATTTATGATAGCTAAAAATAAGGAAGCATCGGTAACAAAAAGAAAAAAAAGGAAAAAGGAAATTAGTATAATTGAGCAAGTACATGTATAACACTACATGTTAATGTCAATTGCTCATGAGTGTGTATTAACAAAGAAATGGCAATCATGTTGAGGATGCTTTGTAAATAAATGTAAATGAATTCCCTCTGTGCATGGGCATCTCTCAACAAATATTTCTCTTCATAAAATCTTTTCATAAAACCACATTTCTTACACTAAGTTGACAATTCAGCACTACCCTAAGTTTTAATAATGTATTAGACAGTTCTTAACTCAATTCCAGTCATTTCAGCAATCTCTTTAGATGTTTTATTTGTTTGATGCAGGCCTATAATTTGACGCATCTGAAGCACTGGAAGATTTTTTTTTTTTTCCCATGACCATAAGATACATGGATCTGCCGACATGGATATTTAAGAAATAAGACACTACATCAGTTAGGGTTAAAAGAATTGTTGCCAGCTGTCACGAACTTGGGTGCGAGGCATAAATGCAGAGGATCCAGGTGTATAAAGGAAACGATGTATTTTATTTAAACATAAAACAGGGAAATTAAATAAACAAATAGACTTTGATATAAAACAAACCAAAACACGAAGCACAATGAACGGACATGAACGAGGTGAAAATCAACAGATGCAAGACGAAAACCTCAAAGAAAACAAACTATTTATAATCAAACTAAAAACCAACTTGGTTCAGGTGAGCGCCCACGTCACCTGACCGAGATGTACAACAAGAAATGAAGTACAAAATTAAAGTACAAACAAAAGACTCAGGGCGCTTTGGCGCCATCTAGGGGTTATCCCTTACAGTACCCCCCCTCAAAGGGCGCAACTCCGGGGCACCACAGGAGGTCCCAGGCATCCCCCCCAGGGTCCACTGTCTGCCTTCCTCACCCCCGGGCTGGCACCTATGTCCGGCGGGCCCGATGGCCTGATGCCCCTTTAACCCAGTAGGGCGGCGGAGGCAGAGAACGAGCGCCGTCCTTTCCGGTGCAGTGCGGCGGAGGAAACTTGCCGTCCTCGTTGATGCAGGGCGGCGGAAGAACCTCGCTGTCCTCAGCGACATAGAACGGCGGTGGAAGGTCGCTGTCCTCCTTGTTGAGAGACGGCGGCGGAAGAAGCTCTCTGTCCTCAGCGACGTACGACGGCGGCGGTGGAGGAAGAGGACGCTCGCTGTCTTCCTCGATGAAAGACGGCGGCGGCGTAGGAAGAGGAAGCTCGCTGACCTCGGCGGCGCATGAAGGCGGCGGCGGAGGAAGAGGAAGCTCGCTGACCTCGGCGGCGCATGAAGGCGGCGGCGGAGGAAGAGGAAGCTCGAAGTCCTCGGCGGCGCATGAAGGCGGCGGCGGAGGAAGAGGAATCAGCTCGCTATCCTCGGCGGCGCATGAAGGCGGCGGCAGAGGAAGAGGAAGCATGCTGATCTCGGCGGCGCATAAAGGCAGCGGCGGAGGAAGAGGAAGCACGCTGACCTCGGCGGCGCATGAAGGCGGAGGAAGAGGAAGCTCGCTGACCTTGGCGGCGCATGAAGGCGGAGGAAGAGGAAGCTCGCTGACCTCGGCGGCGCATGAAAGCGGCGGCGGAGGAAGAGGAAGCTTGCGATCCTCAGCGGCGCATGAAGGCGGCGGCGGAGGAAGAGGAAGCAGCTCGCTGTCCTCGGCGGCGCATGAAAGCGGCGGCGGAGGAAGAGGAAGCAGCTCGCTGTCCTCGGCGGCGCATGAAAGTGGCGGCGGAGGAAGAGGAAGCTCGCTGACCTCGGCGGCGCATGAAGGCGGCGGGGGAAGAAGAGGAAGCTCGTTATCCTCGGCGGCGCATGAAGGCGGCGGCGGAGGAACTGTGCAGCGACGGCAGCTCGCCGTCCACGAAGGCACTGTGCTGCGTCGGAAGCTCGCCGTCCACGAAGGCACTGTGCAGCGACGGAAGCTCGCCGTCCACGAAGGCACTGTGCAGCGACGGAAGCTCGCCGTCCACGAAGGCACAGTGCAGCGACGGAAGCTCGCCGTCCACGAAGGCACAGTGCAGCGTCGCGAAGCTCGCCCTCCTCTTCGCCGCAGTGCAGCGGCGGCAGCTCGCTGTGCTCGGCGGCGCGGTGCAGCTGTGGTACCAGCCCTTGGAGCGTGGCCACCTGCTCCCGCAGGTCACGAATGCGCTCTTCATTTCTTTTAGCGCACCGCCAAAAGCTGCTCCAATCATGCTGGGAGGTTGCTCCCTGCTGCACGTCCCACTCACACTCCGTTCTCTTGCCGCTACGCCGCTTGGTTCTCCGGCTACCTTCCGCGCCGGCTCCCCACAACGCATACATCGTTGCCCCCCCCAAAAGAATTCCCGGGGGAAGGGCTCCTTTGCTATGCCTCTTGTACGGTCTTGCATGAAGTACAAAATTAAACTACAAACAAAAGACTCAGGCCGCTTTGTCGCCCTCTAGGGGTTATCCCTTACACCAGCTGAAACATATTAATCACCGCAGTAATTATCCAATCAAAGGCTCTTATTTATTTGCTTATTTAAATCGTTTCTTTCTTTCTCTCTCTCTCTCTCTCTTTGGTTAGTCATTGTGCGTATGTGTGTGCTATACAGTTGTACAAGATGTTAATCATCTCCCCTCAAAACTCTTTTTAAATTATGCTAAACGATTAATGACTTTTACTTTTTTAATATCTGAAAGATTTATGTCTGTGGTTTGAAGGTTTGCTCATGATTATAGATGTTGTGGGATTGTGACCCGTCACATCAAGTTAGGTATTAAGTCATTATATTATATGTCATATTATAGTCAATAGTGTGCAGTACTGGAGGTTTAATGTATCACATTTTGCCAAAAAAGTTGTTCATAAATACATTATCTTCTTGAACCTTCAGAAGAACTGAGAACATGTAAAATTGGAAGCATTTTTTAAAGCACCATAACACTTTCTAAAACTTTATAAAATTGTATTAAAATCCTGGTGTCAAACTGACAGGTGAGCGGTCTGTCTTTCTTACTACAGTACATCATGGAATCCTTTTTTAAATATTCAAAAAATATATAATTTTTCTTATTATTATTACTATGATTATTATGTTTTTCCGCTTGTAACTTATTGCACAGGCCATATCTCAGCAACTGGACATGATACAGCAATAAACGTGGTATCAAAATAGAATTTATTGAACCAGAAATCTGAAATTATAATTTTGCATAACTCAAATCTCCCAAAGTGCAACCTGATTTGATGTGATGGGTCATAATTATGGAGCAGTATGCTTACTTGTGTTACGAGGGGTGTTTAAGTCAAACTGGGACTTAAAGAAGTTAAAAATTTAAAGAAGACCATACGTCCATGCATACAATCCTTGCTTGGAGCCTATTGCACTCATTCAAGTGAACATTCAATGAGTGAAACACCAGGTACCTGAAAATCATTCATGAACACTGCATGGACATGTCAGGCCATTATAGGAGTTCCTGGGAGGCCAGGGTTTTAGATGAAAAGCAGGGATTCCAATCATGGCTTTAGCGCACTTGAGAATTGAGACTTCTCCCTTGATGGTAACCAAGCTCTAGTAAAATTCTTGGATAAGTGGATAGTGTAGCAGAGGATTATATAGAAAAAAACCTGAAAAATGTCTGGACCTAAAGGTTAAGTGCATGCACTGTGTCTAAATGTGTCTCCTTTTTCCCAATATGCAAATATTGTTCAATATAAACTGCCAAACTGTCAACTGAGACAACTCATTCACTCAATATCCTATATTCAGGGTCACAGAGGGCCTGGATAATATCCCAGCAGGTTGGGTACACACTGGACAGTGTGCCAATCCATCGCAGAGCACACACACAAACAGACTCATTCATACACTAATGACAATTTAAAAATGCCAGTTAGACTAATCTGCAGGTCTTTGGACTGTGGGAGGAAACGAGAGTACCCAGAGGAAACCCACCAAGCACACGGAGAACATGCAAACTCTCTTCACACAGAGACGGGAATCATACCGGGCTGGGAATTGAACGCGGACCCTGGAGGTGCAAGGCGACAGTGCTAACCACTACACCACCACACCGCCCCTGGGATACAACATCAAAATTAATTAGATAGCGTAAGTCAATGTGATAGCCTCTCAATTGAGGATTTGTCTTTACTGATGTTGTCTATCCCCACCAAACTCTATTGCCATGAACAACCGAGAAGCCCTAAAGCACAAACAAGACCAATGACTATAAACCAGCACAAATACACAGCATGATTACACAATTAAAAAATGACACAGGTAATGTAGATCACAGACCAATTACATGAAAAGCCTATAAATTCAAAGGTCAGGAGAAAAACAAAGGCAAAGCAATAATAAAATGGTGTGATGAACAAAATTAAATGTGTTGCTTGTTACTTGTTGACTCATCTACAGTCCATCTTTTAGGTCTCTTGTGCTTGAACTTATAATGGAATGGCACAAAGACACCTATTATAAATACGTTTTAATCTAATTACTTAAAGAAATATAATCACCACTAAGTACTTTCTTCACTTAGTTGTGATCCTTTGGAGAAAGGCTTTGGAATTCCTTTACAATACAATTTGCACAAGACTGACATTCAAAAAATGACATCCATTTTTTAATGGCAAAAGGCTAATTAAGCATAACTATAGAGGTCTATTTTAACAGCCTTATAATTAACTTTCACTTGGCTATTTCAGACTCCAGTGATTGAAGTACACAAAGATTCATTCAGCACTGGGACAGGCTTTCCACATCGTCAGTTAAGGGCTTAGTTTAATGTCCATGCAATTTCACTCACTTTTAATCTTCGACTCATTTATAGGTTTTAGGACAAATTTCCTATTCAGTTGAATTCTTTTGGCCAAATTAATGTCAAATTTAAACCACAAGAATTCATGTCTCTGCCCCAAACTGCACAGTTTTACCATGCTAATAGCAATGACACCAATGGTGTGTCACCCTATTTAGTACAGTAGTACAAACTGTAACAGACGAGCACCAGGTGAGAGATCAAATGCAACCACTTCAGCAACCAGTTCAAGCATTAATGCATGTCCATCACTGACCTGCTGTGGTGTACACTTTCTGTAAGATCATAAACAACACAATGTAAAGAACTAAGCACTCACTATATATATATATATATATATATATATATATATATATATATATATATATATATATATATATATATATATATATATATATATATATATATATATATATATATATAACTATATATTAACAGAGAAACTATACTAGAATAAATCAGAAGGCATGGACTTCCTACATGAAATCATGATAGTAACATTATATAATCAGTTAAATACATTTACTTTTTTAATAGTTATTTTTACTATTTTTTTTATGAAAAAAGTTCATCAACATTTATAACTGAATATAACTCGGAAACTGAGCAATATTATCTAATATTTCAATAAAGTATAATTTCTCACTCATTTGTCCAGCCCTGTAACTGACTGCCCACCTACAGTACATCCAATAATTGTATTTTGGTAATTATTTATTTTGTAGGTAGGGTGGCAGATTTATTTTAAAAAAAAAGAAGCAAATTCTTGCAATAAATCACACAAAACAATACACTACCTGGTGTACCTGTTATGATTCAATTAGTTGTAGCTACTTTAACTTTTCACTCTCATGTCATGGAAGCAATTGTGCTGAAAGTGATGTTTAAACTTTTTGCTGTGACCCTGTAGCTTATTCCTATTTAATTGTTGTTTAATAATGCTGTCTCTTAAAAAGCTCTGTCACCTTTTCCATGATTGTTCTCTATAGCTTGGACTCATCCTAATCAACCTCTCATAGTGGCATCTGGTTTTATCTAGTGTCCAGATAACAACAAATAACAACAACAAATACTTGATGCAAAAATTCTACGTATATTCCTGACCATGCATTGTGAAGGTACAGTAAGCCTACAGTCAGTGCCTCTTACTGTGTTCAAGTTCAAGCTGTTAGGATATCAAAGCCCAAAACCTGTTCAGCACCATGGCCAGCTCCACTAAGTGCTCAAGAAGGTGGGGAGGCCTAACTTACCAGGGCTGGCAGCAAGTTTTCATCTACCGTGTCATTGTCATCGGCTGTCTACAATAGGACATCCAACCACTAGTCTGGTGAGTAGTTTGTTCTGTGTGCATCACTCACAGTCTTCTCTCCATTTCCTCTATTATTTAGAGTCAGACTGCCCCAGGAATCCCTCATGCGGAGCATACCACCAAGAATGGGCCGCCGTTAAGCCTTGACCACATCCTCGGCTTCCTCACCTTTAGCTTCTGCCAGCAGTGCTCATCAATCTGCTCGGACTGAACAAAAATTGGCACCCTTTGAACCCTTCCCATTTCTCAGCTCCCCTACTCACTTCCTTTTTATTGAAAAGCACTGTTTTTCCACTCAACTTCTGTGTTCTGGCCTGCCTTAAGGGTTTTGCAGCATATATAAAATTATTGCAACCTTTTGAGATTAAATAACTACACGTCTATATTTTTATTTATATTTTTATGCAATTAATTGTGCAGTACGAATTTTTATTCAAACTTATGTTCACTTACTGACTTCCGGGAAATGCATAGTACGATCACACCTTATTCAGATGGGTAATTACAATATTATCCGATACAGGATGCTCTAAAATATTACATGATATGTGTATCTGAGCAAACCTTACTTGAGGAGAGGAAGTGCCAAGAGTACTAAGGAACAAGGCACAGTATATTCACTGTGACTGTTCATTATTATTTGTCTATTACTTGCATTTGTGACTGCACTTGATGTGCAGCTCCGCTGTCTGTTGGGATTAAGAGGCTGGTTGGTGTTGCCAGTGGCGATGCCAGTGTGATCTGAGTGGCAGAGTAGTTATTCACTCTAACTGTGTGATTGCATCTAAATGTTTGTCAGATCCAAGTCCCTCTTTGGTGTTGTTGTGTTTTTTTCTTTATGAAATGTCATACTGGATCTGGGACCATGTCAACCAGGTGTTTTCCCCAGGGCAAAATGGGAGTTCTCAAATGCTGTGGTTCACTTTAATATTTTAAGAGCAGGGTAATAACTTGCTGGGTGGTCATTATAAAATTAATACAACTTTGATGTGTTAGTTAAGGCAAGCTTAAATGCCTATAATTATTTTGTTCTCTCCACATATTGTTCTAGGACTGCATATTGTTTCCACAGTGTTGTCTTTTATCTACCCTTGCACATTTTACAATGAAAGATTCTTCTGTCATTCATCTTTGAAAACCAATAATTAAAATGGAATATTTGGCAAGCACTAATTAAGTGGTGATGGATGATTATTTCAATCAATAAATGCACAGCAGTGGGTCTATCTGAAACAACATTGCTGTGACTGCACAATGAGTGAAGGAAGGTACTTAACTTTCTGCTAAGGACTCTACTATCTAATGAAAAACCATGTGAAGAATACCTTAAGGCAGGGGTCTCAAACTCAGTTCCTGGAGGGCCGCAGCCCTACAGAGTTTTGTTCCAACCCTGCTCCAACATACATACTATGTAGCCTTAAATAATCCTTAATGACTTGTTTAGTTGGATCAGGTGTTTTTAATTATGGTTGGGGGCTCTGTGGGGCTGCGGCCCTCCAGGAACTGAGTTTGAGACCCCTGCCTTAAGGCATATATGTGTACAGTATATGTATGTCACATGGCCTTTGTGGTGGTTTGTGGACACCCGATGATCACACCTGTGTTTGCTTGATGATTAGTCCTGCTTTGTTGTTATAGAAACAATTATTTCCTGGGAAGAGTTTGTACATTATTTACAATTTTTTTTAAATATATTTTGGATAGGGTGGCTATGGGGAACAACTATTTCGCAATTGAAGCATAATGAATCCTGACATTGTCATCTTGAAATATGCCCATTGCAACCCCAGATCATAACACTTCCCCCTCTAGGCATGAAGGGTACATCATTTCATCTTCCTCTTTACTTTCCTTGATGCGGAAATTACTCTGGACGGAGTAAATCTGGACTCGTCGGACAACATTACCTTTTTCCAACGCTCCACAGTCCGTTCATTATGCTTGTCTAAATCTTTTTTTTATTAGACTCACTGACAAGTGCTTTTCTTAAGGCTACACAGCTGTTTAGTCCCAGTGCCTTGAGTTCTCTTCACATTGTGCATGTTAAAATGCTCTTACTTTCAATAATAAACATAGCTGGGAGTTGTACTGTTATTGTTTTATGATTTGATTTTACTAAGCCTGTAAGCGCTTAAGTGATCATGCATCATTCATAATATTTTACTGACTATAGTCCTTTTTAGAAGGTGGCATGGTGGTTTAGTGAATAGCATTGTCGCCTTGCACCCCCAGGGTCCCATCTTGGGTCTGCAAGTTTGCATGTTCTCTCCGGGGTTGGTGGGTTTCCTTCGGGTCCATTTTTGGCATTCCAAAATTAGCCATAATGTGTGTATGAGAGAGAGAGAGAGAGAGTGTGTGTGTGTGTGTGTGTGTGTGTGTGTGTGTGTGTGTGTGTGTGTGTGTGTGTGTGTGTGTGTGTGTGTGTGTGTGAGTGACATGCAATGGACTGGCACCCTATCCAGGGTTATTTACTTTCTTTCTTTTCTTTTCTTTTTATTTATTTATTTATTTACATTTAATAAATTATTAAATAGATGTGAATGGGTTCAATTAACAAGGTTGAGTGAATGTCTGTAGGATAAAAAAGAGAACATGTTTATAAAGTAAAATGAATGATTCACTGAAACTGATGTTTTAAGCATGATGTGGTAAATGGGTTCACACTTCAATGCAAAAATCCCAACACATTTAAGTATATTATTATTACCGAATGTCTTAACGATGAAAAAAATAAAAAGTGTTGGGCAAAAACGTTTTCATAGAACTGATAATTTTATTACAAAGTTATTTTAAAACTTTATGTAAATATGCACATCATTTGTTTTGAATGAAATGTATTATATGATGAGAAGTGTTTTTCTGCTATTTCTCAAGGTTTAATAATTAATACAATGGCAAAGACAGATAAATCAAATTAATTTAGTCATACTGACATGTTTTCATTGTTGCTACTGTATTTGTGAAAAAATTATTAAGATTTCAGTGGCATCATAAAATTTAAGCAACAAATAATGCATTTGTATTTACTTTACAGCAGCACTTTTGGAGTTCTTGGGTTCTCGGGTGAGTCTGTGTGGATTAGGAGTGAGTAAGGTAGTTGAAGTTGTGTTAACTAGTGTGGTGGGCCTTGAGCTGCTGGAACACTCTTTATTCTTCCTGCGTCCAGCACACCTTCTCTGGATCACCTTCTCTTCAAAAGATCTGAGAGAGGTGCTGCCATAAAAGAAAAGCAGGAACCAAAACAGGGTAGCAATACCCAGAAAGGCAGGTACCTCTTTTTTGTCTTGGCTTGTGGGTATGATTGGACAACCTCACCTTTCTTCTCCTGCTGTTTTAGCAGCTGATCCTATACCCAAGGAACTGTGACTCAGGCAGCCGCAAGAGCCATTTTTTGTGTTCTTAGTAAGTCCTAACTTCTGCAACTTTTTGATTAGTTTCTTTGGGTGATAGAGATGACCCTACCAGCTACGTGAATGAATAATGAAATTGTCTAAATACAGAGCAATGTAGGGGCAATGGTGCCGCACGATACCCATTAGTTCTTGGAATGTAGCTGGGGTGCCATGCAGACCGAAGGGGAGAACCCAGTACTGCCAGTGGCCCTGGTGCTGTTGGAGGTTTTCTCCTTAGTCCCTGGTGTAAGGGCTACCAGCCAATTACCAACTCACTGCCAATTACAATTAATTGTGAGATTTAGGTTGGTGATGAACCGGGCTTACCCCGGTCCATGAGAACATAAAAAGAGGATAATCATCAAACTTACTATAGAGTTTAGCTGCCAGAAGTTGTTACATAGACAGATCGACCCTCGTCTTTTCATTACTGTGAAAGGGCCCCTGCCAACAGGCCAAGAATTTGCATGCCACTGGGGAGCAGCAGGAGCACTCACCAGGCTGGAACATCCATGGTTGGAAGCTTTTGCTCAGTCTGAGCCTTCTGCCTGTTCTGTTTCAAAATAGGGAGAACATGATTCATGCTACTTTGCAGATCTTTAACATAATCAACCACTGATCTGAAGGGTGAGGGCTGCTCCTCCCATGCTTACTTTGCTGCATCCAGAAGACGCAGCTCAAAGACAGTGGAGGCATGCAGACTTTCTTGCACCGCAAACAGCACGTGCTGGATGAGCTGGTTCCAGGATCACTCCCCCTCATCCACCACTCACCACAGCATTCACTTTAGCGTTTGGTTAAAGCATTAGAAGAGGCCATCTGCCTGCGGGTGGTACACTGAGGTGTGGATCTGCTTTATCTGCAACAGCTGACACACATTAGACATTAATTTAGACATAAAAAGTGTACTATGGTCAGTAGATCTCTTTCGGCAGTCCAACACAGCTAAAGACCTGTACCAGCTCACTCTCTCTCTGTGTGTGTGTGTGTGTGTGTGTGTGTGTGTGTGTGTGTGTGTGTGTGTGTGTGTGTGTGTGTGTGTGTGTGTGTGTGTGTGTGTGTGTGTGCGTGCGTGCGTGCGTGCGTGCGTGCGTGCGTGCGTGTGTAAAAAAGAAATGAAATGATAGTCCTGGCATACAATGTGCTGGTGGTGAAACTGGTGCTGGCAATGGAAGTGATCGTTAATTAACTCGTGACCTCCTTTCATCTCTAATGGTTTAGGTTCAAAATGATGGGGCAAACAAGGTTAAAAGCTCACAGCATTATGGGACATTGCCTGTCTTTCTGTTACTTTTATTCATAATGTGACCTGACTCACATAATATGCCTCATTCCTTTAGTTAACAAACACTGGAGTCAATTACATTTTAATTAAACTGCACTTTCCCATGCTTCAGATTATACATGTTCTTAACATTCTATAAATAAATTTAAAGATTTTTACTGAAGGCAACATTGCTCAATAAATTCAACAACAACAAGAACAACAGCAGCAGTAATAATAATAATAATAATAATAATAATAATAATAATAATAATAATAATAACTAAACATGTACATTTTATGAATAAAATGTGAGTGGTGCATGCCCAAAAAGCCCTCTGGTCTCTGGGCCTTTTATAATGACAGTATACGGGATCAGTTGCTAAGGTGCTCTAAAGTGGTTGCTAGGGTGTGGCATGACAGCTTCACAATAATCCTGAAAGACTGCTTGGTTGCCTGAGTAAAATGAGTCCACCCCTATGTCTCTATGCCAATGGGATCTACAGTTAAGTTCAGTTTCAAAGTTCCTATGGGGGTTACCATAGCAGGGAATGCAAATGTTTGTCCTATTTCAATGGGCAGTACATTCACCATAATACAGTATGTCAATGGGGCAAATTTGGACAAACCCTTGCACCCCTGGGGTACAGCTTATACCCTCTCGCAGGGTATGTTCTGACACAGCTTGCAAACCTCTTCAAATGTGAGTCTCTTATATTTCTACAAAAAAGATAATACAAGTGATGCTTTGCTTCACAAGCACAACTAATAAGGCAAAGTCTTATTTATGTCCGTACAACAGTCAGTTTCAGTTCACTAATTTGGTCAAGTAGTGCTCCAGTGGTGCCTACATTTCATATGACCACAGTGGAATGTTTTACTGTGTGCAAAATCCCATTTCCTACTTTAAAACAGTTACTACAGTAATATTAGCATCGTCCTTAGCGGACAGAGCAACTTTCAAAAATATATTTTTTAGCCGAACATATAATAGCTCATCAGATAAAAATAAAAAGGAAGAAGAGAGACCAATTTCACCAGTAGCACCTCTAATGGGAATATACAAATCAATGTGAGCTACCTAAAGAGCCATCCAGCAGGTTATAAAGTCCATGTGGCTACTTCAGGATCTATTTCCTCTAGCAGAGCAGAAGATAAAACTCAGCAATATCTCACCCACAACTGTGTGATTATATTGAATATCAGCATGGCTGAGAGTACCTGCGGCATTTGGCCTACAGGCTCATGCCTACAGCCAAATCAGAAGCTAAGTCGATATTCTGTTTAACCACGATCCTGTGATACTGCTTAAATATTTCTGAGCATTACTCTCCATCTTTGATGCCTGGTTATCGAGGTTGTGCCTGCCTTTCTCTTCAAGGTCATGGATCCTCATAACTTAATTTTGCCTGAGCGAATGTGCTGGTAGATGCTCATACTACATTAAACTATGAGTTTGGAGACAGGATATACATTTTTACACACACATTTATATCTGAGGATCCAGAAATATGTGTGTAAACATATAGACAGGAATGTATACCCTTTAAATAAAACAAAATATAATACAAAATTAAACTAAACACAGCAGCAATTTAAATGATTAATCAAAAATAACATCTTGAAAAATTAGAATAGCATACATTTTTCTCTTACATTTGATCATGGCTTCCAGTTCATGGCTTCTAGTATCTCTAAATATTTGAATATTTTATCTCGAGTTAGAGTAAATTTATATTCATGTATTATAAATATTGAGTATCAGTGCATTAAGAACCACCACAAATGTATGTCCTTAGGAAATGGGCTACATGCATTCCTACTGCATTTCTAATATCAACACACTCCTTAGCCAAAGAGAGCATTAGAAGCATCTTACTTAGGGTAAGGAGAAAAAGAACTTAACTGTTGCTAAGAGGTATAGTACATTTTAGAACAATTTTAGCAATTTATGAGAAATTTATGAGAATGTATGAGGTACAGTGGAACCTTGGATTGCGAGCATAATTTGTTCCAGAAGTGGGCTTGTATATCAAAACACTCACACATTTTCCCATAAGAGATTTCACAGCCCAAAAAAATAAACACCTATAAATAATTAAAACAAAATATAAAGTAAAAATAAAACAAATTAACCTGCACTTTACCTTTCAAAAGGGTAAAAATAAATTCCAACAGATAAGTGTTTCCATTTGTGTGCGCACACACTGTATATGTGTGTATTTGTGCGTGCAGGTGCTGTGTGTTTGTGTGTGTGATGCTAAAGTAAGAGGAGAGGAGGAATGAGCCCCTCCCCTCTAATAATCTTACACAGTAACACTTCCTCCTCTCTTATTTGAGTTTCACACACACACACAAACATACACACACACACATGGAAATATTGCCTTATCAAGAAAATTAACAATAAATCTCTCTAATGACACTCGAGTGAGCCAACACTAACGTACTCTCTGCTGTAAAGTAAAAATAAAACAAATTACCTTCACTTTACCTTTGAAAAGAATCGTGACAGAGCAGTTTTTCCATTAGAGATACTTTGTGTGTGACAGCGAGAAGAGGAGGGGTGTGTGTGTGAAAGCGAGAAGAGGGGGGAATGTGTACGCTGTTCAATGACTCGCGCGTGCACACAGACACGGTGCAGGCTGAGAGAGAGAGAGAGAGAAAATGGATCTTTAACCTCTCTAATGACACTTGCTTTTGCTTTACATGCGTGCACACGTGTGTTATAATAAACAGTACATGCGCACGCGCGGTACACACGTATACAGACACAAAATAAAAGATGTTTTACAGATGTTTATAGTAAACAGTACACGCATACACGGATACGAGCACTAAGACAGAGCAGGGGAGACGATTACCCACAAAACCACTGGCTTAGTTGTGATCACGTGACGATCAGTGTCAAAACAAGAAGCGCATGCCTGCTCCATGATACTCAGTATTCATAAACCAAAACTTGGCCATTTTTCAAGTCAGTTTAAAAAAAAAAAAAAAGCTCGCAAACCGTGTTACTCGCAATCCGAGGTTCCACTGTATTTTCAAGCAGAAAATCAGAAGCACCCACAGACAAGCAGAAGGCCGCAACCTTGTCAAAGCAACCTAGTCTTTAATAATACATCAGCGGAGTCGCAGCAGATTGCCTCCATGTCATACCACATTCATGCAGTAATTCATGCTAAAGAAACCAAAACCAAGTATTGAGTGTATAAATGAACATAATTTTTCAGAATTTCTGTGCAGTATTATTATTATTATTATTATTATTATTATTATTATTAGATTGATGTTAGAGATACTGCTGAGATATTGTTAAGATACTGTCCTTTTAATTTTTATGGTTTATAGGCTGTAATCATCAAATATATAATACAAAATAAAATTTTAATGGTACTCTTTTATATATATATTTTTTTTCAATATACATTAAATATTCATAAATACGTACATACATACATACATACATACATACATACATACATGTTCAAAAGTTAGTATCCCATGTATGAGTCCTGTTTTCCTTTGTAAAACATTACCTTCTCCAGCCTTTGGAGATCTTCCGCTGTTGAAGGGAAGTAATCATGATGAGTAAACTTCATCTACTGCATTAAGTTTCTTTGGCCAACCATTGCGTCTATATTCCTCAACATTCCTTGTTTCAAAATGTTTCCACAAAATATCTTGTACAGCACATATTAAAATCATTAACATCTGCCTTAAAATTATTGCCTGGGAACTGTTGACGACTACCTTGTATCTTGTTGCAGTGCTCAGTCTTCCCATGATGTGACCAGTAACATAAAACATAAAATCTTCCACAACGTCACCTTAGTAGAGTAGTTTGGCTGTTCCTCACCCAATTTTAAGGCTCCTACACAACTGTTTCTGTTTCAATTAATGACTGTATTTCAACCTAAATATGAAATTGATGATTGTGTGTGTGCGCGCATGTGTGTGTGTGTGTGTGTGTGTGTGACAATATGGAATTGAATCAGCATATTTACATTACGTTGCCTTCAAGAGCAATCACTTGACAAAAAGTGAAGCAAATGTACAAAACTTAATAACTGAGGTATTCTATGAAGCAATCATAAAATCCAAGTTTATTGCAAATGTCAGTTATAAACCTCGAACAACAAGCAAAAGTTTTTCCTCCCCAGTCGATCAAAAATTGTTTATGAAAATCTGAAATATACTTACAAAAAAGGAAATCCATAAATTATTAATAAAGCCACAATAGCTGCCTGTCAGAGAATAGCTGACAGAATATATGATCAAAAATCTACAAAATTGAATTGGCTAGGCAATATCCAGGCCGAAAATGGCAAATTATTTAAATTTGATCAAACAATGGTTCATCAAATATTCTCTTAAAGGTGAACGAAATAAATGAATACAGTGTCAGCAGTTCAGTTTTGCTTAGAAGTTGTAGATCAATTTTCTACTATGTTCACATTTCCTGTGCCCACAATCATATATCACTGTGTTTCTATTGAACACAATAACAGTTTAGAGCAGGTGTATTACTATAAACCTTGCAGATGGAAAAACTGTCTAAACCCTACTGTAATGGAAAATTACTTAACATCTTTTGACCAGTTAGAATCAAGCATGTGGTATGAAGTGTAATGCACTGTTATTTTAAGACATGCATTAGGAACACAAAAAAAGTTAACTAACAAGATAGAGAAATAATTGGGTTGAGACCAGGCGTGTATGTGTGTGTGTGTGTGTGTGTGTGTGTGTGTGTGTGTGGCGGGGGGGTGGGGGGGGGGGGGGGTAGCTAAGATTGAAATACTCTATAAGCATTGGCCAGTTATTACAATGATTAATATTTCAGCTGGTAACAATGTTGTAATCCAAAGTTGACATTGCTTCTCATTTCTTAAACAACCAGGCCAAAAGATATATCCTATTGTCATAGAAAATATGTTACTTTGTTTCAGAAGGGTGAAATTATTGACCTGAAAAAAAAAAAAATCTAAAATGACTGGAATTAGGTTGGAACTGTTCAATATGTTATTAAAACCTAGTTGGATAGTGCTGAGCCTTTAACTTCACAGTGGAAATGTGGTCAGAAAAAATCATGAATGGCTGTCATCAGATATGACTTAAACCCTTGGTGATGTAGCCTAAAAATTAGAAACAAACAGATAAAAACAGACGTGTGCTCATAGGAAATCCACTTGTTAGTAAATCTAATCAGAAAACAAGGCTTCAAGTTGCTAGGAATCAAAAAGCTTTTAAGCAGTGAAAAAGGTCATGTGGTCTAATGAGTGTAGATTGACCCTATACCCGAGTGACATCAAGTTAGGGTCAGAAGGCGAGCAGATGAAGCAGGTATGATAGTGTTTCCTGTGCACAAAACAGGTGATTTTACTTATTAGTTCTTGGGTATCTGGCTGAAGAGTTCAGTTGGATTAATTATTGATTGGAACAAATATGTGTCAAGGCTTTTACTTTCTGAAGTCGGAGTGTCAATCTCTGCACAAACATGGGTAAAACTATAGAATTCTCAAATGAATTGCAAAATTCTTTAGCAAATTTCTGAACATGATTTTCAGGAAGCAATTAAACAAGTGTCATGAGAGTACTGGTGACATATTTTTGACTCTATGCCCAACCAGATCTAGCAGGTTTGAAAGAATATATGAATTCATACTAAATATTGATTGTTGTAAAATATTGTTGTAAAATATTCTTAATTGTCTTTTTTTTATGAGCATATTATGAGAATAGTGAATTTCACTTTTGTCTCAATAATTTTGGCTACCACTGTACTTTGGGTGTTTTTTTTTTTTTCCCTGATGGTGGGCATGTTCCAGGACAACAATGAAAAGATACACTGGGCTCAAATTATGAAAGAATTGTTCTGGGAGTGTGTGGAGTCATTTTCACACATGAATTGGCCACCACAGGGTCCTTAACTCCATAAAAAATCTTTGGGAAGTGCTCAAGCAGACCTTGTGTAGGGTTCAACTCTCCTGTTGTGGAAAAAAAAAAGTTAAGAAAATTACTCTATAAAACATTGTCTTGCTGTTGCTATACAGTATATACAGTATAGTGGCACCTTGGGCTGCGAGCATAATTCATTCCAGAAGTGTGCTTGTATATTGAAACACTTAAATATAAAAATTAATTTTTACATTATTAAATATTATTCCCCCATAAGAAATAATAAAAACTCAGATTATTCGTTCTAAACCCCCCCCCCAAAAAAATACATAAAAATAATTTGTATACAAAATATAAAGTAAAAAATAAAACAAATGAACCTTTAAGCACTTTACGTATGAAAAAAGTAAAAAATTAACCCCCGACAATACTGTAAGTGTTTCCCTTAGTGTTTGTGCGCATATGCTCTGTGTATGTGTGCTTGTGTGTTTGTGTGACACCCTCTCCCTCTTCTAGTCTTACACAGTAACCCTTCCTCCTCTCTTATTTGTGCTGGACAACTTTCACACACACACACACACACACGTACACGTACACACACACACACACACACACACACACACACACACACACACACA
>CM059214.1:23770685-23843185 GCA_030347435.1 Clarias fuscus | reverse complement strand
AAACTCTTTGAATGAGAAGGTGTGTCCAAACTTAAATATATATATACAGTATGTCACAAAAGTGAGTACACCCCTCACATCTTTGCAAATATTTGGTTATATCTTTTCATAGGACAACACTGCATAAATGACTCTTTGACACAATGAAAAGTAGTCAGTGTAAAGTTTGTACTGTATAGCAGTGTAAATTTATTGTCCCCTCAAAATAACTAAAAATACAGCCAATAATAGCTGAACCCATGGCAACAAAAGTGAGTACACCCCTGTGAAAATGTGAAATGTCAATATTTTGTGTGGCCACCATCATTTTCCAGCACGGCTTGAATTCTTTTGGCCATGGAGTTCACCAGAGCTTCACAGGTTGCCACTGGAATCCTCTTCCACTTCTCCATCACAACATCAGGGAGGTGGTGGACATTTGACACCTTGTGCTCCTCCACCTTCCTTTTCAAGATGCCCCAGAGGTGTTCTATGGGGTTTAAGTCTGGAGGCATGCTATGCCAGTCCATCACCTTTAACCTCAGCCTCTTTAGCAAGCCAGTGGTCATCTTAGAGGTGTGTTTGGGGTCATTATTATGCTGGAACACTGCTCTGCAGCCCAGTCTCCGGAGGGAGGGGATCATGCTCTGCTTCAGTATGTCACAGTACATGTTAGAATTCATCTTTCCCTCAATGAACTGTAGCTCCCCAATGCCAGCAGCACTCATGCAGCCCGAGATCATGACACTCCCACCACCATGTTTGACCATATGGGTTTATCTTGGTCTCATCAGACCACAGGACATGGTTCCAGTAATCCTGGTCCTTAGTTTGCATGTCTGCAGCAAATTGTTTGCGAGCTTTCTTGTGCACCATCTTTAGAAGAGGCTTCCTTCTAGGACGACAACCATGCAGAGCAATTTGATGCAGTGTGCGGCTTATGGTCTGAGCACTGACAGGCTGACCTCCCATTCCTTCAATCTCTGCAGCAATGCTGGACACACTCATCCGTCTGTTTTCCAAAGCCAATCTTTGGATCTGACACTGAGAACGTGCACTCAGCTTCTTTGGCCGACCATGGCGAGGCCTGTTCTGAGAAGAACCTGTCCTCTTAAAGCCCTGGATGGTCTTGGCCACTGTGCTGCAGCACAGTTGCAGAGTGTTGGCTATCTTCTTATAGCATAGGCCATCTTTATGTAAAGCAAAAATTAGTTTTTTCAGATCTTTTGAGAGTTGTTTGCCATGAGGTGCCATGTTGAACTTTCAGTGGCCAGGTTGAGAGAGTGGAAGAGCTTTTATACCAAATTTAACTCACCTGCTATCTGGCGACACCTGAGACAGTGTAACACTGAGTCACATGACAAAGGGGAAGGAAAATGACTAATTGTGCTCAATTTGTACATTTTCATTTAGGGGTGTACTCACTTTTGTTGACATGGATTCAGTTATTATTGGCTGTATTTTTAGTTATTTTGAGGATAAATTTACAATAAATTTATACTGCTATACAAACTTTACACTGACTACTTTTCATTGTGTCAAAGAGTCATTTATGCAGTGTTGTCCTATGAAAAGATATAACTAAATATTTGCAGAGATGTGAGGGGTGTACTCACTTTTGTGACATACTGTATATAATGTATAAGAGACCTTTCTATAGTACATCAACTGCATCATAGCATGACAGAGAATAAACTGAAAAAAAAAAGACTTGCATTTGCAAGAAGGATGAACCCTTTTAGTTTCACAGAAAAGTGAGCTATAATGACTTGGATGGTTGGATGCGCAACATCTGCAGTACCAAAGTGATCAGCTCTGTCACTAAAAACAGAAAAGAAAATAACAACACATGGCTCTGACACAGAAATCTTTCATTCTTACTGCAAACTGCTAATTAATAACAGCAATACAATTCATGGCCAATGTTGCCGGGCACCACATAGACATCATAGAGAACTAGGAAGTTAGGAACAACATTTGCAGACACAAAGTAAGATAAAGGAAAATCAATCTAATGTTAAATGTGAAGGACCATACATTTAACTCGGATTTTTCTACCAAACGCTTTGTGCCTTTCACACATCATAAATCAAAATCATCCATCCATGCACAACATCTAGCTCAGTTTAGCTGGCAAGGGAGTACCTGGATGGGAGGACTTTGCAGGATAAAGATAGATGAAAAAAAGATGGATAATTGTAAAAAAAAAAAAATTATATATATACATAAATTAACGTCAACTTTTCTGAGTTTAACGATGTCAAAACAATGCCATGGTGAATGTGTGCAACTAAATATTCAAGTATGCATGTTTTTTTATTTATTTATTTATTTATTTTTGGCTGGGCAGACTATGTACAGTTGTCTCTCAGTATTCACAGGAAATTGGTTCCAGGACCCCCACAGATAGTAAAAATCTGCGGGTGCTCCAGTCTCTGATATAAAATGGAACAGTATTTGCTTATAACTACACACATTCTGTATGAGCTCCATACATCTCTGTATACTTTAAATCAACTCTATGTTATGTTACGTTATGTTGTTTTATGTACTAATATAACATAAATATTTTATAATGTATTGGTTATGGAATTATACCTCTCTCATTGAGAGATACAGTAGCGCTTAATTTGTTTTAATTTGTTAGTTTTTGAAGGATAGCCTTGATCAATTAACTGCTTTTAGAAATACATTTTTCTAAAAAGCAAAGAGGGACACATGTCCTAAGTAGGAAAGGAATGAGATGTGATGGCAACAACTACTGCTGGTGGGATTAAGGATCTGTGAACGGCTGGAGGCTATAGCCCGGTATGCCTACGCATCACTTCGTTCGCATAGATGTGCGAGTCAAACTCCAGTTTTGAAACTTTCTAGATGTATTTATTTATTTATTTCATATTTTTGATTGGCGTTTGGTTGATCCCGTGGATGTGGAGCCCACACATGCAGAGGGCAAACTGTATAGCAATGAATAGCAACTTGTGACTTTCCTCTAACGGGCTTGCCACAATAAAGAACATTTTTCCGACTCTTAACCAAATATAATAAAAAGTAAAATTTGTTTTAGAATTAATCTGGTATTAAAATAAGGTAATTTCTAGTTTATTTACAACCTAACCTGCATTGTTCAAAGAAAAGTTGAATCAGTGATATCTTTTATTAAAGAATTCAGCCAGTTCAGCTGAGTGAAATGAGTGGGAGGGAAGTGCAGTGGTGCTGTTGAAATGGCCTCATATTTAGAAGCAAGTACAAACAGCATTGGGGATTGTGAATGTTTTAAACTATCATACATGATTCCTTCTCCATTTCTTGGTGTGAAACTTTATCAGTTGGGAAATGCACGTCCCTTTAGCAAAACTATTGTATACACAATATTTTGTGGTCATGATGATGCCATTTTAAAATGGTACAGGAAATACAATGGATTCTATTGAATATTAAAGCTATTCCACAATTTTTCTTTATACCCTACATATGCACAAAATAATAAAAATGTAGTTTTGTTTGTAGAGCATAGGAAATCCAGAGGAAAAAATCACATAAGAGCAAGGCTGTCATGTAGTGGTAGGCATAACGGTGAATATGTTATACAGGGTGGGCCATTTATATGGATACACCTTAATAAAATGGGAATCGTTGGTGATATTAACGTCCTGTTTGTGGCACATTAGTATATGTGAGGGGGCAAACTTTTCAAGATTTGTGGTGACCATGGTGGCCATTTAGAAGTCGGCCATCTTGGATCCAACTTTTGTTTTTTCAATAGGAAGAGGGTCATGTGACACATCAAACTTATTGGGAATTTCACAAGAAAAACAATGGTTTGCTTGGTTTTAACGTAACTTTATTCTTTCATGAGTTATTTACAAGTTTCTGACCACTTATAAAATGTGCTCAATGTGCTGCCCATTGTGATGGATTGTCAATGCAACCCTCTTCTCCCACTCTTCCCACACTGATAGCAACACCGCAGGAGAAATGCCAGCACAGGCTTCCAGTATCCGTAGTTTCAGGTGCTTCACATCTCGTATCTTCACACCATAGACAATTGCCTTCAGATGACCCCAAAGATAAAAGTCTAAGGGGGCCAGATCGGGAGACCTTGGGGGCCATTCAATTGGCCCACGACGACCAATCCACTTTTCAGGAAACTGTTCATCTAGGAATGCTCGGACCTGACACCTATAATGTGGTTGTGCACCATCTTGCTGGAAAAACTCAGGGAACGTGCCAGCTTCAGTGCATAAAGAGGGAAACACATCATCCTGTAGCAATTTCAAATATCCAGTGGCCTTGAGGTTTCCATTGATGAAGAATGGCCCCACTATCTTTGTACCCCATATACCACACCATACCATCACTTTTTTTGTTCCAACAGTCTTGGAGGGATCTATCCAATGTGGGTTAGTGTCAGACCAATAGCGGTGGTTTTGTTTGTTAACTTCACCATTCACATAAAAGTTTGCCTCATCACTGAACAAAATCTTCTGCGTGAACTGAGGGTCCTGTTCCAATTTTTGTTTTGCCCATTCTGCAAATTGTGTGCGCCGATCTGGGTCATCCTCGTTGAGATGCTGCAGTAGCTGGAGTTTGTAAGGGTGCCATTTGTGAGTAGCTAATATCCGCCGAAGGGATGTTCGACTAATGCCACTCTCCAGTGACATGCGGCGGGTGCTACGCAGTGGGCTATTGCTGAATGAAGCTAGGACAGCCACTGATGTTTGTTCATTAGTGACAGTTTTCATGCATCCACATTTTGGCAAATCCAACACTGAACCAGTTTCACGAAACTTAGCAAGCAGTTTGCTAACTGTAGCATGGGAGATGGGTGGTCTCGTAGGATGTCTTGCATTGAAATCTGCTGCAATGACCCGGTTACTGCGTTCACCAGATATCAACACAATTTCGATCCGCTCATCACGTGTTAACCTCTTCAACATGTCAGTGGCTGTGAACAAAGAGAAACTTGTAAATAACTCATGAAAGAATAAAGTTATGTTAAAACCAAGCACACCATTGTTTTACTTGTAAAATTCCCAATAAGTTTGATGTGTCACATGACCCTCTTCATATTGAAAAAACAAAAGTTGGATCCAAGATGGCCAACTTCTAAATGGCCACCATGGTCACCACCCATCTTGAAAAGTTTGCCCCCTCACAGCCACAAACAGGACGTTAATATCACCAACCATTCCCATTTTATTAAGGTGTATCCATATAAATGGCCCACCCTGTAGATTTAATGACAGTTCCACAGATAGTGATTTGTTTGTTTATTAAAACAGTTACCCACAAGTGATGGAAATTCTTGAAAATCTCTATCCTGAAAAAAAAAAAAGCGTTTCTTTTTCTCTCCTTATTCTGCTTTATACTAAATTCCGGGGTTCCCAAGTTAATTAAATCAAATGTCATTAAATGAAAAGCTGATGTTTTAGGGTGTGCAA
The DNA here is from genome assembly GCA_030347435.1 of Clarias fuscus. NCBI lineage: Eukaryota > Metazoa > Chordata > Actinopteri > Siluriformes > Clariidae > Clarias > Clarias fuscus. The sequence continues at coordinate 23,837,762 of CM059214.1, read as the reverse complement.
TGCCTTATTCTACATACCAAGTAGTGCCATTGATTAGGGCTTAGAGAGGGATTTGGGATTCAGCCTTGTTTTAAAAGCTAGTTAGCTTTGTAGCTTGCATTAGCTGTGAACAAAACAACATGTTCAGTTTAGAGGCAATTGTGAATAGCAATTACTAAGGGGAGAAAATGTTGTTTAAGATGACATATCTGAAGCTATCTGCTGTTTATCTTTCTCAATGTGCTTACATGACTGGTTTTGAACGTGGGTTTTGGCTTCTCTCCTCTCTTTCCAATACTGTGGATCACACTGACCTACTGAACTTTGACCCATGTTGACGACCAACAGTTGGTGTAATTAATAATTGTTGGACCATTGTTGCTTTAATATCAACACTCATGGAATACTGTATCTCTCATCCAATCGGATCACTGGATTGGAACTAACTGTTTTATAATTTCTCATATACAACAATCATCCATAGCATTAGGCTGCTGGCAGGTGAATAACACTGATTATCTCCTTACAATGACATCGGGCCGTAGGTGGGATATATTAGGAAGCAAGTTACATTTTGGTCTCTTAAGTTGGTGTGTTGAAAGAAGAAAAAAAAAAAATGGGTGAGCACGTGATCAACTTTGACAAGGGTGAAATTGTGATGAGTGAAATTATGATGGATCGCTAACTTGGGGGACGTTCCTGGTCTTCAGTGGTCAGGAGCTTCCAAAAGGGTCTAAAGAAGGAAACTCAGTGGACCAGCAGCCAAGGCTCATGGTGCATGGTGCCTGTGGGATTTACTCAAACAAACCTTTGCTTACCATGCAGATTGATGTTTGACTCTGTCACCACTTCACCTTGAATACATCTGGTACTATAGGCACTAACTGCTAAATACCAAGGACACCCTAGTGTGGTATAATGGTATTAGGAAATCTGTTAATATTCTTCAGTTGCAGAAAACTTAATGAACTTTTCCAAATCTCTGATACCCATGAGCCTATTCATAAATGGTACTCCATCACACTGAGCCATGTTCCACTACAAAAAATAAATAAATAAAAATCTGTGAACGCCATAAAAGCTAGTAAGGACATACTGTAGTATTATTTCCCTAGATGTCGAGCTGTCATGCTTTTTTCTTTTTTGGACATGTTTAAAAAGAGCCTGGTGAGGATGAGGATAAGGACATAGTAACAATCCTAGGGACTTAACTTACATACAACAAGCATGATGCAGACAGGAAATATTGGATGTCGTTCTGATTAAGATGTGCTTGTGTTCTTGCGATGTTGCTCTGTTGATGGAGTTCTTACAACGACCTCTTTAGGCTTGTGCTACTGTATGACCAAGGATAGATCCATGCCATGTTGTAGAAAACCTTATTGAGTTCCTATTACATTCTTACCATAGTGCTTACCATATTGATGCCATGCCTACAGCAGGTTCTCAGAGCATCTATGTCATGTTCAAAATATTTAGTATAACTACTTTATCCAATTCCTCACACCATCACTTTGTGTATAAGCATGTATTTATTTGCGGTATTTATTCTAACCACATAGTAAGAGCATGAAAAGTGCCTGGTAAGAATGTATTGTGATCTGATTGGAGATAAATTTACGAAGTAAAAACTTTGTTCTATTTTTTTTTTGTTTTTACCCTGTTCCCACTGTGTTATTTAATATTTTTAGGACTCCGTAGGAACTTAATGGTCTTCGTCGCAGTGTGACAGGGGCCTAAAATAACAGCCGCCTTACAAAGTATTTTACTGTATGAAGAACAATTTTTTGTTTCTGTATATACTATTCTTTTAACACATAAGAACATTTTTATTAGTTTATTATGTGTTTATAATATGTACATCATCTGCTATAACAGTCCTTGTGTATGAATTGTTACCACAGAAATGTATTTTTATGAACATGTGAGAGCACATTATTGTGAGAGCTTCTTACATAGAAAAATGAATCAAATTCTCCTGACCAATGAGACTGTAGAACTGAATAGAGCTGTGGTCTAAAATTGTTATCATTCTTTCCCCTGAAATATTTGTGTGGTCAGTCATATCTAAAAGCACTATTATCCTGATGCCTTTTCCTATCTTTGAGTGCTTCACTCCATCACCTTCTCCTTTCACCAACAATCCTCTCTTCACTTCATGCATCTCGCTTTACTGCTCTTCTTTTTCCTCCAGCTCTATCTCTCTTTTCATTCCGCCCATATGTAATAGTATTAGGCAGCAATGGTAAGCCAGGTGATAAACACTTTGCCTTTTTCGCCAACAGGGATAGGACCCTGATGTATGTGTGTGCTTGCACCATCCTTCCTGCTAGTAGCTCCCAGAGATGATTGGCTTCTTGTAATTGGCTGCATTATTGAATCCAGTCATCACCCTATCTCAATATTTATTTGACAGACAACCAACATAAATCACAGCTTCTTGCAATAATCATAGTTAGACAAACGATACTATATATTGAGAGTGTTGCATATATTCGCAAATCTTTCTAAGATGCTTCATGAGTCTGTGTGATGAGAGAGCATGTCTAAATAATTAAATACCTAGTTCTACTCTTAGACTCTGCCCAGATATCCTGGCCACAAAAAGCACCACTTTTCCCAGAACTGATGAAAGCCCTAAAAAAAAAGGGTGGGGGGGGGGGGGGGGGTGGTAGATGAAAGTTCTGCTGACAGAGATTCAGTTTAAGACTAGGGTAAGGATAAAGCAGTGGCTTCTGATATTGCACTATGAGCTACGCGTTGCAGGCCAGACACCACTGCTCTCTGTACCCAAATGAGACATGACATTCTCTCACAAGCCGGCATACTCGTTCAGATTAATTATTTATAGCCAGCACACACAAAGTGTGGCAGTCTGGGCAGCAATCGTTGGAGGCTCATTACATAGAAGGGCACTTGCTTGTCACTCATCTTTACAAAATTGTCTGTGTATCAGTCTCAGAATGTCAACACTGCTGTGTATTGGTGCCATGCTCCTTACATTTCTGTGTCACTGAAGCAGTACAGCTTAACCTCACTGGAAGTTCAGAATCCTGGCTTATTTCCTTTATTTTAAATGTAAAAAAAAAAAAAAAAAAAAGAAGAAGAAGAAGAAGAAGAAATAAAAAGTAAGAAAGAAATATAATTTTTATATATACAGTATATTGCTTGAACTATCCCATCCAGCTTGATTAATAACCAGACGTATATTCTTTTTTAAATATTAATGAAATATGAATTTTCATTTTAAAATAAGAATGAAAGAAATCCTGAAAATGATCTTGTTCATCACAAATTTCATCTTGTTCATTTTGCTATATAAATTTCTCCCTTAACAAACACAAATGGTGAAAACGTGCATTAGACGGTTGCTTTATTCAAGAACGCGCAATCTCCTGAGATGAAGCTGATAATTAATGCACTTAACTTGATAGAAAACTTCACTGAGCATTCTGTTTGTGTAAGCTGTTTGTAGCTATGATGAATTGTGAAAATGTCCTAAATAAATAAATAAATAAATAAATAAATAATTCACTGCTTCAAGCCAAGCACTGTACCCATTAGTGTAATGATGGCTTCAAGGCACTGCCAAGAGTTTAGAATATCATTAAAAATAGTAATAGCCATATCAACTTTAGGGCTGCAAAATCTTAGAATTACAGCTACATTACAGAATGTACTTAATAAACCAAACACATCAGTGCATGATGATACAGGAAAATTTATCAATAGCAGGCTGGTATAACACATTTTAGGATCCCCCCCCCCCCCCCCTCTTATACTGTACATCAGCAATTTACCTATGATTACAGTTTTTCATTTATTACTGAATGACATAGCAGGTTTTTTAAAACTGTTTATGGCTACACTTAACTTATCATTACTTATTACTTATTGTCATTATTTATCACTGCTATTAACAATCATTCCTTTAACACACTTTTTCTCTCTTTCTCACTTGATGGGAGGTCTTTCCTCTTTTCCTCTGCAGATACCAGCAGGGTCTATTAGACACTGGATGCTGGAAATCTGGTTAATTCTGACAAGACAGAGATACTTCTGCTTTCTGATTATTATGCTGCTGAAAGAGGCATTCATGCTTTCGCTTGATTGGACGATTTTAAAGCCTTGCTGGCTTCATGTACATTAGGTGTATAACAAGCTCCAGAAGTCCAGAATGCCGTGCTGTAGTCAGAATCAGAACTAGGACCAGACTACTGGAACCTAGTAGTCACACTGGCTGTAAAATTAGTAAAATGTTCCCAGTAAAATGTTGAATTAACACTAAAAGTCATAAAGTATACAAAAGTATTAGTACCTCCAATAATGAAGACTACCATATGGGACAGATCCTTTTCTTAGTTCCCACCTATAGAGCAGATACTCTTCAGGGCACAGTCACAGTTTTTAGGTTTAAGCAGATAAGCCTATTTGTTTAGTCAACCCTCTACTGAAAGTCTTTGTGTAAGTTTTCTTATTTAATTTAGCATTATTAAACAACTAAACTAACACAAAGTTTTGATGTTTGTTTAGAATTTTTTTTTTCTGTTATTATCTGTTATAGTATACTGGTATATAAAGCAAGCTCTGTTTATTTAACTTGCCATAGCCTTCCTGTTGAAGTCTCTGCTTACACTCTGGGCAAAATGCACGATGCTGTGCAAAAGTCTTGAGCTGTTTTAATGCAACAAGCTGCAAAGTGCATACAGATGCAATGTAAGAATTCTTTGTTTTTGTAACAATCTCAGCAACAACCTCATTTCCCCTCTTGTCTGTTCCAGCTATTCAGCATCACCGGCATACTAATCGCCAGCCTGGTTATCTGTCATTGTCTGCACCTGTTTCTCACCATTTATTCCTTAAATCAGATGATTTTAATGATGAAATAATTCATAGCTCACTGTGTAGCTTAGCAAACAGAATTCCTCTGAAACTTGTCAGGTACAGTGACTGCACTAAAAATGAGATTTAAAAAAAAATGGCTAAAAGAGAGCAAAAAAAGCTTTGGAAAGCCTGGAGAATTATTCCTTAAGCCTACATTAAAAATAAAAGAAAGTCTGGCTCTTTGGAACAAAATGTGAAGAAATGTGGGACGGCTCAAGACTTTTGCACACTATTGTACATCCTGAGGCTGCACATGGGACCATGTGGATAACCCTAAGGTGCCACGAGATTGCTGTGAATGGTACCACACAGATTTTTTAAAGATTGCTGTTGATGGTCTCACTCAGATAGCCTAAAGACTGTACTTACCGAAAAACAGTCTACACTGAAGTCACATTTATTATTCAGCAGATAACTTCACTTAAATATAATAGATTTAAAGCTAAATGCGGTAATGAAATGATGCCTATATTACAGATACTTTCAACAAACGCAAGACTGTTTCACTTTATAGTACATAGTAGTGAAAGTGTAATGTCTCGTAATTACACTGTTCAATGTTACGCAGAAGAGGATGGCTTTCCTTCTGTATTTGGTGCCTCTCAAACATTTTTTCTCCATGTCATCTTAGGCTTTTTTTCTTGCTTGCCACTGTTGCATCTGGCTTTTTCATTAGGATGGAAATCTAAATTTCTGTTTATGTTTCTTTGAAAAAGCATTGCAAAAATGTCCATTTTTAAAAGCTAAGTAAAATGAATTCAATAAAATTAAGACAAAGCATTGTGAAGAGAAACAAAAAGTACCCAATACTTTTTTCCATAGTGCAAAGTCACACCTGTGGACAAAGAGACACATTTACATTTGTGGCTGTCTTTTGTCTTGTATATATTCTGTATATAAAACTATGAGTCAGATTTTGGGCCAGCTCTGCTGCTTTACAAATGTAAACATATGTAATTAATGTAAATGCATAATTTGAATGTCAGCTGGGGTTGTCAGAGCTGTGCTGAAAATGAATCCTCCAACTGTCCAAGAATGTCCAAGAATATGGGACTGGTTCACAAAGATTGCTTATTTACCAAGTTGGATTCAGATTTTAATTAAATCATACATTATTATATTTTTATTTTCATTTGCTGTTTGGAATGGGTTCCCTGTTGAGTTTGGTTCCTCTGAAGGTTTCTTCCTATTGCCATCTCAGGGAGTTTTTCTTTGCCACCATCCCCATCGGCTTGCTTATCAAGGACAATCTAATAATTTTGGTTCATATAGTCTACATTTTTCACATTTCATACAAATTTCCAGAATTTTCTTTTGATTGTGTAAATCTGTTTTGCGACAATGACAATTGTTAAAAGTGCTATACAAATAAAATTTAATGGAATTGAAATGAATTTTATACTGCAATTCCTGTTTCTAGTAAAGCACCATCATCATCATCATCTATACTGCTTAATTCTGTATTCAGAGTCACGGGGGGCCTGGAGCCTATCCCAGGAGACTTAGGGCACGAGGCTGGACAGGGTGCCAATCCATCGCAGGGCACACACACATACACACTCATTCACACACTACGGGCATTTTTTTTTTGGGAACGCCAATTAACCTAACCTACATGTCTTTGGACTGGGGGAGGAAACCCAAGTTCCCGGAGGAAACCCACCAAGCACGGGGAGAACATGCAAACTCCATGCACACAGAGACGGGAATCAAATCTGGCCAGGAATCGAACCTGGACCCTGGAGGTGCTAACCAGTATGTGTAGTGCATAATTAGTTAATTCTATACAGCACACACAATCAAAAGAAAATAAACAAGTGATACTTTAACCAAAAATTGAATTCAACCACATTGTTAGTGACACATGTTGGTATCAGAGCAACAGGCATTGTGATGCATGGGATCTGGGTGACTTTTCAGTGCTTCTGGCAATGAGGAGAGATTCATAAAACAAATGAGTATTGTTACATAGCTCAAATTATGTTGCAAATAGATTCATACATTATTTCACAGGTGCTTATTGGTGCATACACATATATTCCGTCTATGTACTGTATGATGAAGGTCTCTGCTGCCTCTTCTTTGTACTTCAAGCCAGATATCAACACATCAGGCTACTACAGTAAATTGTGATTTGTGTTATGTAGTTGGGAAGACTGTGAAAAATGGCATCTACCTAACATTTATGTCTACCAGCACACTATTAGCACTTTTCATTGAGTAAGATATAAAACAAACAAATCAAACTACACAGAAATGAAATCAATACACAGCAGGTTTTTATACAGTATGTGTTGTGTCTGAGGTGACTCTGTGATGTACTGTATTTGAGGTGTCTCTCAGGAACTAGCAAATAACTAAACCTGCCGTTACAGTGGTAAATACACACCATAAGTAGTCCCCATAGTGTTGCATTATAGTGTCAGGGAGAAATTATTATTTGTAGTGTATGAGAACATTTTTCATAAAAAATGACAGTGGTCTCTTCAGTGGCCTCATTTCCTGACTTTTGACAGGCAACAGAGAAATGTGAAGAAACGGTGAAAGTCAAAATGTGTAAAATTAATTTGTAGCATACTAATATGTGTAGAAAATGTGTCAAAAAACAGTCTCAGAATATCTGGAAAATGTTTTTAAAAGCTGAAATGCCTTTTTTAACCAAAATAATGTCTACACATATCTATAAAAACTGAAACATTTAATGCCATCTAACCACATAACTAACCAATTAACTTCACAAACTTTCCGTTTTTATGGATTCATAAATTCATAGTGCTTCTGACCTTGACAATAAAGATTCTTATTCAGAGTTGATTTACAGTACGTGCTCAAGAAAATCACAACAGAAAAAAAAGTGTATAAAAATTTAGAACAAACTGTTTATCATCAATAGCACTATCTTTAGTGCTAAACTATTATTATTATTTTTTAAATAATAATATATTTTTGAAATCCAGCAGACCTTTTCATTTTAAGGCTTTAAATTAAATGCATTTTGTTTGTTTGTTTTTTATGCTTTTAACATACAGTACCCCCTAATGATAAGATTTAGCTTACCAGCAATGAGGAACATGAGTTAGGTATTTTTGGTATTTGGAGGAAGAAATAACAAAAGGATACATTTGTGAGCAGCTTCTCCTTAATGTTGAGCTTCTCTCTTCACTTTTTATACCGTTTTAATGATTTTCTCCTAACTTGCTAATCCTCATTGCTGTAATCTCTTAAAAAAATACTTGTGTGTTCAAAATACTTACAAATATAATTAGTTAGAGTTACTAATAATAAAAGAGTTACATACATACATATGTATATACTTATATATACAACCTCATATATTTAGAGCTTTTCTTTTCACTATATTTGGCAACCTGCTGTGAAAACATGTGAAACATATCCTATTTTATCAGAAGTGCAAAGAAATCTGTTATGACATCTTTATCTGTCTTCATTCTCAGAGCAGTTTTAGACATGCAGAGCTTTTTTTGTGCCACTGTTGGGGAACAAATCAGAGTACATCTGCCTCTCAGGGTGTCAGTCTGTTGGATGTTTGCCTAAATTGGCCACCTATGAGGAAAATGACATTGTTTTGTGTATAGCCTAACCATGCAATCACCACAGAATTCTTCTAAAAATCACAGATTTAGGATATGTGGTCCACACAAAAATAGAATGCATGGCCTCGGATATAAATGGTTGCTTTTATTGTGGAGGAGTATGGTAAATCCAGCCCAAAAATGTCTGTGGAAGAAAATATTTTTCTTTGCAACCCATCACAGAAACTAGAAATATGCCCTTGACATCATCACACAAAGACGTTCATGTAAATTAGCAGTTTCTTCAGTTCACTGAATTCTTTTGTTGGCTATAATCAGATTTTAGGAATTTGGGATACTACAAAAGGAAGCTGCAAAGAGTATTTGTAACTTGCAATTAGGGATGGTGGTAATTCATATTTTGTTTTCTAGTGTGTCTATTTATTTATTTATTTTTTTCTATTTTAACAAAGGGTTCCTAATTAAGACAGTGTGCTGCCACAACTTGATTGCTACTTAATTCATGTTGTAATTTGGCAACATTCCTGCAGTGCACTTTTTAAAAATGCGCTCTTCCACCCAGCAATTGGCTAGTTTACAGAAGCACTCACCAGAGACGATGATGTGAACTCGTAAATGCAGTGACTGTGAACATGTATAGAAGAAATATGGGCAGTACTCTCTACTCCTTTCATGCATTTTAGCACAGTAGCGTAATAGAAGAAAAAATGGTTAGTTGTGTACATTTTTGTAAGATTGCTTGTTTTATACTATGAGGTTGGCGATGCATTTAAGGCCTTGGCAGTGAAGTCAGACTATGGCAAAAAAAAAAAAAGTAAAGTCACAGTTATTTGAACATGGACCTTAGACATGACAAGACTATACTGTTTTTAATTACTGTACACAAACAGCCACAAACAATTTTCTTTTATTATTTTTTCAAAATATAATTTTGGTGGCATTGGGATAACACGGAATGAATCACACTGACCGAATGATAAAAAACTATATACATGGATTAGTCTTGCGTTTTATTTAGCTGGATAATGTCCTGATGCTTGTAGAATAGAAATGCATAAGGAAAGCTTAAAGCCAAAAGAGAAAGGGAAAGGAGAAACATGCAATAGATAAAGGTATGCAGCTGTGTTATCTCTTTATATGACACTACATAACACTTATGTATGTTAACCTACCATGTTGTGTTGCTCGCTTATATAACATTCCCCATAGTGTAAGTGCAAGCGTGTGTGTGCTTGTGCCCTGCAAGGGATTGCCACCATTCCAGGGTGGATATCATTAGGGATAGGCTCCAGGCCTGTTGTGACATGGTAGGGAATAAGCCATCTAAAGAATTAATAAGATTAAGTAATTACAAATCTAAAGTGGAAGTTAAACAACCCATGTACGTTCTTTCATCTAATTATGAATGATGGAAAATAGGAAATATAAGCTATGAGCCTGCTCATGTTAAAGTAACACAAGAGTAACATTTCACTTTAGATAGTAATCACCAGCAACCGTAATCCTGTACATAATGTGCATACGTTTTTTTTTTTTTTTATGATTTTGGTCACTGGCATGAATGCACTAGTCTAGCATTTTTCACAGTTACTGTAGCTTTTCTTGTGTGTTCGCAAGCAAATAGGTAACCTACTGTATAAATAAGCAAAAGAAAACAACTAAACCTTTTGAAAATAGAAAGCAACCTGTTGTATGCAGTGAAGATTCTGTGAAGAGCAACGGTAGCCCCAAGTCAGGCCTTTGAAAAGTCTGTAGTAGCGTATTCAGAGTGTTATGCTGCTGTTGTATTGGTAGCATGCAATAAAACCTGAATCAATCTCTCTCGCTTTTGTTTGCTCACTCAGTCACCTTTAATGTTGCACCTACTCATTAAATGTATGTAATAATGGTGGTTCTTGTGTGTATAAAGAATATATTGCTGGCAGCACTCCTGGTAATAGTAATATATTACTATTATAGAAAAGTAATAGAAAAAATAGTACAGTGACACCTTTGCAATATGAACTCCCTGCCTCATGAACGCCTTACGAACCGGAATTTAGCAAGAAATTTGCATTGGCATATGAAGCATTTTCAGCATATGAGCAACAACGCAAATTGCACCAAGGCTAAAAAAAAAAAAAAAAAAACTTGTTTGTAACACTATAAAGGAAAAGAAGTTTACTTTTTTTTTTTTTTTTGCAAGATTTAATGAAGACATTTAATGAAGACATAGCACCATTCCTAGGGTTTCAAGAATGTTAGCAAGAACAATTTCAAGAAGAAAACCGAGCCACCTTCAGTTTGATTTTAAAGCAGACGGTGCCAAGAGGAATCATACAGTAAAATAAGGTTAAATGAGGTTTAATATGTATTTTACTTACTTTACATGTATCTGACTTTTTTATTGTTTTCTACATGCAAAAATATGGTTATAATATTGCAAATTTTTTCCAATATTGGAAAAGCATTTTTATAAAGGTTATTATAACATCAAAGGAGTATTAAATCTGGAACAGGATGTTTATAAAGGGTTTTTTTTTTTATCTGCCTACTTTAAGGGTGGTAGCAGCATATACAAAACATAGTCAAATGCAACCAAATATGTGGATTTATATACACAGTCTCCTAACATACTAACCATTGCTTAGTTAGCTCTCAGTATTTGGTTTTCATACCTTTGCTCTGCTAAGGCATATCAACAAAAGAAAAAGGTTACATTATTATAAAGCAGAGAAAATACATAAATTGGAAATTTGACTTTAAATGCAATGTTTACTAACCTATTATTCAGGGCTTTAGAAGAAATGGCATGCACCCACAGAACAATAAAATTATTCCAAAAATGCAAACTCAATTAAAAAAATATGACTTTTTTTTTCTATTGTACCTGCTGGAAGTAGTTGTTTTGAAACAAATGTTGCCTTCCAAGAAATACTTCATTGGCACTTTTCACAATAAGAGCAATCAGCACAACAAAACAGTTTTTGGCAATACTATTCCTGCCATGTTGACAGCTGGCTGACTGCCCACATGCTACCTAGCTAGGTTATTTGCATATTGCACCAGTGAAAAGAGATTTGATCACAATGTGCACAGAATGTAGACGATTAAGACACATACATGGGTGAATAAGCAAAGGTGAGATCAAATCCTCCCATTGCCAGATATTAATATCCAGCTAGTCATCACATGTTAATGCAAAATATAAATTGGCTCTAAAATGACTAATTCTGTTAAATTGTGGATTTATTTTTATCCTAAAGTTATCATAGGTACTGTTCTACAGTAGTTAACTTCATCCTGGATATAAAAAAAAAAGGTGTCCTTGCATGTTTTTTTTATTCTGTCAGATGCCAAACATTAATCATTTTTGACAGTTTGCTTCTCATGGCCGCATGTGTCTAGTTTAAACCTAGAAATTGGCACAGATCTGCCAGACAAGCATTTGGCTTTTTATATTTTGACAGCGTAGTTGTCCATTTCTCAAAGCGACATGAGCTCTTTTCCCACATTACAGGTCTGTTTCACTCAGATGCTTTTTAAACACTTCCCCTATTCACACAAGGACAGCAAACACATGTAATTAACAACTCTTTAGGCACTTTAATTCTTGCAATAAATAAATAAATAAACAAGCATGAAAAGGGAAAACAAATGTAAGCAAATGCTAGGATGGTGCTCTCGCCTTTATTTAAGAATCTGAAATCATTTAATAAGAGGTGAACATTTAAAGGTCGAAACCATAATTATGAAACAAAAGCAATAATGAGCAATCAGTGCATTCAATCACAAGTGGGACTGAATAAAGATTTATTTTTTCCCTTCCAGTATTCCTGTCTCTTCATATATTCCAGACAAATTAATGTGTTGGAAAACAGTCTGCTGGTTCTAAAATTTTAGATAGTATAATATTACTTACAGTATCTAATATTATTTATAGTATGTTGTACAAAACATTTTGCCTTACATAATGAATGTCTGCAAATGTCATGGATTAAACATTGTTTATAGTTCAGTGTAGACATGCTCCAAACCATTTATAGACTGTCATAAAAAAGCCTAACAACTGATTCACAACTACGTCTTAAATGGCATCTTACATCACAATGTCATAAATTGTACAGTGCCATAAAAAGTGTTTGCTCCTTCCTTTTAGTTTCTTTTTTTTTACACTTAAATGATAAAGAAAATGTACCAAAAACTTACACAAAGAGTAAATACCAAATCCATTTTATATATGATTTAATGAGAGAAAAAAGCTGTCCAAACCTACCTGGTCTTATGTGAAAAAGTAATTGCACTAAACCTAATAAACAGTTGTGCTACTCTTGGCTGCAACAACTGCAATTAAGTGTTTGTGATTACTGGCAATGAATTTTGCACACATTGTAGAAGAATTTTGGCCCATTCTTCTTTGCAGGATCCTTTTAATTCAGACATGCTGAAGGGTTTTCAAGCATGAACAGTCTGTTTAAGGATCTCAATTGGATTTAAGTCCGGACTTTGACTCCAAAACCTTAATTTTGCTTTTTTTGACCCATTTAGAATTGGATGTGCCCGTGTGTTTCGGATCATTGTCCTGCTGCATAACCACAGTGCACTTGAGCTTGAGGTCATGAACTGATGCCTGGGCATACTCCTTTAGGATTTTCTGGTAGAACACAGAGTTCATTCAATTATGGCAAGCCATCCAGGTCCTGAAGCTGCAAAGCAGACCAGAGCTGCAAAACAGCCCCAGACCATCACACTACCACCACCATGTTTGACAGTTGGTATTATGTTATTTTTATGAAACACTGTGTTAGTTTTACGCCAGATGTAATACAAGCCTTCCAAAAAGTTTAACTTTTGTCTCATCAGTCCACAGATTATTTGCCCAGAAATCTCAAGACAATCAAGATCTATTTCTGGCAAATGTGAGTCGAGCATGTGTGATCGTTCTGGTCAGCAGTGGCTTTCTCCCTGTTGAATCAGGCAGGTGGGGTGTGTAGTTCTTTAGAAGCTGGTCTGGGTTATTTTATAAGCTCCTGACTAAGTCATCGTTGTGTCCTTGGAGTAAGTTGGGTAGGCCGGCCACTCCTGGGAAGGTTCCATGTTTTGTGGATTTGTGAGTAATGGCTCTCTCCATTGTTTTCTGGAGTCCCAAACCTTTAAAATGGCTTTGTAACCCTTTGTAGACTGATACAGTACATATCAATATTTTTTTAATCATCTATTCTTTGCTAACTAGATCTTTTACTATGCTTGTCTGTGGGTTTATACAGGTTATAATTAAGTGCCCTCTTTATTCAACAGGTATGGCAGTAATCACTCCTTTGTGTGTGGGGGGTGTACTTAATTTGTTCATTAAAAAACTGTATTTTGTATTTACTCCAGTTATCTTTGTGTTATATTAGAATTTTTTTAATAGTATAATTTTGTTTAATGATCAGAATCATTTCAGTGTGACAAATATGCAAAAAAAAAAATACTTAAAAAGGGACAAAAATACTTTTTCATAGCATGGTATGAAGCTAAATATGAACTGGATTTATATTTGTAGTAAGAGTAAAACTCAGTTTATTGTCTGTAGATGAGCTACTTAATGTCAAGATGTACAGTATAAACTTGACTTTAAACTTGACAGATTGAAAGTACATTTTATATACAGTGGTGGCCAAAAGTGAAATTCAATGTTAAAAGTCTAACATTTTAATTTATTTTTTATAATGACAATCAAAATAATCAAAATAAGTTTTATTTCATGCAATTAAATTTCTATACAACAATCAGTGTTTAGTATTATGTTCTTTAAAACATGCTGGATCCAACTGGGTGTAGAATCAAAAAGATGTCTGCAGTACTCTGGTGTCACTTGCTCTATCCATGTCTGTGTAATTGTATCCTGAAATCATATATGCAGCATTAATACACTTGAATGTTCCTTAGTTGAATGATTGGCAAAGGTGGTTAACACCAAAAGTGGTCAAATGCTGTTTAACTTTAGTTCATAAATAATTGAATAAATGAATTAATGAATGAAAGACGTCTTATCATCATCAATAATCTGTTTTGTTCATGTGTACAAGTAAGGCATCATTGTAAATGATCCTCTGCCTAATGACTAACACTCACTTTAGCTAAAACGCTATGAGAAAAAACCCTCCACTTCAGGAGCTATTAAGTTTTCCTTTCAGCCCTAAAGGACTACCTGAATTGCACTGATTCTTTACATGCTACCATTTTGAGAAAAGCATTCTTGACAGCTGAAGAACAATAGTTCAAATGAAGTCAAATGGCTCAAATGAAACCACTGGAGAAGGCTGCTATGAGAGAATCTGTGAACCAAATAATGATGGATTACGTCAACTTTTGCGCTGTATCATCATAGCTGGTGTAAAAGTTGAAGAGCACGGTGAAAAATGTTACCTGTTGGACAGTCAGATCACCATAATCACCTTTTTTTTTAATGTCCACACAAATTCAAAATCTGGCATGATTGGCTCTACTGTATAGTTATACTTGAATAGTTCCCCCGGCTTTTCCTTGAGCATTGCTGTATGAGCAATGATTTGGTGAATGGCATTCATTTTAGATCGAGAGTTTTAGAGGTGATTCTTTTTCAGTCAGCCTGGACAAAAAAAGGGTTCAGAGGGCCTCTGAGTTTTATTTTACACTGACCAACTTTGACTTCTCTTCGTCCAACCTGCCATTATTTCAAATGTGTCTACAGGGTCTCCACGGCCACCTGTGAAAGTGCAGGCTGAAGTCCTGTATAATTTTCCCATCTTCCCTGCTCCCGGTGTGCTAAATTGCATTGGAAGATGGATTTTTTTGGCATCTGAGGCTGTCATGTCTCCACTGGGGAAGCCTTTATGCACTAGTACACTCGCTATGAAAGCGAATTCTGCAAGGGATGGAGGGGAATCAAAGTTGTTGAGTCAAGTGCTGCCACTCCAGTGAAGCACTGGTCATTTTTCTCTGTCAGATAGTCATATCTTTTACAAGAATATATTGCAGACACTTTGAGCATTTCCTTGTCTTTCTGTTATGTAAATGCCTTCTGGCCGTTATCCAACGAGATGACCATGATCATTAGATTAGGGCCAAGAACAAACCAACAGAAGCTGTTTTTGTTTTGTTTTGTATTGCTTTGTTTATTTTTGCCTTTGGCATGAACCAGAGGCCTTGTAATGCATATTAAATAAGATTTCTGGAGCAGCACAAACCATTCGTAGTCCACAATATTATATAAAAATGCAAAGAGAAGGTTTGATAAAGCTGTCTCGGAGCTAGATACTGATATTCTTATGTACTCTTTCGAGTCAGTAAATTATATTTTGCCTGTGTGGGATTATCTGGAAAGGAATAAGATCAGTAAGGTCTGTTCAGGACAAAACTAAAATCTTTTAACAGTCTTTATTTATTTATTTATTTTGACCACTAGTTAGTTATAAACAAAATCTCATACTGCAGTGGAAATTTTATATACTGTATATATACATACAGTATATATATGTACGTGTGTGTGTGTGTATGTGTGTGTTTTGCATCTGCTGTGAATATTAAATATTCAGCATGATGACCATTCACTGCAAACTTTTCCTATCTTTTGTGCTTATTTCTAAACCATGACCATGCACACTAGCCTAAGCCCACTGTCTGAAGGTCATGCATAAATTCAAGATTCCATTTTGAGACCACATCTGCTATGAACAGAGTGTACATCTGCCAACATGTCAGGTGGACATAGCTCAGGTAGGAGCTCAGTGGAGAGAAAACACTGCCCAATCGATCTTTCTGCCTCCAGATGCACATGATTGCTTCTCCGGCCTCCCTAAGTGAAGCGTGTGACGTGATTGAACAATCAGCCACATTACCCTCGAGAAATATGATGCCCCCCTCCAAGACGCAGACACATACGCACATACTCACAGCCTACCTGCAGGGACTATAACGTACTTACAACACTTCCCTATGAGGCAAACTCTAAGGATCTGAAAGACCTATGATATCTAGTTAGTTATTATTGAGATAAGAGAATTTGCAATACTCATGATGATTATCATATGTAAATAAGGCATTTATTAAATAATCACTTTTTTCCTGTGAATAGATGGTGTTTTAATAAGTTCCATTTCATATTAAACTTTTAATCCTAATATATTACAGTATTTTGTTCTGATATCACAGCACTGTGGATTTTAGTTTTTTTGTATTATTATTTTATTAAAAGCAGCTCTAGTACTGGCTGTAACTTCATCAGATCTTCATATAAATGTAGTCTTTATAATACATTATCATTTCTGTAGTAACAACTCATTGAGCGGAATTTGTCTGGCAGATGTTCCCCATAATCTAAGAATAATAATAAACACTTAAAAAAAAAAAAAAAAAAGAAAAAACATGCTTTATATGGGGAAGTTTTCTTTAAAAAAATATTTATTTAATATTTATGGAAAGAGTCAGAGAGTCAGCACTTTGGAACAGTCAGTTCGTCTGCAATGACTTTCAGGTGGTAGGTAAAAAAAAAGAAAGAAAAATACTTACTTTGTGTAGCTGCTATATGCAACCGATAACAGGAAGTAACTTGCTAATGGGAACTAATTACAAACATACCACAGCAATAAATGTAACTAATAATGAATGCAAAATGGTATGTGTTTCTCCTAATAAATAAGAATTTTTGGCAAATCATGGTTTTATAAAAGGAAGACTCCAGGATGTGCTTTAATTGGAAAATAATCAAGACAAGTGTGCTAACAGTAATTATACTTTTCATTAACATTATGTCAGCACATCCAATCAAGTTTAAATTTTTACTGTACTGTACATATTATGCAGCTTCGAATGGAGGATGGTTATACACAAGTACCACAATTATTCCAGAAATGTTAGGTACTTAAACATTAAAATATTGAACCTATCCCCTTATTTAATTACCACATTACAGTATTTTCCAGATTGAATAAACCAAGAGATTCAATCAACACAAATCTTGGGCCAAAGAATGTTATTCATAATGATAGTGTAGGTATGAAAAGTGATTACACATTGCTGTTGTTCATTTAATTAATGGATGGTGAAATTGTTGAGTCAGCAGGAATCACTGTGGGTACTCAAATCTAATTAGAGCAGCCTTGATTGTTCATAGTCGATGTGTTGTTTTGTGGCAACAGGAAGACTATACATGATGACTGTGTTATGAACACTTGCAATTTCAAGCTTATAATGAGATAAATAAAACATACACCATTCAGCCATAACATTAAAATACGACCAGTATTGTTTATGTTCCACTTGTGCCACTGGTTGTGGACTAGTGTACTTTTGTGTCTGGCACCCAAATCCATTGGGTACTGTGGGCTGCAGGGTGGAGCCTACATGGGAAAGATGAATGGTCTGTGGATTGGATGGATGGATGAATTACCATGCATGGATTGTGCAGTCAGATTGAAATCTGGGGAAATTGGCTCCAGATCAACAACTTTGAACACTTTGTGAGCCCATTATGCAGAAGACTGTGACGCACTGGGTGTTCTGATCCCATCCTATGATTGCCAGCATTGACTCTTTTCAGCAGTTTGTGGTACACTGGCTGTTTTGTGGGATCAGACCTCTGTTCCTCACAGGCAAAGATGATTCTTGATACTGTCACCAGTTCACTCACTCATTGTCTATAGGCATGAGGGAGGGTACACCCTGGATAGGGCGCCAATCCATTGCAGGGGACACACACATGCACTCACACATTCATTCACACACTAAGGGCAAATTGGGACCGCCAATTAGCCTAATTTGCAGGTCTTTGGACTGTGGGAGGAAACCGGAATACCCAAAGGAAGTCACAAGTTCACTGGTATATAATTGAAAATCATTGTCATTCAATTCACCTGGAAGTGATTAATGTTGTGGCTGATCATTGTATGCACTGTATAACTAACACATTTTAGAGTATTATTATTCTTGTTGTTATTAATCCATTCATTTATTTATATCAACAATAAGGATTTGCTGTTTTAAAGCCCTATATAGACAGGTGGTTTTATTTAACTCATTACTGTAAGACTTTCCAAATTATTCCAAGTTTAGTTTTAGAGTTGGTAACATCTGTGCATAATTAAGCTCACAAGGTTGTAGTAATTAAGTGAGCCACTGGAGACGGAATTGATAACATTATTTATAGGCCCATCACTACTGCTGAGCTGCCCACCCACCTCGCTGGATCGTTTGAGCCATCTTTCACAACGAAATGTGGGGGAAAAAATTAAACCCGAGGCTGAACAATTGTTTAAATACATTAGTCATTTTCAAATATTTCAACCATGTGAATGTGATGCACACTTACAACAACTAAATACACAGATTCCACTACAAATACACAGATTATATTATTGTTCATTTATTCATCCTCAGCAAGTGGTCAATAAGTTCAGGGTTGCAGTGGATATGGAAGGATGCCGTGGAATGTTTGGTGAATATATACTGGATAAGATGCATGTCCATTGCAGGGCATCACACACATACGGTACACACACAATTTAGAACAGCCAGTCCACCTACCAGTATTTCTTTTAATGGTGGGGCAAAATTGGAGGAAACTGATTGCACCAGAGACCCAAGAGCAAGGTCATTCTGCCCACTGTTCCATCAAAGGAATGTAATGTCAAAAATGTTCATTGTATTTTAAATAATAATGTAATATTTGTTTGGCCTTCAGAGACAACTTTCTAGGGGGAAATGCAACAGAGCCAAGCATTGTCAAGCTTTGTGCATTCTGAGTTGCTTTTCTTTTTAGAAACTCCTTATATTGGTTGTAAGGAGTTGTAGATATAATATACATAATATATAAGATATTTTCTGTCATCTCAGACTGGTCTGGCTATTCTGCAATGAAACCTCACATCAGTGACGTATGTTTGTCCACTTTTTCCCCAACCACTCTATATAAACTTTGCAAACTGTTGCACATGAAAATTCCACGACATCAGAAATTGCTGAAATATACACACCTGGCACCAGATACAATGGCACAACCAAAGTCAATGAGATCTTTTTTCTTTCCCATTCTGACATTTGATGTGATTATTTACTTTAGCAGATAATACATACTGTAGACACAATGATTAGCCAAATGCAAGAGTGTGCAGATGTACAGATGATACTACAGTAATTACCTGGAGTCTATTCAGAATATACACCTACAGTAAACTGTGGATGTGTGAAAAAGTGTAAACCCTCAGATAGTAAAACTAATATGTCATGACTAAGTGTCATCATGTAACCAAATACTCTGAAACTTTGGCCATGGAATCTTTCTGTGTCTCAGTTTTCAGAGCTGTTGCATCAAACTCTTGGGTGTATTGGTTTGTAATTAGTGTAAATGCACTGACACCGACACTGACACCAGGTTTTAAGTACAATCCCACAGGGCACAGCTTTGCCTTCTTGCAATGCAGCAGCAACCCTTGACGCTCAGTGTTTCAAACAGGATTATAGGAGGTGAAAGTCATTTAAAGCTCTGTCAAAACTTGAGCGCAAAGGTGACATTTAAATAAATAAATAAATAAATCGTATGGTGTGATGGGTGTATTTGTGTTCTTCTAACTGGATGAGAAGGAATGTGTATTACTGCATCCTGCTCAATGATGGACATGCAAGTTGACACTAAAGCACAGATTTCTTTTCTTCTACTACATTGACTGGCAACCTGAAATCAACCTGGTTGCGCATTTACACCCGAGCTTATCAACAGTTTTTGCTCATTTTCATGAGGAAATGGTAAAAAGGAAAGTGACAGCACTAAAGGAGCTGCCCTGTCTCACAGTCTCATCACAGCATTCTTTTAGAATGATGTGTGAAACCAGCATGCCAAGACTCTGACAACCAAAAAATGATCTTCCATGTAGAATACAGTGTCTGAGGTAACCCAAGTGTATATTTTGATAGATTTACAGTAAATCAAAAGCTTTACGACAGGATGAAATTGAATATGTCTGCCAGCAAGAGGTTTACCTGTCGTACATTTTTTTTTCTTCCCAACAAGCTGTTTTCTACACATGATTTAGTACCTTTGTTGAAGTTTTGAAGTTATATTGAGTTGGTCTTTGTTTGCACCATACAAATAGATAAAATAGACAAAAAGGTAGCTAGATAAAATAGACAAAAAGACCACTTGTAAGGATAAAAGTGACTTTGACAAGGGCCAGTTGTCTAGTAATGGCTAGACAACTGGGAAGAAAGTGCATTTTTCGGTCAGGTCGGATTTACAAGTCATGGCAGTTCAAATTTATAATTACATGTGACTTTTATCTGACTTTTATATGGGCACGCATCTCTCCTGCTAAATGGCACCCATGAGCAAATTGATTGCTCGCGCTGGGTTAAAACATGTCATAAGTTTATGTGATCACACATTAATTTCAAACAATAGATGTGATTCTAGCAAAAAAAAATGTGCTTGGGATTTTGCTCAGGAGGCCCTAACGCAAAGAAAATATATTTCTCTATATTTGGCTGTCAATATATTAAATTATTTAGTGGTCTGATCTAAATATATTTACAATATAATTAATAATATTTTGTATTAAAATATTACAATATATTGAAAAATACATAAGAAATTGCCACTTTTCTTATATTAATGTATGTAATTTTATATTTAACAATATACTTCATTATATATAGAATTTTATTAAATGTATCTATTTCTTTATATTTTTTACAATATGCTTATGAAAATGAGCCATATACAAGACCATATTGAGATTAAAGCCAGATATAAATGAGATGAATGAAACACAAATAAGATATTACAGTTACTTAAACATATCAAAAATTCTCAATTAACAGCATACAGTGATGAGCCACCGCAAACACCATCTGAGGCTAGTCAGTGTCCATACTGACCTCTGTCCACCACAACATTAAAACCAGCAGGTTAACAATATTACACAAATGTTACAGCATTGTGACAATATTCCAGTGAAAAGAATCAGTCAAAAAGGAGATGAAATTTTTTTCAAGGGAAAATTGGTTGCTTGCTATAATATAGTCCAGGAACAAGCTGGAAAAGTTTTCTTACCAGCTATCTCAGCATGGGTCTTGTATTGTGATGATGTCCAACAAGTTTGTCCAAAGTCTGCAACTCCTGAAGCTGCTTAGTATCTAATGGAACAAAAAAAAAAAAATTAAAACATTTGAGATTTACTTAAACACCATTCAGCTACTCCATTCCCAACTGGCTGAAGGTTGAGAGGTTGGCTTGTGCTTGCTCGTCAGCTAGTGCTGACCTGATTGATGATCAGGTGCTGATGGAGAATCCAGAACATTCTCCTGCATTTTCTTTGTTGAGTTTCTTGTTCTCCCCAAAGGTTTGAGGTGGCATGCTTCTGAAAAGAACCCAGTTAAAGCAAAGTGTATATAATTACCAATATAACCTTTCCACAAACAAACATATTGGTCATCATTTATAGAATATAATTAACTGATGTCTCTAAAGTTACATGTTCTGGTAACTACTGTTAAACACTGAAGAGTCTATAATAAAACTACTGGTTTTCAAAAACTGATCATGCAGTAACATTAACTTTATGTGTTAAAGAAAAGGTAAAAAGTAACAATGTCAAACCACACTGGTTAACTTAGGACCAGCCTAATGATAATAATAATAATAATAATAATAATAATAATAATAATAATAATAATAATAATAATAATAATAATAATAATTACTGTAACCAGCTGACTGATTTTTACCTTTGAAAAAACAAACAAATAAAAAAATAAATAAATAACTTTCAACCTCACTAGTGTTAGTTACCTAGACATGCTAATCCACATGCTAAACCACCCACAAGTAGAATTTTAAATCCTTCTGCAATTTGAGAACAAACGTAAGCTGTGTAATTTTCAGCTAAAATAGTCTACATGTTTTTTGATCACATACTCTGTGGTTTCAACTTTAACGTTTTTTAACATTCGTTGTCACTTAATTTTAAATTTGGCGCTAAAAAGTAAAACCGACTTTCACCGTCCACCTTCTTGGTCTTCTTCTTCTTCATTTGATCTGCGACAGGCAAAGTAGTTGGTGCGCTACCGCCACCGCCACCTAAGGGTCTGGATACTTGAATGATACTTGGTAAAGTGGTAAGTGGTAAAGGCTTAGAGCATGTGTGGGAGAAATTGTGGGAAATTATGTCTTTATTAGAATCTACATGTACTGTAGGTTTAATTGGGTTGGCCATGAGAAAATGTTGAACATTTAGTAATAAATGTATAATCAAAAATAGGTTTTGGCCTTAAATGTTACAGTAAGTGTATACAGACATCACTGAACACAAACATTATCTCATTGCTTCACTTCTTGATAAAAAATATTCTGTATATTGTATTTTAGTTATTTATTGGTAATGACATTTATACAGAATGTAAAGTAAGTTTGCCGTTTGCCAGTTTAATTTTAATAAATTCATTAAGGTGTAATAATTTCTTTTTTTTTTTTTTTAATAAAGCTAGATTTGTAGATACCTACATATCTACATATCTTCATTGAACATATGGTTGTTTAAAAGAAAAACACCTTTGGTACTTTATTTTGGCAATTCTAAAGCAAGTTCAAATAATTTGCACATTGCAGTGTTTCCCACAGGTGTGAAATAAACCTGCGGCGGTAGGTAGCGGCGCGGGCCACATTACCCTCACCAGAAAAGTGATCTACTATACACAACTAATAACAATTATATATGACCTTATAACACAATATTCAGATTTATTTTACCTTCTATTTATTTCACATTTCAGAAAGCATTTTTAGCCATTCTTTGCATTATTATGTTTTAATAAATACAGTATATAGGGGTCAGAATGTGCAATATAGAGTGACTTTTTTTTTTAGCACAACCTAGACAATATAATGAGCTAAATTATCTTCATTTTAACTAACTACACACATGACTGAGCAAAATCATCATACAGGCAAGAAATAGAACAGATTTATAAGATCGGTTGACTATATAATAATAAGAAGAAGAAGAAGAAGAAGAATGCATACATTAACTATGCAGTCTAAAATAAAGCGAGATGTGATGAAAACCCTCTTTGTCAGCAAACATACTTTTTATATTAAGGACATATATAATATATAATAAGGTGCGCATTTTGAGGCGGCACGGTGGTGTAGTGATTAGCACTGTCGCCTTGCACCTGGAGGGTCTGAGTTCGGCTAGGTTCAATTCCCGTCTCTGTGTGCATGGAGTTTGCATGTTCTCCCTGTGCTTGGTGGGTTTCCTCCGGGTACACAAGTTTCGTCGCACAAACCAAAGACATGTAGGTTAGGTTAATTGGCATTCCCAAGTTGGCCGTAATGTGTGAGTGTGTGTGTCCTGTGATGGATTGGCACTCTGTCCAGGGTGTACCCGCCCTTGTGCACTAAGTCTTCTGGGATAGGCTCCAGACCCCCCCGTGACCCTGAATGCAGGATTAAGCAGTATAGATGTTGAGTGAGTGCACATTTTGTGAGTTTTACATTTTTGCATCGTCATTTCGGTAGTAGTAAAATGTTAATTTTTTTAAAGTAATGATGAGACTAATTCTACACGACAGAAAACCCAAATGCACAGTTTAGCACTGTATGCTTTATGTGTGTATCTCTGAGATTTATTAGAGGTGAGCCATATTTGAGGCACATTTGAGAAGATTGAGAAAACGGCTAAAATCTCATTCAAGTCTCAAAGACCGCTTATTTCTATCTATGTGAGCCGCACACAAGACAAATATAAACTATCTCTGAGATTTAGAGGTAATGAGCCACATTTGAGACACCTTTAAGAAGATAGAGAAAACACCTAAATCTCATTCAAGTCTCAAAGATGGCTCATTTCTGTCTAGGTGAAAAAGAAGAGATTTGCATGAGATCTCACCTTGGAGTTTCCTTCATCAGAGCACACTGACAAAGTAAAAGTGTGTGTATAATTCTTAAACATGCATGAAGTTTCAATAGTGTTTCAATAAAACAATTATAAGTATAAATATAATGTTTGTCTGCATATACATGGTCCATTCATATACTGCAATATATTAATAATACATTTCCTATTTATGAAAATGTATTATTTAATATATTGCATTATATTTTACAATATATTAATATATTATAAATTATATATATTTTTAAATATATATTTAAGGGAGATGGCAAGCAGTTAGTGCACCGTATTTGTTGAGGTCAAGAAGAAGGAAGAAAGCCAGGTGGCTTACTTTAGCTGTTTTATCAGCTATTGCTACTGTAGCACTGCTATGAAATCCCTGTTCTGCAGGTGGTGACTGACGTCAGTGAGCAGTCTACGCATGCACTTATGGCAAAAAGTCATAGGACCATATCAAACACATATTTAACCTCGGACCACATGTGAAATTGGTTTGGATCTGATCTGGAAAACATCAGATTTGTGCATTGAGAGCCATAAGTAGTCAGATCTGTGTCACATTAGGGTACTAAAAATGGAATTTAGTTATTTCAGGATGGTAACATGAATGTAGTGAAGGGTATGCAGTGATTAGGACAAATGGTGAACAGTGCTGGGAGTCATTGGTGCATGTGGGAAAGCAAAGGCTGGTCTAATTCCACCGAAGAGCTAATGTAGCACAAATTGCAAAAAAAAAAAGGTCATGTTGACTATGATAGAAAAAGTGTCAAAACACACATTTCATCACAGTTTGCTGTGTATGGGGGATCATGCTCAACCCTGCCTACTACCGAAAGCGTCTACATTGGGCAACTGAACATCTGAACTAGACCATAGAGCAATGGAAAAAAGGGGCTCAGTTTGATGATTTAGATTTTCTTTTACATAATGTGGACAGTTGGGTGCCTGTGTATAACTTATCATCAGTACTTTCCCCAGGATGCACTTTGGGAGGAAAGCAGGCCGGTGTGAAGCTATGGGCAATGTTCTGTGGGAAACCTTAGATCATGACATTCACGTGGATGTCACTTTGATGTGCAATATCCACCTAAACACTGTAGCAGACCGAGAACGTCCCTTTATGGCAATGGTATTCCCTAATGTCCAGCGGCTTCTTTCAGCAGGATATTGCGTCCCGACACACTGCAAAAATGCCTCAAGATTAGTTAGAAGAACATGAAAAAGAGCTCAAGGTGTTGACTTGGCTTCCAGACATCTCAGATTTCATCCAAGCACCTGTCGGATGTGCTGAACCAATAAGTCTGGTGTATTAAAAGATCTGCTGCTAATGTATTAGTGCCAGATATCCCAGCACATCCATGAAGGGCTTGAAGGCCATGAAGTTTATGACAACAGCAAATATTTATTTGATTTATTGGTACTCAAGTAACATTTCTCTTAAAATTGATATTTGATGACACATAAAGTGTATTTTTTTTCCATTAGTCTGTGTTTAGGGTATGCTTTCAGAATAAAAGGAATGCTAGTTGAAGTCTAATTCAATCATTTTTCTGTCATATTGCTTGATGTTTCTTAAGGCTAAAGCTCCTTCTTTTGTGCATTGCCTTTTAGATTAGTCAAAGAATATGATTTAAGGGTAATTTCAGCTAACTTTTATGTGTATGTGCGCCTTATGTGTGCGTTTCTTCTTTGCTAAGATAATTAATTGCTCCCAGAGATGTATCAGTGTCAATCAAAATCCTGCTGACTCTTCTTAAGTGCTAATTGCAATCATTAAAACATAATTAAAAGTACTGATTACACAAGCATTTGAGTTTAATATTCTATGATACAATACTTTGTACTGTACATTATAAGGCATATGCTAGGTTGCCTATATTACATTACACCGATATTGTCATGGAAATCCTACTCCTGAATAAAAATATCAGTCTATAAAATATCCAACAACAGGGTGCATTATTAAATTTAAGTTATTAAACCCATGTTCATGGTTTATGACCCACTCAAAGAGAGTTTGTGAGATATCAGTCCTAGAGAATCTCACTTGCCGTGTAGATGCTGCGAGCAGCATGATATATATATTTTTTTAACGTGAAATACTCAGTTTATGCACCACAAAGCATCACTGATTTGTCAACAACCCATTGTCAGATCTTCCAAGGAACAAAAGATTAAATTAGGCACTACTTCAAAGCCCTGTTACACATTCATTAACTGAAGATTGTCATTGATTGACAAGGTTAGTCCAGAGCTAGCTCCAAAGGGACTGCTGTTCTCCTCTCCCTGAATTATAGCTACATTTGACACTGCACTTGATGATTGATGAGAAATATTACAGCCAGGAGGAAAAGCAAAGTGGAAGATAAATGGGTTTAATGCTGCAGCTATCGTCATGTCTAAGCACCACATCTATTTATTAATATTTGATTTGCTTCAGTGGCGATCCATCTCTGTTTAGATGATACTTGTAGGATTGGATCTGTCATTTCAGTTATTTGCCAGCATTTGTCTCACGCATCTATGGGGGTGTCCCCAGTGATCCGGGCAAAGCACCTCTGAAGTAACATCTTTCTAGGTCATGGTGGTTTTGGATTTGCAGCAATAGTTAGAACAGAAAATGAGACAGATATTCATGCCAGATTTCCACACGAGGGTGTATCCTAGCTCATGAGCATTGCAGACCTGGTCAAAGCTGACTGATCTGGTGTTTATTGAAGTTTTGTAATAATGTGGGACTAGATTTGTAAATCAGCTCTGATTAGTCATGGTATTTAAGCCATTCCCAAAATTTATTTTGTTAATTGATACACAGTCTGTCCAAAGGTCATGTGCTGAAAATAATCTGTTTGGATGAAAGGCATGGTTTGAGTTGTCTGTCAAGGGAATTTGACAGATCTCAGCTAATATTTAGTCATAAGTATCTTGGAGAGCTTTGTTTTTGATTAAGCTCCCTTGAGCTTGAAAAGCCAGTTAAAATGTAAATGCAGTTGTATTCCAATGAAAAACATACTAAGCCTGATAAGGCTGCACACATTCTCACAGCCATTATAGACTGCTGACATTTTAAATCTGTGGTGCCTATGTGAAAACAGCATATGAAAAAAAAACTTGGTGTAGTTAATTCTTTGAAGGCGGTGGTGGTTGCAGTGGGGGAGGGGGGTTGTTGGGGGGGGGGGGGTATGGAGAGAATTGGAGGGGGGATTTGTGTATCCAGTCATAAGTTCAGAGTAGGGTTAAAAGCATGACCTGCCAAAGGAGAATCATTTTGGCCCTTAGGCTACTTTGTTGAGTTTAATGGCGCCAAAAAAAAACCATAAAGAGACAAACCAAAAAAAAACAAAAAAAAAAACACACACACACGTTTTGATGATCCTTTACAAGTCTATTTTATTCTATTGCCAAAAGCCAGAATTGGCCTTCTATTTGTTCCAATCCCCAAACAAATATGAGTTTCTTTCTAAAGGTAACACACAGGCTCTCTCCTTCTTTCCCTTTTCTCATTGACATTGTCATGCTGATGAAGATGTGATTTATCCTACTTAAAAGGTTAACTGCCTGGGTCATTGACAGATGAACCATTATTGATAGACTCATTTGCGAAAGATTGATTATATGTCTGTGTAACTGGACATTACCTTGTTAAAGCATTGAGGTTGTCAACATAGGTTGTCTTTTTTGCATTTCAGAACATGTACCTTATATCCATTACTAATGTAATTATATTGAATGCATCATGATCATCATCATCATCATCATCATCATCATCATCATCATATTATTATTATTATTATTATTATTATTATTATTATTATTATTATTATTATTACTGCAATAGTGATTTACTGCAGTGTACCACACCTGGGCATATTCCACATTTACCTCAGATCTGTGTGCGTTGGCTTAGAATGTGTATGTGCTTCATGGGTTTCTTCTGGATAATTCTGGTCTTGTCTCACAATCTAAATGCAGAGTAGGCTGCATAAGAGAGAATGAGAGAGTGAGAGATATGTTTTCTGCTGTTAATAATGAAAAAGACTTCAAGTACAGTACATTTAATAAACTGTATATCAAGAAAATCTTGAAATAACCTAATACTTCCGTAATAATGCTTCCGTTACCTCGGTGTACACATCACGCAGGACCTGTCTTGGTCCTGTCACATCAACACCGTGGTGAAAAAGGCCCGACAGCGTCTCTACCACCTCAGACACCTGAGAGACTTCAGACTGCCCTCCAAGGTGCTTAGGAACTTCTACTCCTGCACCATAGAGAGCATCCTGACGGGAAACATCACGACCTGGTTCGGGAACAGCACCATGCAGGACAGACGAACTCTTCAGAGGGTGGTGCGATCAGCTGAGCGCATCATCCACACCGAGCTCCCTGACCTGCACTCGATCTACAGCAAGCGGTGCTGGACCAAGGCCAGGAAGATCATGAAGGACCTCAGTCACCCCAGCAATGGACTGTTCTCTCTGTTGAGGTCAGGAAAGCGATTCCGCTCCCTGAAGGCCAACACAGAGAGACTGAGGAGGAGCTTCTTCCCGCAGGCGATACGGTCTCTTAATCAGTACAACACACAGTACTGATCCATTTTGCACACCCACACATGCTTCTGCACTCACTCTGGACACTCTGGACATTCAGGACATTTGCTCACTTGTCCTCACTGCACACCTGCTCACTCATGGGTAGTATGCACACGTCACTTAAATATGCACACATATCATTTAACATGTCACTTTACTGTATATTTGCATATTCAATATTTTTATTTCCACTTGTGCAATTTCAATTTTTTACTTACTTACATTTTATATTTTTATATTCTTACATTTTACATTTTATATTCTATATTTTATATTTTATTTAATTTTATTCTCTTAGGTCAGGGCAGTTGCCTAAGCATTTCACTGCATATCGTACTGTGTAGGATTGTGTATGTGACAAATAAAATTTGAATTTGATACTCCATTACACAATTCTATTAAAAACTCCAGTTGGTAAAATCCATAACCTCTCCAGATTAATAAATTATTTCACAAATGTTTAATCCAGATGTTTCTAAAATCATCTGTAACCATGACTTCTTGTACAAAGTTACTAATTAATGACACTATTCCTGCCAAAGCTTCTTCTCAAATTATCACTACAAAAGCCAGCTGTTCCATTATGACTGATTTGTGTAGCTTCTACGCTGCAATTACTGCCACTTTTATCACGGCTTCCAAAGTACTAGGAATTTAGTGATATTTGTTTGCTTTCTTTATTTTCTCCCCATTCATTAAGACTGCTACACATTATTATTTTCAGGCTCAGACCTCACCAGGCATCTTACCAGGACCATATGTTCTCATATTTAGAAGCCTTTTGCTTTGCCGTTCTTGAACCGTATGTAGAAGACTCTCTGTTCATATAGCATGCTATATACAGTATGTGTGGTGACCTAGAAAACCAACTCTTGTTGTCAAAATCTTTACTGTGCAGTTTTTAAAACTATGGCTCTTACGGAAATGAAATATATTTTACTTTTTGCACGCTATTAGTAATAAAAAAAATATATACTTGTAAAAATTGAAAGGAAAGATTTCTTTCCAGTGCCATTGAAAGATGCCAAAACTGTTTAAGAAAAAACTAAATCTTTGGTGTATCCTGCCTCTTGCCCTAAGTCTTCTGGGATAATCTCCAGGCTCCTCACCTTTGCAGAGTTTTAGATTTACTACTATTTTTGTTTGTTTGTTTGTTTGTATGTGTATTTGTTTGTTTGTATGTGTATTTGTTTGTTTGTTTGTTTGTTTATTACCCAAAGTGATAGCAGATGGCTTCACCAGACACTTATGTAAATCTATTTTCCGGTAAAAAATTTTACATTTACATTGTTAGTGTTAGCATGTACCTAATTTTGTCACCCAGATATACAGAGAAAAATAGCAAGCCATCGGTTGGTTGTGCAGCCTAATAAGCATAACGTTAGAGATAGAACTGATGATGGGGTTAACAAGTGTGGCAGATTACATCTCTGAGGTCGTTAAAATACAGGAGAACATTGAGATACAGGAACAAACTCTAAAACTTTAGTTAATGGTGTATGAGAATGAGGAAAGTGGGAGTAACAAGACCATATAACTGCAGTGTTTATACAGATAGAGTTACACATAGCACACTGATGTTCTTAAATGAACATATATTTTTGAAAAAGGAATTATGTTGGTTTATTTTTAAAATTCACTTCATTGGATTTTTAGGAGGGGAAAAATGCAGACTTTAGCCTTACCTTGAATAACATAGATTCATAGACCCAAAAAGTGAATATATTATGGAGAGCCGACAAACTTCAGAGATTTTCATTGATAGAAGGAACAATGGTTTTGGCTAATAGAGCTGCAAAAAACCCTGAGGTGGTTTGGCACTGTCAAATTTTGAATTATATTATTGGACCTTTCAGCCATACAGGTATGGATGAATGATGAATCTTTGCCCCCCTGGAAAAAAAAGTGAAGAAGTATTAGTTAAACCGCTTCAGGATATCCAATTGCTATCCAATAAATCTAAATCCTCCTCCATTAAGTTCAACGTTACGATGAATCACTCTCTTGTAGCATTGCACCTGATCTTATAAGAAACATACTGTTTTTGTGTTTTATGTTTTGTGTGTGTACTCTATCGCTTCTTATGTTGCCCTATTCTTTTTCAGCTGCAGTGTGGGGTAGTAAACTGATCTTACACAAATC
Source organism: Clarias fuscus (assembly GCA_030347435.1). NCBI lineage: Eukaryota > Metazoa > Chordata > Actinopteri > Siluriformes > Clariidae > Clarias > Clarias fuscus. The sequence continues at coordinate 23,806,724 of CM059214.1, read as the reverse complement.
TGAGAATCGCATACTGTAAAATTTCAAACAGTAGTGATTTCTGTAGATTTATAGGATGGAGGAAGCAATAAAAAGTCATGAGAAACGTTATGCCTGCTAATCACCAATGAGTCCAGGAAAAACCGTTTTTAACAAAGCAATTCACTCATATCTAAACTCGTAATTGCTTCTTGGTCTGAAAGAATTCCAGGTTTCCTGAAGAACTTTTTGGCTTTCATTTTCAGTCCAGTCCCTGTTCCAGATCAGTTTCAGAGAAATGCTTTTGTTTGTTAAGCCAAAAAGTGACCTATGAATCATTCAAACATAAAAAAGAAAAACGGATTTAATTTAAGGCATAAACTAGTGAGAGACAGGGGCAGATGATGACACATGATCAGTCTGGGTAATAAGTACAGTACTGTATAATGGTGATGCTGAATGCTGAGTAGTTGGAACAGATGTGAGAGGAAATGAGGTTGCTGCTGAGGTTGTTACATAAACAAAAATCTTTAAAATGTATGTTTAGGGAATTTTCAGCCTGTAGAAGATAAATATTTGTTCCCATTTCTTATACATAATCTGCATAATTAAATGTAAAATAATTTTCATGTTGTTATATGTTAATATATTGTTGTTGTGTAGTCTTTTGGTTGTTCCCCTTGAGGGGTCACCACAGCAAACCATCCAATCTACACACAGCAGATTAGGCACATGTTTTACACCGCATCATAAAAATATACGCTACGCAACCCAACCATTTTATTCGGGCTTGGAACCAACAATGCATCCCAAGCCTGGAGATGCATTTTCAAGCTTTGCGCATGGCAGGCAAGAAACCTACCACTGAGCCTGCCTGTGTATTGTTTTGAAACATCATATAATGAAATGAAAAGACCAGCAATCAGTACAATTTGCAGCAGCCAAGTTAACTGGTGACTAAAAGACTAGAGTTGACCAATGGAAAAATGTTGTTATGGTTGCATATTCACTAGAAGAAATAAATTGTGTAAGGAATAAAACATGATGTGGCCACTCTGAAGTTGTTTCTTTTCCTATAACAGCACATTCTGGGGTATTTTATTCTTCTTATATCACAGCAAATTGCCAAAAGTGCTGTAGTTTTATAGTAGTGGAAGATTTGTAAAACAAGTTAGTCCTGTTATCATTTACATTACAGCAGCTACACTTTTTTTGCTTTATTTGCTATATTTAAAATCATGTGCTTCCCTTTATGTTTCTAAATATCATAAACACATTGCACATGTGGCAGTAAAGCAGTATTTTATTATTATTATTATTATTATTATTATTTTATTAGTAGTAGTAGTAGTAGTACTACTACTAATACTACTACTACTAATAATAATAAAATAATAATAATAATAATAATATTCATAATAATAATAATAATAATAACAATAATAATAATAATAATAATAATAATAATATTCATAATAATAATAATAATAATAACAATAATAATAATAATAATAATAATAATAATAATAATTATTATTATTATTATTATTATTATTATTATTATTATTATTAAATAATTATAACTAGTGGCATAATCTACCTTTTTTCATATTGTTTGGAGTTGCACGCGTAATAAAGTATTAATGATTATTTGACCACTTTCATTTTTATGCTACTCTTGATAAGACCTCTAGTGATGAGCAGAGGAGACAGTTTATAAAATCACGTTCTCTAACTTACGACAAATTTTTTTGATTGCATGTGATTTAACTTAAACAAGGAATTAATTTATTCTTTTTTATTTTAAGTGTTAAACCATTTACAACAAAATAAAGTCCCTAAGGAACATTAAATTGCAAGAATGAATAATCTGAACCAAAGTAAAGCTTAAAGGCCACATTGTCTACACCTCGTGTAGGTAAACGATTCTTGCAACAATTCATTTCTCAGCCTTCAAAATGAATTGCCATTTAATTAATAACATAATTAAGGACTTTTTCGGCTTCATGGCATTCATTAATTTGCTGAATGTGATAAAGAAAAAATGGAACTCTCTAGATTACTGCATGAATGGCTGCCCAAATGTGATGTGATTTTATAAAAGCTCATGATATTATGCAAGCACACACAAAAAAAATCTAGTCTTCTAGTCTAGTAAAGGTAGAAGTTGGCAACAACCTCAGAAAAAATACTTTTGTAGCTGCTGAGCAATCCTGCACAATGGTTAGAAGGTGATGTGACCCATCCTTCTTTACAGAACTCTTTCAGCTTTTATACCTTGGGGATGTCTTGCTTGAACATCTTGCTTTAAATCATGCCACAGAGTTTCAATGGGATTAAGGTCAGGACTCTGACTAAAATTTAGAATTTCTTCTGTTTGAGACCCTTTGTTGTTGATTTCCCCCTGAGTTTTAAAAATAATTGCCAAGTTGCCTGACCCAAGCTCTTTTGAGTTTTAGATCACATACCAAGGCCCTCATATTCTGCTGTAGAATTTCCTGATGCAACTTGAAATTCATTGGTCCCCGAATGATCACAAGTTTTCCGGGCCCTGAGGCTGTGAAAGGATTCTACAGTGTGCCCTTGGACTGATCTTTGTAGGACGCCCACTCCTAGGGAGAGTTGAAAACAGTGCCAAATTTCTTTCATTTGTAGACTATCATTTTGATGGTGAATTGATAGAAATCATTTCTTAACCCCATACATTCTTATAACCTTCAACAACATTTATCCTGAAATACCTTTTCAAGGCTTATTACGTTTAAGCAGAATTCTCTCATAACATGCCTGGTCGACGCCTGAAACTAAACAGCCTGAAACACCTACAGTAACAGGAAGCTTATTATAAATATGTTGACAACTTAAGAAGATGCATGGCTGGATAATATTGATTTCAAGAAGCAATTCATATTGCTAATGAACAGATGACCTTGACCATAGAGCAAAGCAAATAGCAAGCAAGAATCAACTTCTGACATAGGGGGGAAAAGGCCACCAATCCTGACATGAGACTTTTAACTTGAAATGAGGAGGATTAAAGATTTAAGAATAAAGATTAATAGCCAGGGCTACTAACGATGCAATCCGAAATAGGTATAATTAAAAATGTATTGGTCACTGTCCTTTATCCTTAGCACGATATATCCATGCACTCCGTGCATTTTTTTTTTTTTTTTTACAGTACAATTACCATACAATTTTAGACCTAAAGCCCTCAGGGACCATAAATCTATGATTGCTTTCTAATTAGGTTAACATGAATCTTGAGATCATACAATATTCATATACAGCATATTAATAATTTGGTACAATCCAATGTCTACATTTACTTTGGCAGATTTTCCCCCTTTAGTTGTAGGGCAGATTTGACTAATCTTGGGTGTTGCTTTATATATACTTAACCCGAAGCTGCTAGTGAGCGAAAATTAACCTAGGGAGAGAAAACAATATCGTCACCAAAAGTTATGATGTGGGAAAAATCTTAGTAAATAAAAACAAAATGACTGATTAAACAATTTAAAAACAAAATTATTTATGTTTTAAAATTGTAAATCCAGCAACTTTTCCCACATCCCACATCATACAGATCATCTTCCTGATAAAGGCCCTTTAACTTTCTTAGATCTTGAGATTACACCTGTTAACAACTGAATGAAACACATAGCCAATTCATGCAATAATGTAACATTATCAATGGTCAGAAGACAACTGCACAATTGGCCGAACATTTTGTAATATAAAGAGCCTTTTAAAGAGACAGACTTTTTTTGTATTTTAATCTTGAGAATTCTTGAAAAATCTTGAGAAATAGTTCTCCTGGCTTCCTGAAGGACTTTTCTGGCATTTAGTTTTGGCTGGTTTTTGGCTCTCATGTTCAGTCCAGTCTCTGTATCTGACCAGCTATACCTTTAGCTAAGCCACAAAGTAACATTTGATTCATTCAAGCATTGAAACAATACCTCACTTTAGGCATGAACCAGTGAGAAACAGGTGCAGATGATGACAGATGATCAGGCCGGTGTACATTCAGCATACTGATGATGCTGAATTCTGTGTGATTGGTACAGATGAGAGGGGAAATAAGGTTGCTGCTGAGGTTGTTACATGAACAATTAATCTTTACTTTGTATTTTTAGGTACTTTGCAAAATGACATAGATAAATAGTTATGCACATATCAATAACCATTTGTAAATAATTTAATTTATTTCAATGTGAAAAAATTAGGAGTGCCTGAACCTTTTGCACGGTATTATATGCATAACAATTGAACTAGCCTGCAGACAACCAGAAAAAAATATATGAATGCTCATGAATTCTCCCTCATCAAATGTTACTTAAAGCATGAATTTTATTTACCATGCCATGTGACTGTTTTGTTCCTGTCTCCATTTAGTTGGTCTGTTACCTAATGAATTCACCTGTTCTGAGTTAATTACTTGTTTAATATGTGTACATGCACCTTCATGCTCCTTTGTCTCATTGTAAAATATCGTTCATTGTAAATGTGCTTCATGCTGTGTTGTTGTTGTTGTTTTCTACGGCCTTGTTTCATTGTTTTTTGTATAGATTTTACACAAGTGAGCTCTGTCTCTTCTAACAGCATGCTACACCACTTCTTGGTAAAAACATTAGCTGAGATTAATGCACAAATGATCCTTCTGAAATCAAACAGTGCATCTAGTTGAATATAAAATGCAATCAAATTAAACTGGTGTGGTCGTCATGTTTTGCATTTTGCCTTTTTCACTTCTCCATGGTTTAGCATGAGTGGTATTGCCAGCTGGGAGGCTCGAACAGTGTGCTGTCAATTAAGTATGCCCATTAAAATATTATGCCACCTCCAGACAATTCTCATATTGGTCTGATCATCAAATTCAGAGGGTTTTGACAAGTGTTTTATCACTTTAAAAAAAAAAATCCAACCACCACAAGGCAATTACTAATTATCCCTCATTTCATGGATTTCTCAAAATATCCTGGCTCTTTAAAATAGAATCTCTTTCCAAACACAATAGGATCATGCATGTTCATAAGACCACATGTTCTCATCTCATACAAAATGATAAAGTGAAATGAGTAATGTTCATACATATACTGTACAGTGCATTGCCACAGATAGAAAGCCGGCTAATTGTACCGTACTTTGTCATTCTGAAAATATTCCATCCTACAGTATATTAAGCCAATTAAACAGTAATCTGCACAAGGCTATGGTACGAAACCTTTTTCTTCTGCTTTCATTGATTATTGCAATGATCCATGATTCAAAAATGAATTTGAAACCTTCCAAAGGAATTTCTTCATGTCTTTCAAAGCTAAATAAAATGTAAATACCGTCTTTGCAATGTGGCGAAGTAAATTCCATTGAATCCGGAATTTCTTTTGTGTAAGAACGTATATTCAGAGGTAAAGGTTGCACATGGGTATCCATTCCAGTCAGATCAGCATCAGATACCAAAAGAAGCTCATCTAGATTCATTTACAGATACTGAAAGTATTTAAATAAATAGATAAATAAAAACCAATCACTACTTTCAGTCCTTTTGTGACCCTGTACACAATATGCAGTATACAGAAGGTGAGTGAGTGAGTGAGTGAGTGAGTGAGTGAGTGAGAGAGAGAGAGAGAGAGAGAGAGAGAGAGAGAGAGAGAGAGTGGACATTACATCCATTGTTAACCTTCCATGCTGTGAATTCTCTGTTTGAGAATCAACTATTTTTTCAGGCAGTTTGTCCATATTTCCACATATAGTCTAACATACAGTACAATACAGATTTATTGTTTTGCAAAAAAAAAGGTCTAAAAGAAGCATTGAATCTTGACATTAAATGTTTATTTTGTAAACTGCTGTAGAATTCTAATCTTTGATATAGTTTTTAAATAGACAGTTTTTCTTGATCTTTTTAACATGAAACATAAATAAGTTTTCTATTTCTTTTGCCCAGGTGCTTCCTGCTGGTAAAAGGTAGGACATTTTATTCAATCAACTAGCTCTTTGGCAAAGCACTCAGTGCTTTCCACAGTGCTATATTTATTACTCTTTGCTTTTGCTGGCACTTTTACCTGGGACTTCCTAAAATCTATATAGAACTGAACACATTCTCTGGCTAGTTGCTTCGTGCTAACTTTTCCCCTCTATGCTAGGAACATTCTATCAGTACCATGTCTCATTCTCTAACTGCTTATCTTTATTATCTATTACAGTTAAAACAAACCAGGAAAATAAAATAATCGATACTTTAAATGTATTGTTAGTTTAACCAAATAGGGTAGTGAAAACAGTTGCCAAGCAAACACATGTCTAACAGCGTCCACTGGTAGGTCATAGATGCTAATTTAAGCAAAACAAAATTAAAATGCTAATGTCATTAGCACATACAGCAAAATATAGTATTTTCTCTCTCATATTTATATATTTGTATATTAATGTGTATATATATATATATATATATATATATATATATATATATATATATATATATATATATATATATATATATATATATATATATATATATATTGTCATGTTATCTTTAAAATGAAAGATTTTAGGGTTAGGGTTGTTACAGTACTGATGAAGTCCTCCACTTTAAGCTTAGCTATAACAAAATTAGTTTTTTGTTGGGAGTGTTTATTTATGAAGCTGGTTTAGATTCATTCTGCAGTTGTAAACTACAGTATATGTGCACATTTAAAAAGTGCTGGCCAATCTTCTTACAGTACCATATGTGAATTACTGGAATTTATTGAAATATATACAGCAGATAGTTGCATATTATGGATAAACATGAACAGAAATGTTCCAACCTCAAGCATTTCAGACAAAATGACAATTAAGTGTTACATCACATTTAAACATAGATAAAAGAAATTGGAGTTAATGTAATCTTTCTCTTGAATGAAACATTGTCATACAGTACGTATTTGCATATTCTCTATGTCTGCAATAACTAAAGTACCCATTGTGTACATTACAGCGATATTACTCTCAAAACTTATTGAATAGGTGTTAATCATCATAAAAGCACATATTTTTGTTTTGTATTATAATGCATTATAAGTATAATTATTCACAGGAAAACAAATCCTTATTTTTACCTTTTCATTTTGTGCTAATCAAATCTTGAACAGAGTCAGTGGTAAAGCCATGGGAAATCAGACAAATGAATTCATATGAAAAAAAGAAAGCTACAAGCAGTAACACTGGTGTAAGTGGGCTTTGAGTTGATTGAGCCTTCCTACCTGTTTGTTTAACTTGCTGTAAAGTGTATAATCCAATGCCACTGTTTTCCCTGCAGTTAAAATGATCTCTTCTCAAGGTTCTTTCTCTTAAAATAAAATAATCATTAAGCGCTACATAGAGCCTCCAAAGGGATGCATTTATAAAGGCAGAATGTTCCATATCAATTCATGTTGCCAGCTAATACAGTATGGTGTGTGTGTTCATAAGTAAGCACTTGTAAGATCATAAAGGACCACAAAAGTCTGATGAACTTATAATAAGTGAAAACATAGCTTCATAAATCCAGATACATACTTTCAGTGATATGTTGATTGAGGTCAGCTTTAAAAGAAATAATGTGGTAATCTTACATCCTAGTCACACAGAATGTTAATATATTCATAAATGGAGATTTTTTTATGTTAAAAAATATGGCAATAATAAATCCTTTTTGGCTAAAGTTAGCATGCAGTAAAGCGCAATACCGGAGATGTATTTTCTAAAAAGACCAAAATGACTGCATATGATTCCACCTTTTTCACAACCCCTAGAATGGTGTATTTGGCATGTTAGGACTTTCATTACAATTGGCCCGCAGCTATGAGGCAGGATTTGTAGCTGGCACCAAGCGGCTTGCTTGTTTTATGTTCCCTAGCTTCTGTAAATGCATAGGACATTATGGATGTTGTAAACAGATTTCGTCCTTTCATGACATTCTCCTTTTCACCAATAATTAATAATTTATCACTGGCTCATTATCTCAAAGGAACCACTGCTGTGACTTATGGTTTTAAGAGACAGCATGAATAAGGGCAAGTCAGGAAGGAGCCATATGCTTTGTGAGATTTCATTTTCATTTATTTTTTTATTGCATTTATTTTTACATTTAAGGTATATGGTGCACAGGAAGACCATTTGTAAAACTAATAATAACATATTGTCTAGTGCTGTTTCTTACAAATACATTTCAGAACCTATTTTTAATGTTATAAGAGCTAAATGTGACATCTAGTTTGAGCAGTTCAACATTGTTCTTGAAATCCATTAGAAACATTCAAATGTTTGTATTAAACTATGTGGAACAGTTCTGTAGTTAGTTAGATGAATCAAAACCAATTGAAATGGATTCTCCTCACAATTATTACTGAGGTGAAAAATGTAAATGAATAAAAAAGAATTAATAAATAAAATTGCTGTCATTTGGTTTAATGTTGAGTGCAAATGGGCATCAAAAGCGTCACCCACTGAACAGTGTAAGGCAGTAATAAGGCATATCACAGCTATATGATGTCTTGGTTCCCTGAATGTTTGGAAGTAAAAATCAATATCAAAAGTGTTATGAATCATGGAGGATTGAATGAAATAGTAAAACCGACGAGAAAGACCAAGAGAGAACAATCTACTATGGCCAAAATAAAAATCAATGGAAAATGTTCTCTCTATGGAAATGATTAACAGGTAATAGTTTTGGTAAGCAACCAGTGGTACATATCTACAGGATAATTTCTCTAGCACTATACATAACTGTGGTTAATTATAGTTTTGGCATACGGCATGACTCAATATATTTCAAAGCGAAATAATAGAAGATAGAAGTTAGGAGTCTATCTATTATTTTCATGGCAATGGATACTATTTTAACACGACATGAATATGAAAAGAGGAATTACCTTAATATCTCTTTAAAATGAGAATTTAAACTACTATTGGTATGTGGTAGAAATGAATGGATGTTTTTGCATATTCAGATGCATAATAATGTAGCGCAAAATAAGTATCATTAATATCAACATTCCACATTAGTCATACAGTACATGTAAAACTTAAACTTAGTGACACAGGTCATTTCCTCTTCATAAGAACAAACCAAAATGTAAAACATAAAAAAAAAAAATGCCACTTCTATTCATGTCCAAAATCAAAAAAAAAAAAAAAAAATGCTGAAAGAAAGCATTAAATGAGTCTGACTCTGTCTTTTGTTCTAGTATAAAATCAGCCGTGTCAGTCTGAGGAACATCAACAAGGAACAAGAGCATCCTTGTTCAGCCTCGGGGAACATTGCTTTACATGTCTATTTAATTACTACCAATATAACGGCTACTGCTGCAAAAGAGACCAGTCTTAAGACTTGAAGGTTACAAGTAAAACCTACTCAATTGACATATTTAAATTTCAACATAGGTTATTTTTTTTGTTTTTTTAATGTTTACTTATTTTAGATCTGCTTTACATTCCGATAAAAAAGTAGGGAGAGGAAATGGAGAAACTGACTTTGTAAAGACTTTGAAAAATAGCACAGCTATAAGTTTAGTTACTTGTCAGCTACATTAGTCGAATACACTGCCTGCTCCCAACCCCCCTAAAAATGAACAAACAGACAGACAAGCAAACAAAAAGTCACACACTCAACTGCCTTTTTCTGAGACCTGTAATACAGTATGCCCATGCTCTCAGGGAAGGAAAATATCTATTGATTGGATAACCTGGTCAATAATTACATTAAGGTAGTCAGCTGACTTCATTTTATTGTTGTATATCCGAGTCTAGATCAAAAACAGCAACCCCAGAATATAACATTGCCTCCATAAGTTTGTACAGTGTGCACTACGAATGATGAATGCATTGTGTCATGCACTTCTCTTCCTTGTGCATGTGGAAATGTTCTTATTTTCAATGGTTTTGAATGATGCAACTTCACCAAGCATATAAGTGATCTCTGATTATGATCATCCATATATATTTTTTTTTCAATCACAGTTCTTGTGCAAAGTTGACTGGTCAGCACTATTCCTCCAGTTTTAATAACGTTTTGGATGGTTCTTAACCTAATTCCAGTCATCCATTCCAGGAATGTGTTGATGCAGGCTGATTATTTTATTCTACTGAAATGTTGATTATTTATTTATTTATTTATTTATTTATTTATTTCGGCCAGCAGTGTAGCTTATTCGATGTAACTTACATTTAGAGTACAGGGGGGGAAAAGTATAATTTTGTGCCTTCAATTGGAAATCATGAACTTGTGCTTTCACTATAGGAAGGTGAACACATGAGAAAAATTGTGGCATGTTGGCAAAGCAACGAGCCAATTATGTACACGCTAATGAGTAAGGTACACTTTTAAGCTAGCTAACATACGGCCATATTTGTATCATTTAAACATGAGTTTATGATTGCTAACAATACCCATGCATATACACATACACAGTCTTTAAGGATAAAGTACAGCAATCAAATGATATACTGTAGTATAGGTTTCCATGAATGTAAACAAAAAAGCACTCTTGATCTTTGGATTTCTATGGGTTTTGGATGAACTCAGTGTGACAAAAAAATAAGCTCATACTATTTTCTCTAGATTTTGCAAAAATGTTTAAATATTTGACTAGATCCTTAAATTCCTATTGTACAAGTCACTGTTAAATTTCTAATATCCATGGCACCATTGTTCTCTAGACTTTTTGTGTAATTTTCCTTTCAATAGAGGAGATTTTCCTTATAATTAGGCTTGTGAGGCTTTAGCTAGAATGAGATGGACAAGCATTAGGAGAGGACAATCTACTTTCCTCAGGGGATCAACATTTTCCACTCCTTCCCTGGTGATGTGAAGAAAGACTGCATTTCCTCTGTCACATAAAGCTTATTTACAGTCACAGCTGTTCAATTTTGCAACACCTACCCTTTCCCTCCCATTAGGTATGTATGCCTTGAGAGACTGAAACGAGCCCCTTTACTGTGGATTTCTTCAGGCATGCACATTAGGCAAAGCATGTCTGAGCTTACTGACCAGAAATCATACATGGTTAGACCTGAGAAGGAAATATTTTGCCACTTTTTTTCTCTCTCCATCAATTCCCCCCCCCCCCCCCCCCCCCCCTCAATTTTTTTTTTTAAGTGGAGAGGTGCTGTTAAGGCTTGTGTGACCCAGTCTTACTAAAATGCTTTGCAGAAATGAGGTATTCCCGATTATTTTTGTGTGTGTGAGCGACTCACCCTTCTAACCAATCAGAGAAGGCCTGAGTCAGTGGTAGAACATAGGGCTGTCAATCAATACATGTGTTCTTCAAGACTTCAGATCTTGCTATCATTTTCTGCCAGATTGGGTGGGTTTCCCACAAAAATCCCTCAAATGGTCTACTTTTTCTTATGTCTCATTCTGAGCTGAAAAAAAAAAGAATGTTGTGGGGAGGTAAAAAAAGGGGGGGGGATTACATTATATGCATATATAAATTAGCCATATGAGTTCAAGTATAGATATTATTTGTGCTGCTTCTATTTATTTATTTATTTATTTATTTTATTTTATTTTTTTAGAGCCTGCAGGTTTTCAGCTCTGCCTAGAAGAAATTTTGGAGTTGTTATGGGTAACTTGGAGTAGCCAGGATTCAGATTCCAGCATTGCTTGAGACAGTTTACACATTAAAGAAACAGAGTGTTGGAGCTAAATCATTTTGTGACCAGTGAGTAACATTATTTTACTGCCCACCGGTTGAAAGTCGTTTTGCATCCACTAACTTGGTGATTTTCCCCAAGGACTGTGGCTCTCTGGCTCTGGTTGGCGTCTGTTAATGCTGCCATGATTATTATTTTGTCATTTGTTGCTTCAGTTGATAAAATAATCTTGCTACACTAAAACCCTTGGCAGTGTGTTTTATTTAATATTGGATGCGTTTTCAAACAGCAAGTGTCTAATATATGATCAAAAAACTCGAGTAGGGAAATGCTTTGTGATGTGACACTTTCCAAAACCTGTGGACATGCATGTAAATTTGTCCCATCCATGTAAATCATGTCCTAAATAGTTGTGCTGGTTTTACAGTTAAAATGAAATGGACATTCAGCTTGGTGAGAAATTACTTTGATTCCTACCAGGTGAATGTGGCAGTGAAAGGAAGGACTGTGTGCAGATGAAGTCAATAGATTTAACATTTTCCTACATTTTCACAAGTTGCCTCCTGTTACTTTGAGTGCGGATGGAGCTCAAGGAAAAGAAAAGAAAAGAAAAGAAAAGAAAAGAAAAGAAAAGAAAAGAGGGTTGTAAGTGTGTGAATGATGTCAGCATTATGCAGGAAATACGACACCACTGAATGATCACAAAGCCACTGATTCTAACCACCCGAGAGCCTCTTTACCCATTGCTCACTGTTTAAGTTTAGTGACAAAGTGTCCACGCTTTTTGCGCGATAGATATCTTTAAAAATCATTGACCCTTTTCTCCTGGCTTCTTCTCTAATTATAAACAGCCATTAACTCAACATGAAGAAAACAGATCATGCTGCCTACTGCTGCTACGCAACCTGCATCAAAAGCAAATATAGAATAAAATTGCTTGCAATGAAACTACACAGCAGGTATGGTTTCCATTTATTTTTGTTTTTTTTCAATTTCTGTTTCCTTCCATTCCAGACAGTAATTATTTGATTGTTTGGCCATATGATAATAAACAGTCTGGCTTATTATTATTATTATTTTTTTATCTAACTTCAGCTGTCAAAAATGTTTCATATCTTACAAAACATATTATATATTAAATAATAAAAAAAAAATCTAAGAGTATTGTAAGTTATGGTATTTGACATAAAGCTACTGTATGATATATTGTTTTGATTAAATATTGATTGAAGCAATACAAAGACAAAAAGAACAAATTGTTAAAATAAGCTTACAATTTAAACTTCTTATCTTGTTTCTTCTTTTATTATGTGAGAGCAGAATACAGAGCTCCATTCACAGGCCATGATATGCAAACAATTATATTTATAGTAAATATTTAAGTCAACATTCCACTTATGGAAATAACAATAATAATACTCCTTTTATGCAAATGTTACATTTTAATCGATTAGACATTCAGATAATTATTCAGTCTGCGTACACTCTAACTCTCTCACCTACTCATTCTTTATACCTGCACAGGGTCATTGGTGGCCTGGAGCCTATCCCAGGGGACTCAGGGCATGATGTGGGCTACACCCTGAATGGGGTGCCATCCATTATAGGGCCAAGAATGCACAAAATCACATAGTAACTGAAAAACCATAGGCAATTTGATAATGCTAATCATCCTGATCTGCATAACTTTGGATTGTAGGAGGAAACGGGAGTACCTGGAAAAAATCCGCTGTAGAACATGCAATCTCAACAAACACAAACCCAATTTGGGAATCAAACACACAAAGGACATGAAGGGAAAAAAAAACCCTTGTGTTTTTCTTTTTTTCTATTTTAATTGGGACCTAAACTGGCAAATCAGATTTTCTTTCATATACAGTACATCTTTTTTATACATAATACATAGAGGGTGGGTGAAAAGTAACTAGGCATTCTAATACAATTTTTTAAATTTAATTGTTCATGTACATTATTACATAGGAAAATCTTTTAAATTTCATCGCAAAAGACATTTCCCTGGCTCAGTACTCTGCTTAACTCCATCCAGTGCTGCTCTGTTTTTCTCAGGGTCCCATTTTTAATATGTAGCTACAGTACTGTACAGTAAATATCATCTTAAATTTACACTCTTCCACAATAATTTACATATATTTTGCAGATAATCGGGTGAAAAGCCTGAAAATGAGTGTGAAATGCATGACAACAAACGTGCAAGTTTCTGGGCCCTGCATTCTGATTGGATAAAATGCATTTCCTCAAACAGGCATTAAGGGCAGTTCAAATAAAGGAGACAGAAATAGTGGGTTTTAAGTGAAATATGAAGAAAAAAAGTATCAACTAATCAAGAATGCCAGAATACAAGAATTGAGTTGTACTTCAGATGGAAAATTAACAAACAAATTCATTTCTCGGGATTTCTCAAGCCACTTACTGTAGTTATTGCGTTTTGGAAAGGTATCCAAAGGTATCAAACTGTACTTAGATGGTTGGGGGACATTTCTCTCAGAGGATGTTTTTGTAACATGTTTTGAATGCCGATACAGCTGAAAGTTGGACAAAAATTAAATAAATTGTTAAATACTGTGAATAAACCTCACATTTTGATCATTTAAACTGCCAGTACTTTATGGTTTATGGTTAAGAAACCATAAATATGATTTTCCATACTAAAACAGTACGGAAAAACTGCTTTTATTTAGGTTATTGTCTAGTTTTTTGCCACCTAAGGAGGAATTTCCACAGTCACAAAGGTAAATATGGTAGGCAGACTCATGAACTTTGTGATTTTCTCAGCATTTAATTAAGGTTACATACCACTCCTCAGCTCAAGGGCTGTTCTTGTATTATAAACATAATTCATGGATTAATGTGCTAAAATCATGCATATTTTTTCCACTTAAAGATGACCTATTTTACAAAATTAACTTTATAGTCATTTTTAGACATTCATATGTTTCTTCAGGTCTAAGAAAAAAAAGTTAAGGGGAAAAAAAACATATCCCCAAGGTTTTTTTAATTAATTATTATTATTTTTTTTCAAGCACCCTGGCCCTAAAAACGACAATTAGATTTTATCTTTAATATGTCCTCATATAATGAGATATTGTTTGTTGCTGCTCAGATGCACTTTTATCTGGTGGATCATGGCTCAGCAGAGGCACATTTACATAGACACTAAAATGACACATTTGGAAGAGGGGTGAAACAGAGGGAGTTCAAGGCATGAACTGAAAATCCATTATTGTTTGATTATTTGCTCTTAAATTATAGTAACTTGCTAAATTCTAACACATTGACTTAAATGTAAAATATGCCTTTTAGCCCTTTAGTTAATAATTGTGTGTATTTTTGTTAAAGAAATTTAATGTAAGCTTTCCACTTTGTGTGCCTATTTACTTTTTGATGAACATATTTTTACTCATTTGGAAATTCCACTAATTATTTTCCTTCATCCATGGGTAATTCTTTTGGTGTACACCATCACATTATCATCAAAACAGAGTAAAGCAGTCTTGAGCCAAGCTGCAAATGTCTAATCCACAAAGTGTTCTTGATAATTGTGCATGATTTTGTCACTTACTGAACTTGCACATTACTCACACACTAAAATGTTCCCATGGGCTTGAGGGAACGTTAGCCATTCATTTTTATTTATATGTTTACCTGTAGGGCAAAAAGTGCGTAAAGTGTATAGGTTGTCTTTATTGTTGGATGTTATCCAAAAGAAAAGAAAAAAAACACAATTTCCAAAATTAATGTCTTGAGCAGTCAGAAAGTTCTCTGGGCCTTTAGGCCACCCCTGAAGCTGTAATTATACATGCTAGTGATATAAAGCTATATCCATTTGCCTGGAAGTAAAAAAAAAACCCTTATTGTTTAAAAAGGCAATAACAGTACATCATGTTTTTATTTCCCTTGGCAACTCTACATAGCCCCGGACTTAAATTAATCTGTGTTGAGAAAACCAGTCACTGACTCATGTCAGTCAGTCCATCCATCAATCAATGAATCATTTGTTCATTCAGAAACATCATCCTTCTGGATATTTCATGACTGATTTCAGAATAAGAAAGACTTCTTGAATTAAAAAGAAAGGGTAACCAAAATAGCAGGTAATTAATAATGTTCACCCTTGAGGTAACCCTTTCATTAATAAAGCTGGCTCTGTGCTAAAGTTGTGTTTACGGTAAAATGACCTATATTCAAATAGAAATACATATATATTGTAGTCATGCTAGTGTTCTACTATGAAATTTATACTACAGTATATATATTTTTTCTTTCTTTTTTTTTTTTTGCTAATCTGTATGGGTATTAAAAGAGATCAAAAAGGTTGATATTGTATTATGTTTTTTTATTGCGTAATGGGGGTTTTAAATATCTAACGTTGAAATGTGGCAATGTGGAGTTTGAATGTTTTCACTGGGCTTGGTGGGTTTCCTCTGGTGTCCTCCCACAGTGCAAAGACATGCAGATTAGGATAATTGGCATTCACAAATTGCTTGTAGTGTGTGAATATGTATATGTGTGCCCTGCGATGAATTGGCACCTTTTCCAGTGTGTACCCTGCCTCGTACCCTAAGTCTCCTGGAATAGGCTCCAGGCTCCCCGTGACCCTCTATATAGGATAAAGCTGTATAGAAGATGATATGAGATGACCTCCCTATATTGGATAGATTGTACATGTATTTATACCTTATTATCTAGAATACATAAAACAGAAAATGAGGGTTATGGCGCACTCCCACACATACCCACATGCTGGAAATTTTGTGCTTTGTAGATATAGCATCTACATTCTTTTACACCTTTTATGATCACACTCTCAAAAACACTAGCATAAAAGTCAGTGTCTTTGCCTCATCGACACATGCTGTAATTATAGTGCTAAACTTATGCTTCATTGGATGGATTTTTTTTCCTTTGGTACATGACTGATATTCTCATTTCTGTCCATATAATGACTCATATAATGACTCAACTTACAGATTTACCACAGAATATTTAATGTGGCATTTAAGCCTATATTTTAGCATGATAATAGAATCCAATGTATGTTAATATTCAATCAATTATTATTATTATTATTATTATTATTATGATTATTATTATTATTATTATTATGAATTTGTGTGTGTCAAGGTAAAATGTTAAAACTAAATAAAAGTCCCAAGATGCTCTTTATAAAGAGATTGGAGGGGAAATTAGGTGACTTCCCTTATTATATTTTCAAAGCTGTTGTTATTTGGTAATTGTATTCAGATTGCTGCAAGCAAACTATGTCAAACCTAATATCAGCTGGAGCACATTCTCAGCATGGCTCCATGAAAGGAACCAGGCATGGCAGGTCTTCCTCAGCCTGTGCTCCGTCTTGTTAATTGAACTTTTATTGTTTCCCTGTTTCTCCGCCATGGAGCAGCAGCTGACTTCAGAATGTGTGATGATAAATGCACCACACTGAGTTCCAGTGATTATGTGGAATGCTGGACTCTTATTATATTTCCAGGCATTCAGAAAAAAAAAAAAAATCAGACTTTATCAAGGTAGGCATGTTTCAAGCTTGTGTGTGTGTGTGTGTGTGTGTGTGTGTGTGTGTGTGTGTGTGTGTGTGTGTGTGTGTGTGTGTGTGTGTGCGTGTGTGTGTGTGTGTGTGTGTGTGTGTAGTTGCTGTGATCCTAATTTTGATATATACAAACACAGAAACATATGTGTATATGTACAGTATATATACATAGAATCAGCCCAATTTATACATATTTCAGGGGGGGGAAATAGTATGATGTATATTAATATAATAATATTATCATAGTATTATCAGAATATTATCATGTATATCAATATATAACATATAGCAACTGTATATATATATATATATATATATATATATATATATATATATATATATATATATATAATATTTGTGCAGTCATAAGTCAAAGATCCATATAATTATCTAATAATATATGAACTGAAATTCATTTTGCTACCTGAAGAGACTGAATCAGCATTAGTAAGCATTTAGTTGTTGTTGTTGTTGTTGTTGTCTAAATTACATATACATGCTTTGATTCCTCACTCACAGTGTGTACCCCTTTGTGTGTTAAGGGGAATTAAGATGTCATACAGCAACCTACCACTACTTTCTAGTAAGAAATCACCATCACAGGAAGAAAGACAGGGGTCACCTTTAATGTTTTGTAACAAAAGACCATCCTTATATGTGCTCCAGTCTATTAAGGGTGGGTTCAGGAGCTCAGATTGCTAGGACCAAGTGAAATCTCTTTCATGTTGGCAAACTGATTGAATTCCATTTCATGTCAGTGAATGAATCTAGTTAAAGGAGGATGGAGATTTGGCTCCAAGTTCTTCAGCCACGTTGTGATAAGATTTTTAACTGACATTAATTATGAAAATAAGTCTTAGCTGTAGAAAAGCATGATATGGTATCACATAGATGATATACTGCTATTTAACACAAGATCTCACATCCAATTTAAAATATATTCATAATGCTGTATGATTGCAGTATTGATGCTGAGGGGACAGTGGTTAGCAGCATTCAAAATAAAATTGCCCTCTGACAGTTAAAGATTATGTACTGTATATATTGAAAAATCTTGCAATGTCAAAAAGGCAGCTTAACATCCTCAGAGACTTTTCTATATTACAAAAGGATGATAAATATTTTCTTTCCTTCATCGTACAGCGTACACCATTAAACATTTCCTGCATTCTTCTTTGATCCACAGCCTATCGCCAGTGATCCAACACATACCTATCCTCCTACTGTGGTCCCTTCCCTTATTAAGCAATAAGTCTGCTGGATTTGCAGTCCTGACGACCATTTTGTCTGCTGTGGCCACCCCTAATGAACAACCCTCTTCATTCCACTCTCCAGGCAGTTCTTCAAGATGTTTGCAGTCATTATCAAATAGATTAATTCATACTTTATGCAAAAACATTGCCGTGCTTGTGCCAGCAATATTACACCCTATATTATACTGCAGGGTAGCTCTGTGCATACATTTTTATTGCTATTTAACTTGCAGCTTTGTGCTTTTTTGAGGCTTTTTTATCACATGAAGTATTGCAGCATATCCCGCTGTTAAAAAAAAAAGTGTGAAGTACTGTAAAAGCAAGGTTACACTTCACACTGTATCTTTATCTCATGCTACACATGGTGCACTGGCACATATTGGCCAGAGAGACAAGTGTTTCTGAGCACATCAGAAGAGTGAGATGAGGTTCACACTCCCCAGCCTGGCCCTCAGTGCTATAAAACAATCGAGAAGAGGCACCTGGCGGTTAAGCGAGCGTTCTTTGGCCCTGTACTGGCCCACCGCTCATGTGGGTTGATGACACACATCAGCGTAGGCCGCCGAGTCTCTCAGCGCTAATTGAAACGCCAGGAACCGAATCCATTAACGGCCCTCCACAACTGAACAGCAGAATCCACCACTGATGCCGCCAGCATTTAACTGAAAAGCGATTCCTCAGTGTTGTAATCCTGAGTGGCTCTCCAGGAATTCAATTTCCTTTCAATTTCTGATTTGATAGAACAAACCAATCCATTATTTAATTGGCACGATTTGTTCTGACAAGGCGGACATGCCGAACTGCCACTTATTGCATTTTCCATTTCGCTTACATGATTAGGTTTTGTAATGTGTGCCTAACAAGTATAGATGCAAAAAGAAGAAAAAAAAAAGTGCAATATGGTGTGAGTTTTCTCACTTGTTATCCCTGAGAGGTTCTATTCTTTTCTGCTTTAAAATCTGAAAACACATTTTTATGGTCTGGAGATTTCATTTGCACCTTTTGTTTTATACACAGAAGTGTACACAGGCATTACATAGCTGACTTCTCTCTCTGACCAACAATTAGCAAAACTCTAAAAAAATATATATATAAACAGTATTTTTTTTTTTTAGTTTCTGCAACTGCTACTGCAACCCAGTATTAAACACAAAGCACTGATATATCTATAAATAAATCTATTTGCACACATGTTTTTTTTTATAATAAGAATATACAGTAACGCCCACTCTTGTATTACTTTCCCCCTGTGCCTACATAGTAAGACAAAAATGGCAGCAGCTCATTAATTTTGAATCACCTCTCAACATAGTCAAATCTTCCTTCCATCTATTGCCTTTCACATTTCATTCGCCCTGCATAATATTTTAAAGAAGTGATATTATTTATGAAATTCCAAAGCACACCCAGTCCTGCAGCTGCAAATTTGCCATCATCAAATTAACACAAGAAGGGCAGAATGAGAAGCGATTAAAAAAAAAAACATTTCTGCCAGAAGCTATCAGCCTCACATTCCTGAGACATGTCAGCTGTGGCATGTAGGCGTTTCATTTACAGAGAGTGTTAGAGTGGGAGAGTGTGTGAGGGTTGAACTGGAAGGGAACAACAGCTCTTGTGACTACCCCAAAGTCCCTCCCTGGCCATGATCACTCTGACAAGAGTGACCCATGATTCTGATCTAGGCCTTTTCCTCTTGCGCTTATAGTCCTGATCTGTGAAAAGTACTGTAGCCCCTGGAGGCCGTGTGCAGAGGACAGGTCATTACTGTGCGTCCTTCATTGCCGCATCCCTCCATTGCATCCAGTTTGTTAGGGCTGAAAGCCTGCTGTGTATTTAAAGCATCACTTTACACACCTGGGGGTACGCAGAGACAGAGGGTGGCAACTGTGGGCCGCCGGGGCGTTTATGAGAGTCCCAGCACGCAGTAAATGTATGAAAGTGTCATGCTCACTAATAGTGCCTCATCAACACAGCCTATGAGACATTACACTGTTGTGTTGCTCATTGAAAAAAAAAAAAAAAAAGCTTTGTAATGATGTTTTGCCATTTTGACAAAATGAATGTAACATAATGTACCCACTGCAAATGGTAGGCTGTACAAAGAGTGCTGCATTTAAGCTTATTTATCTGCTTGACAGTATAAAGGAGATTCTACTCTCTGTCTAAATTTCATATTTTCTGAAGGGAAAAAAAAAATCATACAAGTTCATCAGTTAATGGTTGATGACATTGGCATGCTTTTCTCAAAGCACTCACTCTAGTTCTCATCTTTCTTACCTTTAAGTGCCACCCCGTTTGCTCCATAAAAATGCCAGATAAGGTTTTTGAATGAGTTTAAAAAGGTACAAATGAAATTCGAAGGCAATTGAAATTATGACCACAGGCAAATCCAGCAAAGTCTAAAAAGAAGCACATGATGTTGTTTTTGATGCTCTAGTTTATATGCCTAAAACCAAAAGAATTAGAATGTGCATCAGCAGACCATTTTCTCTAGCATTGTTACATGACCTTGTAATGTATAGTTACATATACAATACATATACACATATATACATTATATATATACAGTATATATATATAATTCACAACATGTCACACACATTACACTGTGCATTCCTTCACATTTGTGTGTAAAGCATACACAAGGTCTGGAATAAATAAGTGAACAGAGGAACAGAGGAGACATACAGATTAAAACAGAGGCGTGTTATCAAGATAATCTTGATGGTGTTGATAAAATACGGCTAATCTAGGACAACCAGGATGTCTTTGCACTCCCTTTGAATAAATATGAGCTTTCCTGCAGAATCCTGATTTGCAATTAGCAAACTGCCCTTCAATTCCTGGTGTTATTTTTGACACTAGATGGAGAGTATAGATATAATAGATTTATTTTATGCCGTCAAGAAACACTGAAGTGTTCTCCAGATGACTTTGAAGGTAAATTTAAATTTAAGAGCTGATGACAATTTAAGGGCTCAAATCATTCCGAAACAATGAATCATTAAGAAAGACGAGCAGAGGTGTAAAATGTATAAAGTAATGGACTGTTGCCCTCTATTGGTAGGACTTTCAGTCTGCATTTGATGCTTGCATTTGAATGAGCATGTAAAAGTTTTTGAAGATTATTTGAGAACAATAAATATTATTTTAGGTCTAGATATAACGCATCAGCTTTTGTCTCCACACAAACCTTTTCACAGACTGTTGGTTATTGTGTTGTACAATATGGTACAGAATAATGGCACAATCATGAGAATGAATCTGTTGCTTATGCTGGAAAAAGTGGTATTGCCTTGTTAATGATGTTAACAGAAAAAAACATTAACGGTTCATTTAAAGTATAATGGTTTGCCTTTGATGGTCTGACTGTATTTATGTATTTATTTATTTATTTACCTACCTCTTTTTAACAATTAGATGTATGATGAACAGTTACTGTTTTTACACTGTATTACTAAAGCAAAACCATAATTGCACAGTTTATTGGTTTTCTCCTACAGCCAAAAACCATAAAATCTTGTTAAAGTACTGTTGCAGGTATTGCAATAATCCATTTTCCTAGGAGCTCCTTATGTACAGGAGAGTTGTAGTGCAGATAAAATAAGCACAAGTACCCATTTATTCATTCAGTAACCACAGGAAATCTAGAGCATATCCTGTGAACAGTGGATTCAAGTCAAGGATACACCTTCGATAAAATTCCAGTTCATTGCAGTTACCTACATATTTGCATATTTATTTGCACAGCCATCCACCTGCTGGTAGGCTTTTGGGAATTGTGACTGAGCCAGAGAACCTTGTGAGAGACCAAAATCAGGATCAAATCCATGACTCCGGAGGTGTGACCTAGCTGTTCACTACCAGGTCACACATGCCACACAAACTACAATTCCATCCAAATCTAAGGACACAGTTTATAATGAATTAATCCTTTTATCTACTCAACTGTAAGTCTTCTTTCTAATGTATAGAAATTATGTTTATCCACTTCATTTATCTTCAGTAAGAAACCTGGTCAGACTGGCAGTAGATCTGTTACCATTCTTAGGAACTCTACTGTACATGTAGAGGAATACACTTGTTCACAATGCACACACACGTACACTCTCACATTCACACACTCATTCACAATTTGAGGCAATTTAGTATTGCCAAGCCACCCCCAGCACATTTTGGCCAGGTGGAAGCAACCTAAAGAACCTAGAGGTAACCCATGGAGACATGGAATGAACATGTAAAACACTACACAGACTGTATGCCAAGCACAGGCTCAAACTCAGGACCCTGGAACTATAAGGTAATGCTGCATTTTTGGGGGGCTATAAAATGGCACTTTTATGAAGTAATATATTGAATATACTTAAGTGATATTTTAGGGTGACATACATTTTATTACTGTAATTCTCAGAACCATTCCACATACAATGTTTGTTGAATGTACTGTATGTTTCCACATACAAAGTGTGCAAAGCTCAAACAGTTTTTAGTGAAATGTTCTTAAATGGACACTATTATGCAACTGGCACACAAATCCCTTCAGAGGACATCTGGGGGTAAAAAAAAAAAAAAAAAAAAAGACAATGAAAATCCACAGTTGGATTCACTGGCCAGGGATAGAAGTCATGTTAAAAAAGTTCTACCAGCGTTTCCCCCCAATGCCAATGAACCTTACTCCTAAAACGCACTTACACCACATTCATTCAACTGCCAATGATTCATATGCCTTTCAAATACATAGAAATTAACTTAATCAACCCACTTTTTAATTCTGTGTGATGGCATGAGGACAGCTAGTCATCCTGTACTATAAAACTAGGTGCCCTGAGGCAATTTGTCTTTCTGAAGCTACCTCTAAGGATATCACCCTTAAACTTCTACTTCTGTGCAGCTTAGTAGGGTTGCCCAAAGACATCTCCATAGATTAAGGAATGACATTTTTTTTTCTAAGAAGACCAGGTTCTCAGTCTACAATCCCCAAATCAACTGTCTTGTTTAGTGATTTAACCAGACCCTGTGAATGATGATAAAGTAAGTGTTCAGTGAAGAAAGGTGCAACAGGGATCTCCTCTTGTGTGTTCTACTCACAGGAACACATGGAACTGGCACATGCAAAACAGTTCCTACAACTGATCCATCCATAAAATTTTCTCCATAGATTTCCTGCTAATGCCCAGTCCAACCTCAAAATGTTTTGCATGTTGGCAAGGCCTGTATACAGTTTTCAGTCAAGCTGTAACTGCAAACCGATGAACCTGTCCTGTCTGCTAATGCTACCATCCCCAGCTCTTGAAACATGACATTCTGTCAGCTTCCCAGGTCATGATTGGCCAGCATCCCTTTGGGGTCCCTGAGGCTTTTTGCCATGCCATGGAGTAGGAAGTGGCTAAGATACTTTATGCTGGCATTATAAAGGAGTGCACCAACCCCTGGTCAAGCCCAATAGTTATAGTGGACATCCTCAACAGGACCATGTGACTGTTCTTCTGCTATCTAAATCAGATGTTAGAATGTGCATGTTACTCCTTTCTGTAAATAGGTGATATATAGATGACATGATCAGATCAACACTGGATTTGACAAGAGGGTACTAGCGAGTGGCCCTCAGTACCAAAGTCAAACCCAAGATGGCCTTCATCATGGTCAGCTAGCACTGGCAGTACAGTTTTGCCTCTTCAGGCTCTATTGAACCCCTCTGACATTCCAGCAACTCCACAGAAAGCATATTTCGCCTTCGTCCATCTTAGCTAGTGTGTAGTGCAAGAACCTCCCTTTAAGTATGCGCGATGTTTCAGACGGTATGGCAAGTGTAAACACTTGAATCGGATATGGGTCATAGTTGAAAGAACGTGTAAACAGACGGTCAGAAAAATCAGTTATAGGCAACAAATCAGAATTGGGCATCGAGACCTGCAGTGTATACGTAGCTATAGTGCCAGTGATACTGCATAAACTGGGACGGGCAACTACAGAAGATTTGTGAGGATTTGATTCCTCCTCTATAGCTTCTATACCACTTTCAGATATGATATCCTGAGCCGCTGAAGCGGACCACTGCAGTGGAAGAGGTGTTTCAAACCACATGAATTGGGCCCTCATGCTTTCCGGCGCTGCGTAACTCAGATTTGAGTGCCATTCATCATGCACACAGAAGTCCCCGAAATGGACCTGGGGCATTCCTTACACAAGATTTTGACGGGAAAGAGCATCCCTCCATGTGTACGTAAGAGGAAAATTGACATTGTCCCTTCGGTACCCCCAGTGTTGTGGATCACTTGTGACAGTGGAGCAGGTCAGACCAACAAGATGCGGCTGTCATGGCATCATTTTTAAGGACCCTTTTCACCCTCTTTGAGCTCTTAGAAAAGAAAAAAGGTGATCATCAGTCATGTGAGAGGACTCTCAGAGCACACTGACTCCTGTTTGTACCATTCATACAGACTTCACAAACACTCATGCGGCACTGGCAAACGGTACTGGCCAAACACTTTGTCAATTTGTCAATTCATACACTTACTCTATGTTGTGCATGAAATATGTTTTAATGGAACTTTGTATATAGTGATAGACACCCACTAACACAAAAAAAATCAATCAATGTTTTTTTACCTAATAAATTTGATATTGTCCCTAACATAGAAATTGTTTCATTTCTAATTTGCTGCAGCTTTTGTAAACAGTGCTTTTTATAATACTTTTTTTTTTTTAGTTTTTTACTTAACTTTTGCAGGGTTGCAGGCATTAATCTGGAGGATTTTTCTTTTTTTTTTTTAATTAAGCACAAAAAGTATTTGGTACAGAGGACATGTTTTGCTGCTACTTGAAAACTCACTGGTCGGACAGATCTCCTTGTGCGTTAGGTACAATAGAAAATGCATTTATTCTAGCTGAGATATAGCAGAAGTATGGTTGTACATTGTGTTTGAGCTAATGGGCCTAATTCAAGTCAAGTCAAATCAATTTTATTTATATAGCGCTTTTAACAATTGACATTGCCGCAAAGCAGCTTTACACAATCAAAAGAAGTAAGTTTGTATGCAATGTGAATGTGTATGAATCAAAATGATAAGATTGTCCCTGATGAGCAAGCCGAGGATGACGGTGGTAAGGAAAAACTCCCTGAGATGGTAATAGAAAGAAATCTTGAGAAGAACCAGACTCAACAGGGAACCCATCCTCATCTGGGTGATAACGGATAGCAGGGATTGATCAGCATAATAATGTGTAAGACTGGAAGTTCAATGTTAAAATTTCAATTAAAAGGAGTCCAGTTTGTTCCTGGAGGCTCAGGTAGACTGTAGGAAATCCCAGTCCTGAGCTATCGAACAACTGAAGTCACAGGTCCCCAGAGAACAGCTGTCAGCATCAACATGCATTAATTCATCAAGCTAAATATGAACAAATGTATTCATACATTTATTGCAGGTGCATATGTCCAGAAAATGTGACAATCATGAAAATCCAGTTAGAGCTACCAAGTTTGTAAAAATATGCATATAAGATAATTAAGTAAGGCAGCATGGTGGCATAGTGATTAACGCTATGGCCTCGCCCCTCCAGGGTCTAGGATTCAAGCCCTGCCCCTGGTCTATGTGTGGGGTTTGCACCCGGTAGTCAACTAGTTAAAAGAAGTTTCTAAGTGAATCCAAAATAAGGTTAGCAATGCATTATTAAAGAAAAATGGTGTGTGTGTGTGTGTGTGTGTGTGTGTGTGTGTGTGTGTGTGTGTGTGTGTGTGTGTGTGTGTGTGTGTGTGTGTGTGTGTGTGTGTGCGTATGTGTGTGTGTGTGTGTGTGTGTATTTTTCAACATACAAATGAAGAAAAGTCTCTGTTTTACCATAGTCTTCGGGAATTTCTACTAAGTGCAATAGCATGTAAGTGTGTTTTGCTAGCTTTTTATTAAGATAATTCCTTCAAGGGATTTGAGATATGGATGTGTTATATTAAGGGGGGGGGGGGGGATTGTAATGGCCCCTCCTGAAACACAGTCCTTGGCAGCTCTAGCAGGCTTCTTTGAATGTTTAAATACCAAGAAGAGGGTAGAACAATTATGGAATTATTTCAGCATGTTATCAGTTAATTATTCAGATAAAAAATGAAACTGGGGTGGTTAGGCATGAATTGCCTTGGAACACATTGCATTTTAGCCCTGCATTCTAACAATGGCTAGAGTTTTGGTATTAGTTGTAAGTTCCTGGTTTTTAAGAGCTTACATTATTTACATTCAATACTATCACCACTACTGCTGCTGCTCCTACTATTAATACTGTTATTATAGTTATAGAGCAGAATTACAAAGTTTAGCAGAAAGTTAATACCCTGGATATCCTAATATCCAAAGATGTGTTTGTTTTCTCCCATTTTCTTTTATGCATTAATTTGTATATTTCAAGTGTTACAATAATTTACATTTGCACAACCAACCTTATCTCACAGTCACAGTATTTATGGTCATGCTATAAAGGTAGATAGTATAGATATCACCCAAAGGAGAATTGGGTTCCGGTTTGAGTCAGGTGTCAGTTCTTCTTTTTCTTCTTGTTCCTGTCACCTGCAGCTTTCTCATTAGGTACAAAATAATAATAGTTAAAATGTATATATTTTTAAGATTATATACAGAATTCAGATAATGTACATATTGAATATTGAATTGAAGAATCTGGATATTATTATTATTATTATTATTATTATTATTATTATTATTATGTCTTTGGGGCAGGCGGCACGGTGGTGTAGTGGTTAGCACTGTCGCCTCGCACCTCCAGGGTCTGGGTTGGTGGGTTTCCCATAGTGTGTGAGTGTACTGTATGTATGTGTGCCCTGCAATGGATTGGCACCCTGTCCAGGCTCCCCGCAACCCTGAATACAGGATGAAGCGGTATAGACAATGAATGAGTGAGAGAGTAAGTATATTTGGATCGTATTAAAGCATAGTATGCATGCTATGTTTTTTTGTTTGTTTGTTTGTTTTCAAAGAATTGAAAAAAATTACTGTTAAAAATAAAGATGACCTATTTTATTATATATTATTCAATTTATTCAATGCAAGTGGTTCAGCATTTACAGAACAGTTGGATTTCTAAAAAAAAAAAAAAACAATTATACATTACAGGATGTCATACTTTTAGAGTTTTTATTTCACTTACCTTTGTACTGTATGAACCATGCTTAAAAATGAGCCAGTGAGCTAGCAAGTAAATTGGTAAACATTTCTTCAGAAGATCATGAAGTGATCACAAAATTTGCCACAACCGTCAAAGCTTCAAATTGCAAGACTTCAAATTGCAACTTGCTCACTGGCTGGGAGAAATGACACTCCTTGTCTACACTGTCAATCACAGCAACGCTACTGTAGTAATGTGGCTTTGATACACTTTGTACACTAACCATAATGATAGATAGGGACTAACTGGTGTTTAGTTCTTGTGTTTTTTTCTCTTTTTTTTCAATAAAAGAAGTATAAAAACAACACATGAGTTGTTTGATTTTGTTCCTACCTTCACAAAGTCTGTTCTTTGAAATAAGGTAAAATCCAGACAGCATAATGAAATCTACACTACACAAACTATTGTAACAAAATTATGTTAGTGTGGCTGCAGAAGTCTACAAACTTCTTCATTAATCATGTACGCATTATTCTCCAGCACTTCAAACTTATTCTTGTCAAAATGTTTTAGCTGATGTAATGGCTATATATCGTATGAGCCGCAAGACAGCATAACGCTAATCACAATCCCGACAAGCGCTTCCCCTCCACTTTGCCAGCTTCTCTTTGTGCTGTCAAGGTTTTAGGGGAGCAAGGTTGCCTGGACTCGCCAACTAAAGCTTTTCTTAATGTAGTTTGGTGGGTAATTGGATAACACAGGTTTATCCTCTGCAAGCACTTTGTATGAGCAATCCAATTTCACATCCTCCTGAAAGGAAAGCCATTATTCCTCACCAAAGGGTGATGCTGTAGTCACCCTTGCACAAAAAGCAGCCGGAGATTTTCCGTAAATCCTATAAACACTTAACCTTGTTACCGCCCAATCTGTATTATTGCCATATAATTTTAGATTTGCCCTCCATCTCAATTGCACTGTTTATCTAGACAGATATAGGTATTCATATTTACAGTAGCTTGAGATTGTGTTAAAAAGATTGACTATAAAATGTGTTCAGATTTAAAAAGGTCATGTGATTAATGATTGTCACCGATGGTAATGATTGTGCTGTATATAGTTCTCTAATACTTCAAAGTTATACTTTCAAGCAAAAATAATAATAAAAACAAGCTTTCAGAGTTTTGTGACAATGTCAATTTCATTATTATTTTTTTTCCTCATGATTTTTCTTCACAATATGGTCACCTGCCACATCTCACCCACCAGCCAGCTGTCTTATACCATATGACAGATACCATCCAGGGGAGGGGGAAGGCTAACACATCTTTCCTTAGAGACAAGTGAAGCCAGCAAGCCACATCTTTTCAAACTGCTGCTCATGATGCATCTCAAAGCAGTTCAACATGCACAGAGGAAAGAGCATTTTGCCTTCATCCCCAAACCAAAGCTTACAGCCTTCCACTATTGGCCAGAGGTGTTCCCTTGGTTCCCACAGATGGCTATGGCATTATTTGAATTTGAACTCAACTGTAGTAGTGATAGCAGCAGGACCTTTTTCTTGGACACTCAAGATCTGAGGATTTTGATGCGTCATGTGATTCTAACACCATGTTGAAAATTAGCTGATATACAAGTATCAGTGTCAAATTTTCAGTCAGCCAGTTTATTAAACAGTGCTTGTCTTGTTTTTCCATCTTTATTATGAATTTCATAATTCACTCACTTACTCACTTATTGTCTATACCACTTTATCCTGTACACAGGGTCGCAGGAGGCCGAAGGCCAATGTCGGGAGGCTTAGGGTATGAGGCAGTGTATACCCTGGATGGGGTGTCCATCTATCACAGGGTCTATACACACACACACACACACACACACACACACACACACACACACACACACACACACACACACACACACACACACACACACACACACACACACACACACACACACACACACACACATGTCTATGGAAACACACAAGCACAGGGAGAACAGTCCACACTCCATGCACACAGACTCCGAGGTGGAAATCAAACCCAGAACCTGGAGGGGCAAGATGACAGTGCTCACCACTAAGCCACCGTGCTGCCTGAATTTCAAAACAAAATACTTATTGAATACTACATGTATTTTAAACACTAATGCACCTGAATTTGAATCGAGTATGATAACTTTTACTTTAATAGTAGAATGTTAGATATTTAAATTATGGTTCAGGAAAGAATGAGAATCTGTCTAAACTGTGCTCACTTTTCCAGCATTAACAAACAAAGTGGACTGTTTGCGTGGAAGCTTTCCAGCTTTCATTTAAGTGCGTGCCTCTGAGGCATTTACTCTATGAGACACGAAAAAAAAAATATCCATTGCTGTCAGTAAGCAAGATGTTAAGCTATAATGATAGTTTCTATTTAAAGAATGAAAAAGAGTTTAAACTCACGTAGGTTCTTAACATAAGACATGCACTGAAGTACCTCTCAGGATGTGCTAACATGGCTGTGGCATAAATAATTCCAGCAACCTGCAGCTGATAAGTCATTTCATCATTTCATTTCATTCTTTTTAATCATTTTTCATTGTAGCTCATTTGAAATGCTATTTATTTTCATGGAAAATACACAATAGACACAAAGCCACAACTGCAGCTCAATTAATAAATTACACTAATATAGGCATGAACTGAATAAAGGCAAACTTCTAAGGTCAGTTTGTAGAAGCCTAATTTAATTGACTGGAATTAATTTATGCAATGTGTAGCTGGAATAAAAACACATCAGAGACTTCAGATGAGATGGTTGAAGTTAGGGCGGAAGTTTCTTAACATTTTAAAACTTCAGAACACACACACACACACACACACACACACACACACACACACACACACACACACACACACACACAAATAAATAAATAATTGACTATTGAGTTAGGGCGAGTATATACTTTATCATATGAAGTTACTGCTGTGAGTCACTCTTTGACAAGCCTGAAATAGTAATTCACAGTCAACGGTGTGTGAGTGGTGTCAGGTCAGATTTGGCATGAAATTTGTAAACACATCATACAGTCGCATAGATAAGTGAAATATCATCACATCCAAACTACAGACATGAAAAAGTCACACATGACTGGCAAGAGTCACAGCCAGTCAGGTGAGAGACATAGTGACAGTGAGAGAATATAAACAAAGCAAAAAGAGTGAAAGAGTCCATCATTGTTTATAAAAAAAAAAAAAAGATAGGGGTTTGATGGAGGGTTTTTTCCCCTAGTTGTTCCTACATTATTTTGTTCTTTAAGTTAGTAAAAGGCAGTTGAGAGTCATCCATCTTATCCTAGTTGCATCATAACTTACACCAATCAGCCATAACATTACAATGCAAAACAATATGCCCAGTATTGTGTGGGCTCCACTTCCTGAGGGTGTGTGCTGTGGTGTCTGGCACCAGGACACTGGCAGTGGATTGGAATAGAACCTGGGAAGTTTAAAAGCCAGGTCCGCAGGCTTTGGACTCCTTCTCATTGGGTGTTCTGGTGTCTTTCAATCGTGGCCAGCATTGACTTATTTTAGCGAGTTGTGCTGCATTGACTTTTATGTGGGATTGGACTAGATGGACTGGCCTTTGCTCCTCAGAGGCATAAATAAACCTTGAGTGCCCATGATCCTGTCACCAGTTTACTGGTATAGAATTATTAATCAATGTTGTGTTAATGCTTTGTGGTGTTGACGTTATAGCTGAATGGTGGTCAAGTTGTTGAACTAGATTACTCGTGATGCTTCTTTTTACATTTATCAAACCCTCTGATCACCTCATATGATCTCTCTCTCTCTCTCTCTCTCTCTCTCTCTCTCTCTCCTTTAGTGTGCTGTGGGATTCATCAAGAGCACTAACACTACTAAGGCGGCATGGTGGCAAACAGTAGTGGTTAGCACTATGGTCTCACACCTCCATGGTTGAGGGTTTGTTCTCCCATGCTTGGTGGGTTTCCAAAGACATGCAGATTGGCGTTAATTGCCGTTCTAAAATTGCCTGTAGTGTGTATGTGTGCTCTGCGATAGATTCGCACCCTATAATCTGCCTTGTGCCCTAAGTCTTCTTGGATAGGCTTCAGTGCCGTGCAGCCCTGTACAGGAAGCAGTATCCTGCAGAAGATGAATGAATAAATGAATGAATGAATGAACTAACACTACTGTTTGTAACCTTTTTTTGGAACATCTAAAAAAAACAAATCCACTGAGTCTTATATCAATCCTGCTCTTAATCAGCAATGTAGATAAAGACTGAAAATTGCTTTACCACAATATTATTCTCTATATATTATCTAGCTAGCTAGCTAACTTCAGATGACTTCTTCATTCAGCAGGCCATGTACTGTTTGTGATCTTGTAGAATGAGCACAGCTACAGCGCAGCAGGTTGGCGAAGAACAGGCACGGCTGCTTGATCAGGCACTCACAGTGAGAAACTTACTGGTTGAGTGCAGCTAAAAGACAAGCTCTAATTGAGTGTTTTTTCTCTTTCATCCGGTACAGAGTAACTGTAAAGGTCACATTTATGTGCATAGTAAAATTATTTTGTTCTTATAACATTTCTGCATTGTTGAACACAGTGCCCTTTAATGCACACTACTGTAATGGATAGTATGTGATTACATCATTGTGGAAATTAATATATTGTTTTACTTATTGTGCAGATAATGTGATATTTGGAATGCAGGCTTGCATTCTATTGTACATGAGCGGGATGCACTAAATCGTAACTACATTATTAAATCAGAAGTGCACATCATAGCAGAGAGGGTGGGATTCCAACATTGTGCATGCTATAGTATAGTAAATTGTTGAACTTTTCCACAATTACTTTCTCATATTCTAGTGCTGTATGGCCTATTTATTCACCCCTCCACTAACTGAATGACTTCAGCTCCTTAGAATCTGTTTATCGGTTAATTCTCTTGATTTAGCTATAGTTTAAAATGAGCATTGGGCCATTATATGTGGTCTATTTGCTCCATTAGATGAGACTTGCAAGACGTCTGATGACAAACACGTGTGTCATGGTGTGTCGCATTGCTGTAATATTCACATTAATCTCAGGCATCCAAGCAAATATGCTACTGCACTGGAAATGACAACATTTATCTTCATAATAGTTAACTCAGTCAAGTAAAGTCAGATTTTCTCTTATATTTAAATTAAATATTTTCACACAAGCCTTACAATTATGAGTCAAATGATATTGGTTTTGTGCCGGTTTTTTTTTCTTTCTTTTTCAGTTAACAATACTTAAATGCTGTAACTGCAAATACACGTGGGATTGAAACCAGCTGCACATTTAAATCTGAAGCTAAGACACAGTAGAGCTGGAGTTACCACTCTGAAGATGCTCTTGATCTAAAAGTGATTTGTTAAAGTCGAACTGTGGATAAATAAATCAATGTGTATTTAAAGAGTGCATCAACTGAATAAGATGTAACAAGACCAGAGTGATTCAAGGTAGGCTCAAGACATCTGTGCTCTCTTGGGGATGCATGCTGTTAGGCTTTTATTTATAGGGCCTATAATTTCTGAGGGGAATATCAGCATGTAATGCTGTGGTTGTGTGTGCATGCAGTCAAGTAGCTCACTGTCACAGGGTGTTCCTTCAGTTCAGTTTTCTTTGAATAAAATGGATGCTGCTTTATATATATATATATATATATATATATATATATATATATATATATATATATATATATATATATAAAGCAGCATCCATTTTATTCATAAATATTTTATGTATAAATTTTTTATATAAAAATATATAAAAAAATATTATATATAAAAAAGTATTATATATAAATATAATATAATAATATATATATAATATAATATATATATATAATATAAATACTTTATATATAATAAAGTATTATATATAAAAATACTTTATATATAAATATATATATAAAGGAGCTTCTTCCTTTGCCCTTTAAAAAAAAAAATATATATATATATATATATATATATATATATATATATATATATATATATATATATATATATATATATATATATATATATATTTTTTTTTTTTTTTTTTAAGGGCAAAGGAAGAAGCTCCTTCCCAGAGGTCTATTGGACGGTTCACTTAAAGGCAACTAAAGACAGATGAAAAGCATGGCATGTCAGAAAGCTATTTACAGTACAACAAGAAGCTCATTATGAAAATCATAAGATATTATGTAAATATTTTTCCCATTCAGTTATACATTTTTAAATATTTCTTGCTTTCATTCATTTCAAATCACTTACAATGTCGCCTGCATTGGAGACTTTCGCTTCACAGTTGTAGAACCAAGTGAGGAATGTGAACTCAAATCGAACAAATTTCAAGCATATTCCTGCTTAATTAATAGTAAGTCTGCTCTCTTTTATATCTGGTGAGGACTTAAGGTGGGTACCAATTAGCCTGCTGTTAATTATGTCTTACGCTTTTGATCTTTGCTACCACAGCTATGTCAGACACTCTCATTTATTCCTTATGCCTGCTTGAGCGATGGACCCTTTGGAGATTTGTGCAGATTGAAGCATATTAAAATGGTTTCAGCAGTTGCCAGATCTATCAGAGAGCATGCACATTGAAGCACAGGTGCCTGATCCAAGCCTTTCAAGGGCCGCAAGCGAAATCTGTTTGTGAGTCCTTTACCTACCTCATGTTCACTACTAAATTAACAGGCATGTACTTTCTTCCACACATATCAGTGGTATTGGTAATTTGCACCACATTTCAATTATTGTATTTTTTTTTCCAATTGCTAAGGAAGGGTCATGAATGCAATTACAGTAGCATACTGTATATACGCATTAAAATGATTATTAATGAATTAATTAAATGATTAATTCATTCATCTTCTATACCGCTTCTCCTGTACATGGTCGAGGGGGCCAGAAACCTGTCCCAGGAGACAGGCTGGATACAAGGACTGGGTTCCAATCCACACACATACACACATGCGCACACGCACACACGCACACACGCACACACACACACACACACACACACACACACACACACACACACACACACACACACACACAGACACACACACACACAAACATACACACTATGCATGGGAAGAACATGCAAAGAGCACGCACACAGACGCTCGACTCATGCATAAACAGACCAGGAGTTTCACTTAATGTTCACATCAAACATCAGAATGGAGAAAATTTTGATATCTGTGGCTTTAACCATCTGATTATTGTTGGTGCCAGATGGTCAGGTTGAGTAGAAACTGCTGATCTGCTGGAGATTTCACACGCCACAGGGGTTTACACAGAATGGTGTGAAAAACAGAAAACATCCTGTGTGTGCAGGCTTGCTAATAAGACATCCAGGATTGGAATAGTGTTACTAATAAAATATTGTAATATTAATAAATCTCTACTCTTAATAGGTTATTAATAAGACAGTTAAAACACAGTAATAAAAAAATCTCAGAAGACTAATACCTTTACCCAGCTTTAATATATATAAAATAAATATTTTAAAAAACAATATTTAAAAGTATAAATGCCTAATATAATATGTAATAAAATTATAAAATATAGTAAATATAATAATAATAATAATAATAATAATAATAATAATAATAATAATAATAATAATAATTATTATTATTATTATTATTATTATTATTATTATTATACTGTACTGTATTTATAATAATTATAAATGCAATAAGCCATATGACTGCATTTGTTTTTGTTTGCTTTTAAATAAACTGCCATATGTTGATCTTTTTTAATTAGACAAATTGTTTGAACAACAACATTAATGAATAAATAATTATTTTCAGACTAAACTGTTTTGTTGTGCCCAAGGAGTGGAACAATTACAATTTATTTTTACATTTTTTTACAACAGTATCTTTTTAACTTAAGCAAATTATAAAAATCTGCCACATTTCAACCTTTCATCACTGTGTATATCAGTACCATGTTATAAAACAAAAAGCAAAACAAAACTGTAGGGAAGATTTATTACATTGATCACCACAGATATAGGAATTTGTTTGAGTGTGCTCCACTTACAAAGAGATGCTGTTGCTAATGCGATCCTGAAATAAGCGCACTCACCGCAGTCTCTCCTGGGATGAGGCTAATTATGTGTTCAGATTTGCAGCATGCTTCTTTGCGCTTTTATGCTTCTGTCACTTTCCATACAATGAATAGAATTGGATGCATCCCAAGAACAACTAGCACTTGTGGCTCGCCTTCCAAATAAAGAAAGAAGGTAATTAGGAATTATTCAAATTATTGGGATATCAGTGAATGCTGAATACTTAATGCATCCTGCATTTCTGTACCGGAGACATGACTAGAGTATCTGGCTGAAATAGGGTCCTGCAAGTAGATTGTGCTATGTGGTACCCAGAGTGAGAGTCTGCATATAAAGGGGGAAAAATCCCTAAATTCCACAAGAAATGTGGTCAAACATAAGGACAAATCATTTTTATTCCACTGGAGAGTCACATGGCTGTAATATTTTAAATATTT
>CM059214.1:23735685-23768185 GCA_030347435.1 Clarias fuscus | reverse complement strand
CACACACACACACACACACACACACAAACTTTGTGAAGTACACTCATCTCAGTACAGAGCACAGACCTGACCAAACATCAGTCCTAAAACTGCTGCATAGTCACCCATGCCTTCAAGGACTACTACCACTTCAACAGCTTGTTTATACTTCTCCAGTATCTCCAAAAGGCCAGCCATAACCCCTAATAATCAGTACTCCTTAACTGTTAAACACTTCTGGGTTTTCACAAACTTTCATCAGTTAAGCTCTTGCTCTTGGGTGTGGAGCAGGATGCTGTTGCTGGGCAAGTGAAGGCAAAGTGGAGAAAAAAGATAGATATGGTTATGAAAGATTAGCTCCAGAGCAGCTGTACATTACAGTAACATGAAGCCTAACATTAGCTAAACTCACCTTTTATAAAATTACGTGATTTCTTCTCCGGGAAGTTAAATTGCTGACTCAACTTGATTTTTTTGTTTGTTTGTTTGTTTATTCAGTCTGTACATTCAAAGTTTTTAAGTACACAATGTTACCTGTTGTCTTAACAAATTACATTGTAAGACGTTAAGCCGACAATACAATATTAATTCATTCAACATTCATCTTTGTTGATTTTTACAGTGTGGTAATAGTTACTGTATGACTGTACTCCCAAAATTAAATTAAATATTGACAATTTATTTTATTGGTTATTTTATAAGGGTGAAATTTAACTGATGTACATTTTTGGCTTTATATGCATCAGTAAAAAAAAGAAGAGAAAACAAATATTTAAAGTGAGATTGCTCAATTTAAATCACAGTACACTGTATAACTGCCATCTGTAATAGCCATCTGCCATTATTTAAACTTTAAACTTTAAGTAATTACCAAATTGCTTTTTAACAAAAACAAAATAGCTAGTGTTAGAAATTGACCTTTTATTAAATATGAACCTGACTCTTGATGTACCTGTAACAAAGCTCTTTTCTTTTTTTAATGCTGTTATGCTCATTTAATCTCAGAGTCCCAAAGCAGACATAGTAAAATGGTGGAAATGTTGCTTCCAAACAGTGTTCGACTACAAATGTCCTGCACACTGATCTATCACATTGTGATTTGTACCAAATAATGGCATGATGACACTGCACATGGAAGATTTGTCACCTGATAACATTTAAATAGTTTATGGAAAAATGGGTATTTCCTGGAAACTGAATCTAATCAAGTAGAAGAAATAGTGCATTTTATTCAAACTTCCAGATCAGTAAGATTACCTAGAGTTTTGTTTCATAGTTCATACACAAACCTTTCCGAAGCCTGTCAACAAATGTAAAGGAATTTCATTTATTCAACACTCACACCACATTACTTACTGACATTACTTTTTTTTTTCTTTTCATTTGTTCTCTGAAAGGTCATGGACATGTTACCTGTTGTTAGTTGATAATTAGTGTTAGTTTCTACAGATCACATTCTAATGTTATTACACTAATTTGTAGTTGCCAGTTCATAACATTTACTAATGTACTTTACAACACTCAGTGAAAGTAAAAAAAGAAAGAAAAAAAATAGTACAGCCCGAGCTCATTCTCATTCCAACAAAGAGGCTCCAGCATGTCACGTGTAGTGTATATTTGTATGTATGCTACATATTCCCTTGTCTTGGGCAGTGGTTCAGAACCATTCAAACATGGTGTACATGGTTAAGAGGCGAGCATGGTGGGTCTTGCATTACTGTCAGAGGATTGACGTGCCGTTTACCATATTTCTGAATTCAGTATTTCAGTCATGGCAGGCTAAAGGGGAGGCTGATGCTCTGACTGACAAGCTGCCCTACAAAATGGAAATTTGAGCAGGGCATTTCATATTCATGCGTTGATTTAAATTCTGAAGTGGATGTGAGTTTCCTCCCAAATGTTCTCTGATGTAATGTCTTGGCATGGCTTTTGTTGGAGCTTTAAAATGGTACTTTTTTTTTAATTGAGACACAAAATTACTCAATGCAACATGAAAAAGCAAACAAACAAAACATAAAACATGCCTTAGGGATGAACATCAGATTTCAATAAAGAAAGTCCTTTATCTGGTGTTATGAAGGTGGTGGTGGACACTTTAAAATCCCCAGTGGGTTTTTAAATAGGTTAAAATCTTGTAGCTATAGAAGCCATGCCATAGGATTTATACCTTTTTTTTATAAACTTCTCCAGCCATTCAGTAGGCTGTCATGCCCTGTATGATGGTGGTGGAGTCATATTGGAAGATCATTCCCATCATGTGATTAAGGAGATCCATCAGGATCACCACAAACATTATTGTTTTCCTCTTACATGTATAAATCGAAATGCTTATTTTGATATTGATAAATAAATGACATTTTAAGACATACTGTACAGTAAAGGTCAGGTGTTCTGGAATAGTCCTCGCAAGAACTGCATTGTGAAGTACATTTGCAAAACCCATCAAGCATAATTAAGAGTTAAAATGTGAATTCTGTGGCGGCCAATTCATGTGTCTCATGTTTCCTAAACCACTCTTTCACAATTTGAGCCCGACAAATCCTGGCATCATCATCTGGGAATATGCTGTGACATTAGGAAATAATTTTTTTTTAAAAGGATTCATGGAAAAAACCTGGTTATACAGAATACTTAAGTAGTCAGCTGACCTCATTTTTTGGGAACATAGCATAGATGAAGGCAGACCTGACCAATGGAAGCAACTTCCGATCATAACACTGCCCCTCAGGCTTGTACGGTACTCACTAGGTATAATGGGTGCATCACTTCGTTCACTCCATTTCTTACCCTGATGCACCCATCACTCTGGCACAGGATAAATCTGGACTCGTCAGACAACATGTCCTTTCCCAATGCTCCACAATCCATTCTTAATGTCACCCTAACATGTATTTGCTAGGTGATGCCACCATGGGGGCAATCAGTGGAGACACACTACACATGGCAGCACATCTATTTAGGCCTCTGAAAACCGAGCCAAAGATAAAGGCGAAGACGAAAGCAAAGATCAAAACAAAGTCTACATAAGATGGCAGCGTCCAAGAAACAGAGGGCAACACGCAACGTGATAAGCATGCTCCCAAACCAAAGTAAAAAAGAAGCAAAAATGTATGAAAATAAAATAAGTTAAAAAGCATGAAAGTTTATTTCATGCTTGGAGGAGCTATGTGTTTTGGTTTTGTTGTTTTAAGTTTTTTTTCTCTTTTTAGTTACCTTTTAAGGTCCAAACCCATTTTATCTCTGAATGAAAAGGTCTTCCCAAATGTGCACATAAGCACTCTCACACACTCAAATTTTACTTACCCCCTCTGAAGCCCTGCATAAGGGCTCTTACTTTCATTATTACATCTCTTAACAGATTTTTAAGAATGTGAATCTATTCAATCTATTCACTGCATCAGTTAAATAAAGGATTCTCAATTATTTGCTTATATTGCCAAAAGTATTCACTCGTCTGCCTTCACAATCATATGAACTTAAGTAAAATCTGTTTTGTTATCCGTAGGGTTTAATATGATGCTGGCCCACCCTTTCCACAAGGTTTAGTAGTATGTTTATGGGAATTTTTGACCATTCATCCAGAAGCACATTTGTGAGATCAGACACTGATGTTGGACGAGAAGGCCAGGCTCACAGTCTCTGCTCTAATTCATCCCAAAGGTGTTCTATTGGGTGGAGGTGCCGACCTGTCAAGTTCTTCCACAACAAACTCAACTCATCCATATCTTTATGAATCTTGGAGTCATGTTGGAACAGAAAGCCTATCCCAGATAACAATACAAGGCAGGCAGGGGACATCCTGGACAGGGTGCCAATCCATCACAGGGCACGCTCACACATACACTCACACACTATGGGCAATTTGGGAAGGCAAATAAACCTAATCTGCATGTGGGAGGAAATCAGAGTACCTGGAGGAAACCCACCAAGCACAGGAAGAACATGAAAACTCCAGCACACGGAGGCAGGACTCAAACCTGGCTGGGAATCAAAACCAGGCCTTGCACCTCCAGGGTCCATGTTTGATTCCCCCACCACCAAAATCTCAACAACAGGACTTTTCAAGCAGACAAGGAACGAATGCAGTCTTAAAGAAATCTTGGCCTTTAAGAACAAGGGCTTGTGAGCCATCTTAGTGAAAGTCACGGTTCTGTGGATCGAAGCACAGTAGTCATAGTGTCATCAGTAGCGCACAGGTTTCTGAAGAGCAGGTGAGACAAGTGGTGCTAAGCAGGTAGCGTGGTGTGGGCGGAGACACAGAACGTGTGTGAGAGTGGGAGGCAGGCAGCTTTTCTCTTGGCGAACAGGACTCGAAGTCGAGTCTGCGGAGACAGGAGAAACAGATGAGAAGATACACAGCTACTCTCTACTCACCAGACGGAAGCCAAGTCTTTTTAAAGACTACGCAGAAGGTGAAAACGGCGTCTCCTCATGAGCCTCCAGCCCAGGTGAATTTCAATGGCCCGCTGCATTGTTCGTTGGCCTGCGGCATTGTTTGGCGCACCTTACATGGAGTGTGTTACAAGTGCCTACAGTAAGTAGGCCGTCGTCACAATATATATATTTTAATTTTAATATTTTCGGGAGGTTTGAGGGTGTACCTGGTGCTGAAACAACTCACAGAAGAGCATAAATAGAAAGTTTTGGATAAGACTGGGAGGCAGGCAGCTTTTTACTTGGCAAACGGGACTCAAATGAAGTCGAGTCTGCGGAGACAGGAGAAATAGATGAGAGGTACTCTCTACTCATCAGGTGGAAGCGAAGTTTTTTTAAAGACTCTGCGTAGGGTGAAATCGGTGTCTCCTCATGAACCTCCAGCCTAGGTGAATTTTGTTGGACCATTGCATTGTTCATTGGCCTGCGGCATTGTTGCCGCACCTTACATTGCGTGTTGTGGTGTGTGTGTGTGTGTGTGTGTGTGTGTGTGTGTGTGTGTGTGTGTGTGTGTGTGTGTGTGTGTGTGTGTGTGTGTGTGTGTGTGTGTGACAAGCACCTACACTAAGAGTGTACCCGGTGCTGAAACAACTCACAGAAGAGCATAAACAGAAGGTTTGGATATCTGCAAACAAAATTTGGGCCTATACTTTGAGGGAAATAAAAAAGTATATTAAAGAGAATCATTACTGGTGACAAGTCATGGATTCATTCTCATTTGCCAGAAAAAGTTAAACATACAACAACCAGCTGAAAACTTAATGCTTATAGTTTTCTGGGATTCTCAAAGGCAACATTATCAGGAAAACAATTCAATAATCAACAGTGCTCAATACAGTGAGATGTTTCTGAGCTGAAGCCTAAATTTCAGATTAAACACAGATAACTGCTATCCAAGGGCATTGTGATCTTGCATGACAATGCACATCCGCACACTTTTGCCAACACTGCCGACACTCTTTGTTTTGAGGTGTTATGTAAGCA
This sequence comes from Clarias fuscus, assembly GCA_030347435.1. Taxonomy (NCBI): domain Eukaryota; kingdom Metazoa; phylum Chordata; class Actinopteri; order Siluriformes; family Clariidae; genus Clarias; species Clarias fuscus. The sequence goes on along the minus strand of CM059214.1, from coordinate 23,762,788 downwards.
TGGTCACAGTCATAATCTATAATCATTGGTACTTTCACCTGTTCCCATGAAAGCAGCCCTAGTATAATGCAGATTGACTTCTGATGAACAACTGAAGACATCAGTGCATTCATGGCTCATTGCTCAGTCTAAAACATATTTTTTAATTAAACTTGTTGACAGATGGGTATGCATTGTGTATTCAGTGTATTCTGTGTATTGACAAACCATCTTGTAGCATTATACTCAAAAAGACTTGAGTTCTCACACACCATCTTGTAGCATCATACTCAAAAAGACTCAAAAAGGCAGTAATTGGAGCCAAAGGTGCTTCAATTAAAAAAAAGAAAGATGTTTCTCATGGTCTGAGAGACTTTCAGGTGCCTGTCATGTGCCTTTTACTGAGGAGTGGCTTCCGTCTGGCCACTTTACCATGTAGGCCTTATTGATGCAGTGCTGTTGTTCTTATGGAAGGTTCGCCTCTCTCCACAGCTGTTTCAGAGTGACCATTGGGTTCTTGGTCACTTCCCTGACGAAGGCTCTTCTCCCACCGTATGCCACTTTGACCAGGTGGCCCGCTCTACGAAGAGTCCAGGTGGTTCCAAACTTCTTCCATTTATGGATGATGGAGGCCACTGTGCTCATGTGGACCTCCAATGCTGAAGAAAAAAAAATCTGTACCCTTCTCCAGACCTGTGCCTCGATACAATCCTGTCTGAGAGGTCTACAGACAATTCCTTAGACTTTATGGCTTTGTTTGTGCTCTGACATGCACTGTTAATTGTGGAACCTTATATAGACAGGTTGTTTGTCCAATCAACCGAATTTACTCCAATTGAGTTGTAGAAACATCTCAAGGATGATCAGTGGAAAGAGGATGGACCTGAGCTCAAGAAAGGCTATGAATACTTATGTACATGTGATTTTTTTTTTAAATAAATTTAAAAATATTTCAAACAAACTTCTTTCACATTGCCATTATAAGGTATTGTTTGTAGAATTTTGTGAAAAATAAATTCAATCCATTTTGAAATAAGGCTGTAAGATAGCAAAATGTGAAAAAAGTGAAGTGAATTACTGTGTATAAAAGTGAATATTTTCTGGGTGCAATGTATGTATTTATTATTGTTATTATTATTATTATTATTATTATTAGTAGTAGTAGTAGTAGTAGTAGTAGTAGTAGTATTTATTACTTTTTTAGAAAAGATAAATACATTATTTTCCAAAAAGTCTCCATGCTTTTCAATATACTGTATATATTCTCTCTTCTGTAAAACTGCAGTAAGGCTGAAATCCTCCTAAAGGTCTGGTTTCTACATGCCAGCCTCATCATACTATCAGGCCTGAGCAGATTGGCGTGTGTTAAGTCAGCTACACTAAATCACTTCCTCTAACACATGTGCGTGTGATCTCGCATAATTTCTTCCCAAAACCATTTATAATCTGACAAGCCATAATGAAGGCTGGTAGACTTATTACCCTGCAAGATAAACTTTAATCAAGCCCTGTTGCCTTCCTTCTATTTGAACATGCCCCGGCATATCCTACATTGTAAGCACTGTGGTAAAAACAAATAGCAAATCTGAAGGTGTTTAAGTTTCGCTGTTTAAATGTGAAGAGCAAGCTAATGCCATTACCTGTAAGATTGCCACCACTGACCTCTAATTAGCCAGAACTTTATTCATATCACTGTGAGATAATTTATTAAATCTTCAGTGTGTGGAATTTGTCCTCTTTCTGAGTGTGGAGTTGTTTAAGTACTTATAACGTAGTTATATATTTATCTGTGATGAGGATTGTAAAGGTCTGACACTCTCAAGGACATTTTTCATCCATGCTGGATCATAAAAAATACTTTTCTGAAGGGGTGTATTCATTCAATTCACTTGTATTTGTATATAAAAAAAAAACACATATTTTACAGAAATTCCAGTATAGGTTAGATCATCAATGCCATATTTCTCAAAGTTGCTTTTAAAGTTCTTAAACTGCAACTTGGGTTCCATGCTGCATAGTCAAGGGATCTATAAATTTTGTTGCAGTGGTGTAAATCAGAACCCACCAATGTCAAAATTGCTTTTACTATTTCAGTTCAGGTTACTTGCTGTTTTGACTGCTTAGTTGAATTCAATGGTTTTTCATTAACTCCAAAAGTCAACTAGTAGTTTTTTTTTTCTTTTTTACTTTAACAACAACATGGTTAAAAAATTGGATTCTGTAAATGAAAAGATCAGGAATAAAAAGTTCAATGATAAATCAAAATATTACTGTGCATGTTTAAATAACAAGAGTAGCATTTGCGATTCAGGATCAAGATGATGTTATCCACTTATACAAACAAACAAACAAACAAACAAACAAACACATGAATAAATAAATAAATAAATAAATAAATAAATACAACAAATTTGGGAAGTGTGAGTTTTTAGGTGAGATCCACAGGAGTATAAAGGTAAATCAAGAGTTGAAAACTCCAAATGAAGTGTGATAGATGGGGGCAAGTAGAATTGAAACATCCGTCAGGGTGTCCAAAAGGTCTGGACCCAGTGAGAGTAAATCTACGTGAACATATTCCGTTATTTATTATTTTCAACATGCAGCGGGTCTTCTTGTACAACCTTATGCTCTATTTCTTTCCTCAGGCGCTATAACAAATTTTTGCAGATGTTGCTCAACATATTCAGATTATCGAATGTCCTCAACATACTCCCATGTTTCCAGGCTTTCAGGACATCCTTCACTAAGTACAAACTTTCTTTTGGCTGCTGTCATCACGGGGTCGCATCTGATCCGCACGCCCAACTTGGCACAGGTTTTTTTTTATTATTTATTTTTTTTATACCAGATTTCCTTTCTGGACACAATCCTTCAATCTGGCTTTCTAACCCATTTTGTGGATGCATGCAATGGCTGGGGAGTATGGGGTGCAGCAACCACCAATTGCAGGGCTTGAACCCAGAACCTCAGATTCCCAAATCAACAATCTAGAACCATAGCTGCCTGAGACAATATTATGGTTGTTATTATTATCAGAGGTGGAAAGTAACTAATTACATTTACTCGCGTTACTGTAATTGAGTAATTTTTTGTATACTTCTACTTTTAAAAGTAGTTTTTAAACTCAGTAATTTTAGTTTATAATAATAGTTAGAAATTTGTACTTTGCTACATTTTAAATCATATTCATTATTGAGTAAAAAATTAATGAAAAAAGAAAAATAATGCATTGGAGAAGGAAAAAAATTGCACCCCGGAACCCACTGCATTCACAAGAATGATGGAGATGGACAAAACAGGTGCCAATGATGCAGACCCAAATGAAATCGAAATGCAATCAAATTCTCAGGAAGCAAAACCCTGGCCATATTTAAGTAACCACTTTTATTTCAAGAGCAAGAAAGGCAACAGCTTTATTATGCAAATGTGTTCCTTCAATTAAAAACAACTAGTTTGAGATTTGTATCCCTTTGTCTTTTTGAACTACACTAGAATCCCCCATCCCACCCTGGCTGTTAAAAAAAAGTAATTTGGTAACTTTTACTTTGAGTTAATGTTTAATGAGCTACTTTTTACTTTTACTTGAGGTAATTTTTAGACTGGTAACTTTACCTGTACTTCAGTAGACGTAAAAAATTCACTGAAGTAACAGTACTTTAAGTCGAGTATAACATTGTATTACTCTTTCCCCCTCTGATTAATATTAGTAGACGTAATATTAATACTATGATCGGTGTATAAGTCAAACTGGGACTTTTTTTTTTCATGAATGAAGACATAAAAGTTATTGACTTTTATTGAAGACTTCAAGAACAATATATTGACGAGACTTTTGGGAATGGTAAAACATTTAAATGGTGGAAATGTTTTAACAAGGCCATATGTCCATGAATGATGATCCTGACTAAGGTGGCATGGAGCCAACAGCAGTCGCTCCTGTGAACACTCTGAGAATGTAATCTTTGTTCCTTCTGCAGGTAACTTGTTGCCACCTGGATCTGTCTGGATCTGTCTGTGGGAACTGTACTGTTTTTTCAGACGTGAATCAGACAGTCTGGTGTACTAAGAAAACTCTAAGAAAACTTTCGACCATGATGATATTCAAGGACTAGTGAAATAGTGAGATAAGTACATTAGTAGCAACGTAGCAACGGAGTCTATAGAAGAATAAAGGCATTTCTTTACTCTCATAACTGTGTTCTGTTATTCTGCTTAATCAAAATCCCGGTTTGACATGAACACCCCCATATTACAACTTCAACAGGTAAATGCTTAAAATGCCATACTAATGAGGTTATATTTAACTTTTTTATTGACTGTGGCATTAAGTTTCATTGCATGCAGTCTCTGATCATCACTAAAGTAATAACTGTAATATTGATTAAGCAGTATTTTCAATTAATTCACTTAATTCTAAATTGTAGCATATCAATTATCATTTAATCAACTGGTAATCAGAATTTCTCCATATTCTTTTGCATAATGTTTCTAAATTACTTTCAGATCCCAATGAAGGATTGATATTTTTGGGTAGATTCTGTCAGAATATTGACTGCAGGCTAAGATTAAAGGAAAACTGCAACTTAGTGGACAGTCTGGTTATCTCTATTGGAGTTGATGAAAATCATGGCCTGAATCCATCTTAGGAGATTAAGAAAATCTAACTATGTTGGTGATGCTGTTTTGAAGTCTGCTGAAATCACTTGACTAAGTGACGCTGAAGACTGAGGTGGGCAGATTTTTGCTGTGAACACTGACAGGATAAAGGGTGACATAAAATAATCATGTGTTAAGTCACAGAAACAATGTATACAGTATATTTTACAGCTCAAATATTGAGCTGTAGAAAATAATGTCACAGAAATGTGGCATTTATTAATTAATTAATTTATTTATTGAAACAAAAATCGGAGTAACACTTATGAAATTAGTTAATAATTGTTTATTAAAATTAGTTAATAATTTAACATGTGTTAATGCATCATTATGAAACTTGCCTAATAGTTTCATAATAATGCATTAACGCATGCAAAATTCCTTAGTGTGTTAGGTAATTTTTAAGTAATAACACACGAGAAAGAATGCCGTTGTACTGATTATTAGCACGGCTGTGATGCTGTCATAGACACAAGGGTGCAGCCTGAGTACCAAAGATATCAGAACCTCTACTGTGATATGGATTTTATACAACAGTTCCACAACAACATTTATTATCAACACATTACGATTTGTTTGTTCATTTAGCCAGTTAGATTTTGACCTGACATGACATAATTAAACCATGGAAGTTGTGGACAGTCTTGAAGAGACTAATTTATTATTTCCATTTATTCTTCCAATCTGCAGTTAGAGAAAGAATTGGGATTCAGCCTTACGTTAAAAACTAGTTCACTTTGTAGCTTGCAGTAGCCATTCAGAATGACTTAGAAGCAATTACTACAGAAAAGTGTTGCTTAAGAGGACTTAACATTAGCAGATTTGTTTTTCTCTTGCTGAAAGTGCTTCTTTGTTTTTTTGTTTTTTTGATGTGGGTTTTGGTAGGTAACTACACTCCCCGATTTCCAGTGATGAAGACCATACTGACCTACAGTACATTTTAATAACTTAATAAAGATAATAACTAGGAAGTTGAATGTTACAGTATATGGCAAACAAAGACAAAAGGAACAGTACACCACATGAACTGTCCCAGTGTCATTAGGGGAATAAAATTCAATGCCCTCCAACAATTCAGATTATTGGACCAGGACTAAATGTTGTATTTATTTATTTATTTACTTACTTACTATATTACTATATATATATATATATATATATATATATATATATATATATATATATATATATATATATATATATATATATATATATATATATATATATATATATATATATATATTTTTTTTTTTAAATCATCTACAGTTTTATTGCAAAAACACAATACTTGACTGACTGACTTCAACGTGTTAAACTATATCATATGCATGGCTTTTGTAAGTGTAAGTCTAGCAATAGTAAGTCACTGAAATTAATACACAATAGTGCACTAAGGAGACTATAACTGTGTCCTTGCAGACACAGCACAAAGACATTGCCCTATATAAAGTGTCTAAGTAACTTAAAGGCGAATCTTCACCAGTAATGGTCATCCTTTCACAAGCATGCTTTACCCAGAGCAAATTGGATCATATGCAAAACCAGAGTAGCTCTTTAAAAGCTAGAGAGAGTGTCATTAACATGATAGCATGTATTCCATTAGAGTAAAGCAAACCGGTGTGCATTTTCTCCCCTCTGATTTCTAAGACAAATAAATCCATTGTATATGTGGGTCAAAGGCATTGTAGGATTTTCAACAAATAAATCACAACAGCCTTCCAATCCCAGTTGTCCAAGAAGTGTTGTGTAGCTCTGTGCTTGTTAACTCATCTCATTTCTCATGATGTATGGTGTAGCGTCTAGGGTCACATGTTGGAGTTAAGTGTGTTTCGTGTTCCCCTTCTGCTGAACAACCCCAGCGTGTGTGCTCATGAACCTCACAGCTCTGCACCTGGTCATCATGAACTGACTTCCACTGGGATGTGCTGTGGAAGTAGATCAATGTTAGATGTTGTACTGAGTCTTATTTCTACCATATGTTTGTTTTTGTTTGCTTTGATGTGGTGTTTTCTTTGTTTTTCTTTCCCAAATGTCTATTAGAACAATGTGGTTATTTTTTTTGAAAAATCAGCCATAATCATTTCTCTTTCTACAACATAATAATAATATAATATATAATAATCCCTTGCTACCAAGTTGCACTATTATGCAACTTGTTATACTAGTGCGTGGATACCATCAGTGTAGAAATTATTCCCAGTATGCTAGAGCTTTGAACTCGCTGGTTCAAGTCTGAAACCCTAGCCTCCCAGGAAGGGAGGCTCCTTTACTGGCCCAAACATATGGAATATACTTGATGTGAGGTCAGGACTGTGTGGGAGAGGTGGCAATAACTCCCAGCCAAGTTCCTCTAATGTGCAAGTGTTCGTGACTGTAAAGTTATGCATTCATCGATCCAGCACTCCACTAGCTGAATGTCCATGAAAGCGACATAGTAATTATATCACTAGAATATGAGAGAATATGAGAAAGTGGAATTTTACAAATATTTATTAGAAATAGAAATAGGAGCAGTGATAACTCGGGAGGTTAAGGCTCTGAGTTAGTTGGCTGTTCATGCCACAGCTCCATCAAGTTGCTGCTGTTGAGCCCTAAAGCAAGGCCCTTAAGGCTCTCTGCTTCAAGGGTGCTGTACAATGGCTTACCCTACACATTGACCCCAGTCCTCCTAACAAGACTGCGATATGTGAAAAGTAAATGATTTCACAATGCAATAATGCTTATGTATTGACGTAATGGGTTCGACCCTTTATGCAGGCAGCACCATAAAGCACAGATATGAGGCGAGGTCTCATGGGGAAAAAGGTCATTTTTAAGGGAAATGGGGCAGGAAAGGGCTAAAGGAGGGAGAATGGAAAGAAAGGGAAGGAATAATGTGCATGTGCAGGTCTGGTGGGCAGTGCCCCATTGGCTTGCGTGCCCGCGTGGACAGCAGTTTGTTCGTGCTGGCTCTGCTCTCGGTGGATGGCCAAACTGGCCCCTCCCAGCTCTCTCTATGGGCGCGGCTTCAGACAGGAGTCCTCTGTGACATCCTGTGTTAGGCGCTAAAATGCCCCCATGTCACGGACCCCATCCCCCCAACACACACACACACAAAATCTCTATCAAATATTATATTAGAACATAAATTCATAGGTTTATTATTATCAAATATGATATTACTATTAACCCTAGGCACGTGACAGCCATCAAGACCATTAATACAAATTCTCATACAATGTTTTTAGTTTGTAGTTTTTAATGTTTGCTGATCAAATTTGATATTTTATGTAATTGTAAGTACTTAAGTAACAATAACTTAAGTAAAACTTAATGTAACACCAATGTAAAATCTATAGAGCATTTGTGGAGCAGTGGTAAGTGGTGTGCCTGCCATGCAGAAGACCTGGGTTTGATTCCCGGGCTCGGGCTGGATGGTCTGTAAGCTTTTTTGATTTGCACAAGTTCAACAAACTCAAAAATTGATAGTTCTGTTTACTTAAAATTGGAAATATCATTACTTAAAAAAAATTATGTAACTGATTACCTCAAATATTTTGAGTTCTGCCAACTTAATCGGGTTTACAGTGTGTATACAGTATGAAAAAAATATATAATGTATATATTTTTTTCCTATACAACATGTATTTTTTATATTGCTTATTTTATAGTCAAATTCGTTTGGTGTAATTTATAATGTGTAAATCATACATCTATGAATTTGTGTTCTAATATAATATTCGATAAAATATTCTAGATTATGTAGGGGGGTGGGGGGTGGGGTAATCCGTGGCAGGGGGCATTTTAGCACATAACACCAGGATCGTTAACAGAGATTAACTCACCAGATTTTAATGACAACATGCTGTCCAGGACCCCATGGATTTGTATAAAACCTGACAATCAGTGTTAGATCAAATACATGAGCATTGTCTGATCCATCTATCTATCTATCTATCTATCTATCTATCTATCTATCTATCTATCTATCTATCTATCTATCTATCTATCATTAATAATGTTGTTTTATATTCTAGATAATTTCATATTAATCAATTCTGTATGAATACTTTTTGTATTTGTATAGCATTTTTTTTTCATTAATGCTGCTGTGTTATTATTTTTGGTTGGTTCAAGTCATTGTTTTGTTATTTGGGCATTTTGTGTCATTTGTTTCTCCTGTCTCAAAACCCCTTTTTTTCCAGTGCTAATCACAAAGTGTCTTCACCTTTTATCTCGTTCCTGTGATGTTTTATTTGCATAGTCATGTTGTTATGTGTGCATCACTTGATTGTGTCTGATGAAGCATGTTTTATTTCCATGTCTTGTCTTCACCTCTGCCTTTTCACCGCTTTTTCTTTCCATTGTATAATAATTGTTCTTACCTTTTTCATTGTTTTGATGTACTGTAAACTCCTAATGTTAGGTTCTGAGCCAAATTTCTAAATTCTGTGTTCTTTGTTTACTGATACTGGCCCTCATTTTTTGGTTATGATTTTTTGTAATTATTTCCTAATATACATAACAATTACATAATCCTGTGTTAAGATATTGTAAATTTATTGTAAAAAAATAAATAAATAAAAAACACCTTTTCACTTTTACACTGCTCTATAATCTGCACCAGTGGTCACAAAAAGAATGCAATGCATGAAATTTGTAACTTGTATCTTGTATTTACATTTAAAAAAATTACCATCCCATGTTTTGACCAATAAACTCATTTTGCAGAAAAAAAGAAAAACATCAACATTTTCTTCATATAGCCCCATTGACCTTGCTTCTTACAAAATAAGGGTTAACATCATCTGATAACTAATTCAAGTCAAGTCAAGTCAAATTGTCAGGAATAACCCATAGAGAGCGGCAAAGCGCCCAAAGACTTTGTTGTTTGTAATGTTCTTAAGTTTCGTTTGACTTCATTTCCCAGTTTACATCTCGGTCAGGTGACGTGGGCGCTCACCTGAACCGAGTTGATTATTAGTTTCTGTATAAATGGCTTGTTTTAGTTCCTTTAGGTTGTCTTGCAACTGTTAATTTACCTGTTGAAGACTAGCCAGTTTAGTTAGTCTTTTCCCTGTAATAATTCGTGTTTTGGTTTCTTTTACCTTAAAGTATTCTGTTTGTTTGATTTCCCTGTTTTCCCTTATTTAAATAAAAACATCATTCTCAAATTACCACGGGACCTCTGAATTTATGCCTCACCTACACCATCATGACAGATTGCAAGACCGAACCAGAGGCATAGCGGAGGAGCCTCCCCGGGAGATTGTTTTGGGGTGGGGGGGCTATGATGTTTGATTCTTGGGAAGCCAACGCGGAGAGCGGAAGGATTACCAAGCAGCGTAGCGGCAAGAGGCGACAAGCATCAAGGAAAAGGAGATCTGGCAGGAAGTCGCAGGTAGAGGCGGAGCAGGAGAGGCTGAGAGAGCAGCTAAATTGGGATGGCTGCCGGCTGGCGATACGGCGCACACCGTTCAGAAGTGGCGCAGCTCAGGGTGACGTGAGTCCCCGCACCGACTGGAGGGCAGAGACCAGGAGGTCTAGGTTCGGTGGTGACCAGGGTGAAGGAGGACCCCACAGCGAGCGTCACCTGAGAGCGGAGTGTGAACGAGAGGCGCAGCAAGGGGCAGCCTCCCAGCTAGCATGGAGCGACTATGGGTGGTGCGCCAAGAGGAATGAATTGCGTATTAGAAACCTGCAGGAGCAGGTAGAAATGCTCTAAGGGCTGATAACTCAGCTAAGCCTCAGAGAAGGCCCAGACCTGCCAGCCAGCCTCACTAGAGGCCCAGACCTGCCAGCTCCTTTCTCCTATGTAAGTGACGACGACAGCAAGCTCGTTTACATACCGTTCAGCGAAGACGAGAGCGAGCTCTTCTACCTGCCGTATAGCGATGACAGCGAGGGCGAGCTATGCAGCGAGGAGGACAGCGAGCTGCCGCCGCTGCTCAGCGCCGATGAGGACAGTGAGCTTCCTCTGCTTCCACTGCCCTGCAAAGAAGAGGATGGCGAGGTTCCTCTTCCTCTGCCGCCCTGCAACGAAGAGGACGGCGAGCTTCCTCTGCCTCCGCCGCTCTGCATCAGCGAGGACGGCGAGCTTCCTCTTCCTCTGCCGCCCTGCAATGAAGAGGACGGCGAGCTTCCTCTGCCTCCGCCGCTCTGCATCAGCGAGGACGGCGAACTTCCTCTTCCTCTGCCGCCCTGCAACGAAGAGGACGGCGAGCTTCCTCTGCCACCGCCGCCCTGCTTCAGCGAGGACGGCGAGCTTCCTCTTCCTCTGCCGCCCTGCAACGAAGAGGACGGCGAGCTTCCTCTTCCTCCGCCTCCCTGCTTCAGCGAAGACGGCGTGCTTCCTCTTCCTCTGCCGCCCTGCAACGAAGAGGACGGTGAGCTTCCTCTGCCTCCGCCGCCCTGCAGCGATAAGGACGGCGAGCTTATGGTGCGGCTCTGCAGCAAGGAGGACAACGAGCTGCCACCGCTGCCCATTGCCCCTGAGGACAGCGAGTGTCCTCCACCGCCACCTTCTTTTGGCTTCGCTGAGGACAGCGAGCTTCCTCCACCTCTGCCGTTCAGTAGCGATCAGGACAGCGAGCTTCCCCCGTGTTCCGACATCATGCCACCCTGCCCAGAGGACAAGAGATCCAGCCTCTGTGTAAGGTGGGCTGACATTGGACCCCGGGGGGATGCCCTGGACCTCCTGTGGCGCCCCGGAGTTGCGCTCTTAGAGGGGGGGGTTATGTCAGGGTTAACCCCTAGAGGGCGCCAAAGCGCCCAAAGACTTTTTTGTTTGTTGTGTTCTTAAGTTTCGTTTGACTTCATTTCCCAGTTTACATCTCGGTCAGGTGACGTGGGTGGTTATTAGTTTCTGTATAAATGGCTTGTTTTAGTTCCTTACCGTTGTCTTGCAACTGTTAATTTACCTCGTTAAAGTCTAGCCACTTTAGTTCGTGTTTTCCCTGTAATAATTCGTGTTTTGGTTTCTTTTACCTTAAAGTATTCTGTTTGTTTTATTTCCCTGTTTTCCCTTGATTTATTTAAATGAAAACATCATTCTCAAATTACCACGGGACCTCTGCATTTATGCCTTACCTACACCGTCATGACACAAGTAGGCTTTTATTGTCATTTCAACCATATACAGTTCAGTACACAGTGAAACGAAACAACGTACCTCCAGGACCAAGGTGCTACATACATGCAACGACATAAATTAACAACGCAGATTTTTACATTTTTAAGTTAACCTAAAACTATCAATTTCTATACAAAAAAGAGACAACAATAGACAACAGACAACAAAGTGCACGTGCAAATGAAGAGCTACATGACAACACATCAACGTAACACAACAACGTAACACGTTACAGTAAAGAAATACCTTTTTAGTGATATGGTATGAGTTGAGGTAGTGGAGAGAGCAGCAAGTAATGCTGAGCGGAGAGTGATCGCTCCGTCTCCTTCTGAAGTCAACAATCATCTCTTTTGTCTTATCAACATTCAGAGACAGGTTGTTGTCTGTACACCAGTCCGTTAGCCTCTGCACTTCCTCTCTGTACGCCGACCCATCATTCTTGCTGATGAGACCCACCACGGTCGTGTCATCAGCGAACTTGATGATATGATTTGAGCTGTGTGCCGCTACACAATCATGAGTCAGCAGTGTGAACAGCAGGGGACTGAGCACACAGCCCTGGGGGCACCAGTGCTCAGTGTGGTGGTGCTGGAGGTGTAGCTTCCGGTCTTCCGAGGTCTTTCGGTCAGGAAGTCCAGGATCCAGTTACAGTTCAACCATGGTTACCATGTTGGACCATCCAGTTGAACAGAAGCCTATTAAACAGTAGTTAGGAAGCATAGTATAAAAAATTTAAAAGTTTGTATGATGCCAAGCCCAATTATTAAATTAAACATCTTGCATAGTTTTAATTAAAATATTGAATTCTTAAAACAGGTGAATAGGCATAATAATTTCTTGCCTTGCCTAGAACGGCTTGCACAATGGAGCTGGCAGAGATAATCGAGACTGTTCTATTCTACATGTGCACATACTGAACAACAGAAGCCGTATTGTACACTCACTAGGTTCAATTTCACTTGCAAGTTTAGCTTTCACTTGTTAGGTAACTCTGACTTAAAGAGAAACATTCAAGCATGAATGCATTTAGACATAAGTGAGTCTAGAAGTCTTAAGATTGGTCAAAGTAGCACTTTTACAAGGAATGGAGAGAAACAGCAACACAACCTAATCAGAAAGTAATGCCAGCTTTAGGTTCCCTGTGGATTTAAGACTTCTGTGAACTAATATCTGAATGTTGAAGGTATGAATGAATGTTAAAGGTAATCCTAAACAAACAATACTGGTTAAGGTAATATAATGAATTTAAGCATGGATGGAACTGTAGAAGTGACTCTGCCTTTCTGTGAACTGCAGGGGTCTATGGCTGTGCCTGGACTTCATCTCCACATCTGTTAGACTGACAGGCAAATGCCATTGTATGGTTCATACTTATTATACTGAAATGGTTTTGAAAATGAGACCCCGGCTGTTTTCTCAATTTGCAGGCATACAGCAACGATTTAAATAGATTAAAGGCTAAAAGCAGAAGCATAGCACCATCCAATCTGTCATTCATGTAACCTTGGTTTAGAAGCTATAAAACTAGCCTTTTTTCTTTCTTTCTTTCTTTCTTCCTTACTTACGTAATTTCTCTCTTCTAATCATTGGTAATATTTTTTTATTTTTTTAAACAGTTGTCCTAAGTGTTATACTCTTTTTAAGTGTAAGACTGGAGTGTTTTTATAATGCTGTTCATAGACTCCATTTCAGCATTCCGCACTCATTTCTGAGCACCTGATTTGAAAGCTAAGCCTGCTGGGCCTCAACATCTCCCTCTGCAACTGTATCCTAGACTTCCTGACTTCTTGAGACCGCAGTCAGTCCAAATCAGAAGACACATTCCCCTGACTTTACAGCTCATATTACACCATTAACTTAATTGATTACACAACTATGGTGGGTCTCATCAGTAAGAATTTCAGTAAATAGAAAGTAGGTGCATTGACCAATTGGTGCAGTACCAATAACCTGTTTCAAAATATGGACAAAACAAAACTTCAGGAGAGCATGGAGTGTCCAACCTTTGTTAAACATTGATGACTTTTATGCAGAGTTCATCAAATGCATCAAATTCCTTCATTGTCATCTGATGGAGAACCTTATTTGTTCCCTCAACACCAGTGCTACAGCTAAGAAAGCCCAGTAGTGTCTCTTTTTTCAACAATAGCTGAGAAAAAAGTCCATCTCTCCAGCGATGAGGATCTCTATGAGCAGCTGCAGCACTGCCTGGTTTGGAGTCTCATCATCTTGGATCACAAGACCCTGCAGTGCATACATAGTGAGGACAGCTGAGACGATCATGGCAGTATCTTTTTTCTCCATCAGAGAAAATTATACAACACAGAGCATCCACAATGCCACCAGCATTGTGTACACACACCCTGCACACAAACTCTTACCCCTCCTGTTGTCTGGCAAAAGTTACTGAAGCATTTGAGCCCTTGAAGCCAGACTCTGTAACAATTTCCTCACCCAAGCCCTCAGACTGTTCAATACCAAGAGACTGAGTGACATCAACCCAAACATATAAGCAGACACAGCACACACCATTCTCATCCCTTTGCATTTTTTTTCACAAAGTTTTTAAATACATGTTTAAACACCTTAAACATAATGCTGCTCTAAACACCTGCATGACAAATTACCAGTATTATCACCTTTAGAGCTCCCCTTTTTATACTGTAATATCTGTTTGCAATAGGTTTTATTTTGAACCGTGTACTGGTCAGTGCTGCACTGTCCCTGGTTGCACACATTTGCACACAAGCATGTTATATATCCCTGTGTATGTATGTGTAGATAATGTAGTCCTGTGTTGTTTCTATAGCACCATGGTTTAGCAACTTGAAATGATTTGAAGCACAATGCAATATACATGAGCAAACGTGGATCTGATTAAGGCCAGTTTGAAAGCACAATAGAAGGAAATGCACCTCTTCAAATCTAAATGTTGTAGTTGCAAAAGGACTTCTATAAACTTGTACACTTACTGTAGGTGTTTCCTTTTTGGAAATATGTCTGACTTATAATTATATACAGTATATTGTATATATTATTATTGTATATTGTGTAAATAATATATATTGTATTCTGTGTACTTGCAATGTTTCCATTACAAATTGTATAAACTACTTTACATTATAGGATAGCAATGGTAGCAGCTAGCTAGCTAAGCAACTTGAAAGAGGCTACAACAACACTACAGTACCTGCCATTATTCTAATTAATGTTGAATCTTATTGCCATCAATCTCTACTACTGTAGACGAGTGCATTCATGTCATCAATTTCAATTGTGTTTAAGATAATTTAACATCTTATTTATCAGTCTGTGTATTTACTCATTCAGATAGATTTCAGTTTGTGGAGTTCTTGTACTTTTTACTTAAATTACATTTTAGAGCATGTACTTAGTACTTCAACTTGATTAAAAAGTTAAAGTGGAGTACAGTTTTAGGCAAGCACTTTTTTGAGTATTGAGTTTATACTGTATGTATATGTACAGTCTTGTGCAAAAGTTTAGGCACCCCTTGATACTTTAAATAACAGATTTTGGTGATTTTTTTAATTGAAAAGATGTTAACACAGTCTCTCTTGGAAATGGAAAAAAATGCACAATATTTTCAGCAAACATTGATGCATAGTTACTTCTTATGAATAAAAAAAATTATAAAAATAAAAACGTTAATAACAACATTGTTTTATGACAGATGCCCTTGCTAACCCAACTTTGCAGTTGTGTCAGGAAGTACAGTATACAGCGAGTGGCTGGATTTTTAGGGCTCCACCTGGGAATTGAACCCAGGCCTTCCTCATGATTGGTGAGAAGCCAACCACTGAGTGCCCACCGGTAAAGCATAGTATCAAGTGTTAATATAGTATGGTATCTGATCACTGTGGTTTAATAATAATTCTATGATTTAAATCGATAGGACAAGTTTTAATCTTAGCTAAGCATCATTTGCAATACATCACTATAATCATGGAAATTAACACCTATGCCTATGTGCTGGCACCTTTTCTTTCTCTTAACCATTTGAGTATCTGTGAAGCAGTGTTCTGTTTAATTATAACAGATGTTACTGCATGTCACACCCATGTGCTTTCACAATCTTGCAAACACAAGCAAGTATGACCGCTAAAGACTATGCTCTGAAGAAAATGTTAATTTAAAGTTAAGTGTACACTACTGCACACATTTTAACATGCAAGGAAAAGAAAATAATTTATACCATTTAGTTAAAAACATATTTATTTGCATAAATATTTTCAAACAAAGTGCATGAAAAGTGAACAAATCCCACCTACATCAGCAGTTTATGCAAGCAATTAGAGAAAATTAATGTTTAACACTTTTGTGTGGTGTTACATTTGTGCCAGCTCTGCCCACTAAGGCTATCAAAATGATTACACTGCTTATTCATGGTAGAGCAGGTCAAAAAGAAACTCTTTCTATTATTTAGTTTACCTACTGTAGGCTGCCCGAATCAACTGGTTTTGTAGGACGGGTCCCACATGAACAGAGTGAGAAAGCGAAGTAAACACAAACTGAATAGCATTTCTTGTAATATACATTCTTCTTTTTTCTTGCCATGGCTTTTTCACTGCAATGAAAGCCATGTTATCCAGTCATGCTATCAGGTTTGCACATAGGCCTTGATGTACAAAAAAAAAAAAAAAAAAAAAAAACATGCAATCATCTTAAATGTTTATTTAAACATTTAGGGCAAAAAACTAGAGTTCAGCATAAGATGCTTCATACATATATTATTCTATTTGCTTTGTCAGCTCAAGGATATTTCCTCTAGAATAAGCCTCTTTTGAGGCACTTCTTTTTTTTCCCCCGTTCTAATTTGGAGACTAAAGTAGATGCAAAGCATCCTTGTGGCTTTGGCATCTTAAGCATTTGATATGTTTGACTGGGAAAGCATGGCTGATCCTCTGTTACTGAAGCAATTCAAAGCACATTTATGGTCTTTGGGGGCAAGGGCAAGGCAGGGGTAAAGAAAGCTGAAGAGATAAGAGGCTGACATGGGAAAGCGCAAGCAGGATAACAGTAAGAATGACTGTCAAAAATTAATGTTGAAGGAATAAGGCACCAGCAATGGAACACATTATAATACAATGACATTATTACCACTCATTTAAATTTGACAAATATAAATTTTAGTGAAATATGAATATCAGAGAATAAAAAAAAAAAGTTTTTATGTAAATTAAATGAGTAATGAGGTTCATGTAACAATGAGTTCATGTAACAAGAACACTGTTAAAGTTTTTTTTTTTTTTCAGTATTTCATCGGATCATTATATGAGTCAGTTGTATATCAGTGTTTCCCATGTCAAGTCATGCAGATCTCATGATGACAAAGCAAGCTCCTGAAAGGCACATCAGAAAAGCATTTACCTTATAATTTGTGGATTGCAAGTTTGAATCCTTGTGATGCCTCAGCCATAAAAATGCCCATGAACTGGTGGGCAAGGTCTTTTTTCTTTGTCAATCACAGCGACACCATCCACTCAGGGGCAATTTTTACCTTATATACTGTACCTTATACTTTCCTCCATGTATGCTATGCATGTTATGTTGTACTGTATACTGTAAGAGGCAGAATCATTAACTACACTTGGCTGGCTTAACATGTCTCAGAGGAAGTACATGGTAGCCTTCACCCTCCCTGATTAGTGATAGGGGGGAGCTGGTCAGTGGCTGCGAATTGGCTAATCATATTGAGGGGGGGGGGGGGTAACATTGTTAGTTCACTCTTAACATCAGGTCATATTAAGTTCATACATCAGTTCATATACACATGTGGACAAAATTGTTGGTACCCTTCGATCAATGAAAGAAAAACTCACAATGGTCACAGAAATAACTTTAATCTGACAAAAGTAATAATAAATAAGAATTCTATGAATGTTAACCAATGAAAGTCAGACATTGCTTTTCAACCATGCTTCAACCTAATTATTAAAAAATATAAACTCATGGAACAGGCCTGGACAAAAATGATGGTACCCCTAACTTAATAGTTTGTTGCACAACCTTGTGAGGCAATCACTGCAATCAAACGATTCCTGTAACTGTCAATGAGACTTCTGCACCTCTCTGCAGGTATTTTGGCCCACTCCTCATGAACAAGCTGCTCCAGGTGTTTCCGGTTTGAAGGGTGCCTTTTCCAGACAGCATGTTTCAGCTCCTTCCAAAGATGCTCAATAGGATTGAGGTCAGGGCTCATAGAAGGCCACTTTAGAATAGTCCAATGTTTTCCTCTTAGCCATCTTGGGTGTTTTTAGCTGTGTGTTTTGGGTCATTGTCCTGTTGCAAGACCCATGACCTGCGACTGAGACCCAGCTTTCTGACACTGGCCAGCACATTTCTCTCTAGAATCCCTTGATAGTCTTGAGATTTCATTGTACCCTGCACAGATTCAAGACACCCTGTGCCAGATGCAGCAAAGCAGCCCCAGAACATAACAGAGTTCCATGTTTCACAGTAGGGACAGTGTTATTTTCTTGATATGCTTCATTTTTCTGTCTGTGAACATATAGCTGATGTGCCTTGGCAAAAAGTTCCATTTTTGTCTCATCTGTCCATAGGACATTCTCCCAGAAGCTTTGTGGCTTGTCAACATGTAGTTTAGCATATTCCAATCTTGCTTTTTTATGATTTGTTTTCAACAATGGTGTCCTCCTTTGTCGTCTCCCATGTAGTCCACTTTGGCTCAAACAACGATGGATGGTGCGATCTGACACTAATGTTCCTTGAGCATGAACTTCACCTTGGATCTCTTTAGAAGTCTTTCTGGGCTTTTTTGTTATCATTCGGATTATCCGACTCTTTGATTTGTCATCAATTTTCCTCCTGCGGCCACGTCCAGGGAGGTTGGTTACAGTCCCATGGATCTTACATTTCTGAATAATATGTGCAACTGTAGTCACAGGAACATCTGGTCTTATAGCCTTTACCTTTAACATGCCTGTCTATAGTTTTCTTTCGAATCTCCTGAGACAACTCTTTCTTTCGCTTCCTCTGGTCCATGTTGAGTGTGGTACATACCATGTCACCAAATAACACAGTGACTACCTGGAGCCCTATATATAGGCCCACTGACTGATTACAAGATTGTAGACACCTGTGATGCTAATTAGTGGACACACCTTGAATTAACATGTCCCTTTGGTCACATTATTTTCAGTATTTTCTAAGGGTACCATCATTTTTGTCCAGGCCTGTTCCATGAGTTTATTCTTTTAAATAATTCTGTTGAAGCATGGTTGAAAAGCAATGTCTGTCTTTCATTGGTTAACATTCATAGAATTTTTATTTATTATTACTTTTGTCAGATTAAAGTTATTTCTGTGACCATTATGAGTTTTTCTTTCATTGACCGAATGGTACCAACAATTTTGTCCACGTGTGTAGATATGACATCAGTGCATATAAATATAACATATTATATTTACATTGGCTTAAGCATTGCTTATCCAGTTGGTCATAATATAAATAGTATTAGCTGTCTATAATATTAACAGTAGTAAACATCATTCTTGAAATGTATTTACAGATGTCAAGGAATGAACTTGCTTGTTTATGTGTGTTGTATGCTTAACTGGTCCTTGATATAATTTCCTTTATATTCAAAGCCTCCTGAGTACAAAATTCAATTCAAGACATCCTGGTGGTGGGTTGTCCCAGCTCTGCTTATGAAATTATTCTAACTATGTGCTGACATTTGCTCATGAAAACTCAAACCTTATGGATTATTATACAGAAAACAAATGAGTACATTAGTTAAAATACATGTTTTGTTTGCATGTACAGAATAGGAGCCCTGTCACACTGCGACTAAGACCATGAAGCCCCTTCAGCGTCCTAAAAATAACAAAGAATGCAACAGAAACAGGGTCATAATGCAAAAACGTGCAACAAACAAATTAATTTGATTACCTAGCCACGTCCCTGTCACGTTCTCAATGGATTTATTATGTTGTCGGTAATCTCCTACTATGCACATAATCATAAGCTGACATTATTACTAGTTATTGTCCAATCAGATTGCATCACGTGCTTACCAGGTGTTAATCACACGTTTATTACTATGTTGGTTTTTGAATTTGGCAGGCTGGTATAAATACTGTGCAGTGCTTTTCCTCACAAAGTGATCCAAATATTGTGCAATTGGATCCAATATTTATACAATGAATATGACATACTGTTCTGTAGAAGTTTTTATGACTCACTACATGAACATGGTAATCACTAGAAGAATGTAATAAGAAATTAATGTGGTCTTCTACAATGTGGCATGGACCTGCCATGGTCATAGCACAAGTCTGAAGAGCTTGTTGTGCAAACTCAATTGACAGAGCAACATCCCAGTGACATCCCGACAATAACTTGGTCAGAAATATTTCCCTTCTCCACCATGCATGTATTATGTAAGTGAAGTAACTAGGAGGTTTTGGTTACACCAATAACTGGACAAGGCCATCATTAATTTGTGTTTATTAAGTTATTTCTGCATTTTGCTTCAACTATGAAAAAGTGTGGTAGCTTCATGTCAAGTGAGACAATGCTACATTCCTGGCACTTTCGGCTGTGGTCCTGCAAAGTTCTACAATTTCTTACTTTAGTCACATTTTTTTTTTTTTTTTTTTTTTTGTAGATGTAGTGGGAATGTGGCTCAATGAAAGGGGGTAAGTTTGTCTCTTTAAACTATAAGAAAGATGTTGGTTGTACAATGTTAATGTAAAAAAGTCTCTTACTGTATAAAGATCTGCTGAACTTAAAAATTGTAAATCAAATCTCAAATTTAATATTTGCTATGTTATGCTAGGTTAACAACTCTCACGAACCACTTATCTGCAGCATAAGTGATTCATGAATCTTAAGTACTTCCAATTATCCTTGAAGTGATAACTTGTGGTATTACATAGTGAATTAGATAGGCCTGTAAGTTTACTTCAAGAGAAACCCAATGGTAATTCTTTTATAAGTGCAGTGGAGCATTATTTTATAATAGCACATTAGCAAGACATTACAAAGGAGAAAATTGAGAAAGTTTGAAGACAAAAGAGTTTTGAGAAAAAAAAAGTTTACAGAAAGCTGCTCTAGTTTTAAACAACTAAATAAGTCACAGTAATTAGTTACATGCAGCAGAGATGAATTTAAAGCTGTAAGCTACCAAAATCTTAATGACATTCACAGCTGCCAGCACTTTCCCCTTTTTTTAAAAACATTCTAACATTCAACCCTATGAATAAGTGAACATATGAATATATTAATATAAAATGTTAGGTAGAGAATACAGATATGTTACAAATTAAAGGGAAAAGTGTGTGCCACTGTGTGGGGTATTTTGCTAGCATGGTTTGGGTCCACTTAGAAGGAGACATCACTGCACATCAATACAAAGTTATTCTGCCTCATCTGCTTTATCCTATGATTTACACTTATGTGAAATTTTGGAGTGACAGAGCTCTTCACCACCATCCTTAAAACAGAATGAAATGGAATGAAAGTGTGTGTATGTGTGTGTGTGTGTGTGTGTGTGTGTGTGTGTGTGTGTGCGTGTGCGTGTGCGTGTGTGTGTGTGTGTGTGTGTGTGTGTGTTTGTTCAGTAATGTTCACACATGCTTAAAAACACTAGAAAACTGGACAAGAATTAACAATAATTATGTCTCAGTTGTTGGTTGGATATGTTTAAATACTTTCTTTTCTTCTTTCCCTTTGCAAAATACTAAGTGATTTTTTTATTTCTTTGAGGAATGATTAACACATGAATACGATGAGAATTAAATCATTTTATGCTCTTTATCTTAATGCTGATCTTATTCCCTATATTATATTTACACAGTGTTCACTCAGAGAAAGTTCAATTATGAATGATAAAGAAATTTACGTAACATACATAAATGTTTAAGAGCATTCAACACTTTCTTACAGTCAGTGTCATTTTTCCATTCACAGTGGCCTTAGTCGTGTCATACTCTAAAATGCATTGCTAAAATATTTAAATAATGAATGAAATACAGCCCTCCCTCTTTCAGATTGTCAAACTATGTTTCTGTCAAGAGCTGAAGAACTTTGGAGAATATACTCTCTGACAGGACTGACATTTTTATTCTCTGCTGGCTGACAGAAAGCTATTGTTACCACCTCTTCCAAATCCTTAATGTACATCACCCTTGTCAGTTGGATATGTCTGGTATTTTCCTTTGTTAAGAATGAAACTGACCATTGCAGGGGCTGCCATTAATTGACATGAACCTTTGAGTGTGTCATACTGGCATATTTCACTTACATGGTGTGAGTTTTGTGAGACTGATATTGTAATAATTGCTCTATTTCTCCTCAATTTTGCATTAACTATATGTGTTGAGTTTAAAACAAAATCCACACTATTATTTGTTTGTGTGATGTTTGTTTGTTTGTTTGCATTTCAAATATTTTTCCAGTTGTATGTGTCAAAGCCCAGAGATGGGGTTTTCATGCATTGTGAAAACATTCACAAAACAAACAGTAGAACAGAAAGAATAAACATTAACTGTAAACAAGGGCTTCATGCTAACTTGTAAAACGCAACCAACCTTGGAGAAACACATCCTAAAATACCAGAACCTAAACAGCTAGCATAACAAGACATCAACAAGACTTTGGTGCATGACGTTAGTGACATGTGACCAGTGGTGGCTGATAGGAGCTGCTTCAGCACCTCTCTGGCTCTGCGAATGACTGCAGGATTAACACATTTGAATAATTATGCATTATACTTATTGTATACAACAGTTAGTTCCAACCAAGTAATATGATTGGACTAGAGGCATTCCATTAGACGTAATAGACAAGCAATAGCAGTACTGAGACATGTAACTATATGTATCACCCTGAGTCGCATGTTCTAACATTTATTAATTACACTAATTCTTGGGTGGCAGCATGGGTGAAAGTACGCTGATGAGGTCTACAGTACTGGAAAGAGGGGAGAGCAGCTGCTTGCCCAAACCCAAAGCTAGTCATGGAAGCACTTCCAGCAAGTAAACACATTGGGTAATGTAATTGTCATCTTAAAGAACACTTTATCCCCTTGGTTACTGTTTCTAAGTCACTTGAATTACTGAAATATTGTAACATGTTGTTATGTTCAAGGCTAATATGACTAAATCTAAAAATTCCTTTCTAGCCCCTGATCAAGGGCACTACTTAGTGTGTGGAACAAGTAGTTTTCCATTTAATGCTATTTGGGATTCAACCCCAAACCCCAGAAGTTGATATTCTAAAGTGTAGTAAGTGGAAATATAAAGTCAATCTTGTACATTCCTAAGGACTGTCCACCACCTCCATGTTTTATTCTCCTCGCCTTTTTTGGCTACAAAGAACCAGTACAATCTTATAACTACTTTCACCCCTGTTAACTGCACTGCTGTTGTTTGCCAGCTCAATGCTAGTTCCCCCAGTCACAGATATGTGTTGGCAGGGAAAAAAAAAAGGTTAAACAAACAAATTATAATCTGTTTTTAATAGATAATATGTATCAAACAGCTGTATTAAAACAAAATCACACAAGAGAGAATTTTGTTGGCCTCCGAGTGGCGCAGTGGTTAAAGCGCTTGCCCTATCATCCGGAGATCGCTAGTTCGAATCCCGGGTGGTGCTGTAACCTCTCGCAGCCGGAGCTCTAGAGAGAGCTGATTGGCCGAGCTCTCTCAGAGGGGAGGGATGAGAGGTACTTAGTGCTCCCACATTAATCACGGCTCTACAGCCAATCAGGGGCGTCTGTGAGCTCGCGCAACGGAGGGAGCGGATAGCGCTGTCCTCCGAGTGTGTTACGCCGCCCCCAACGGTGCGCGAGCGAGCAGTTCGAAAAGATGCGGTCGGCTGGCGTCACGTGGTTCGGAGGAAACACGTGATAGTCTTCGGCCCTCCCGGCTGAGTGGTAGTAGTAGCCTTAATGTGGGAGCCCCCTAGTGACGGGGAGGAATTGGACACGACTAAATTAGGGAGAAAATCGGGGGAAAATCCAAAAAAAAAAAAAAAAAGAGAGAATTTTGTTGTAAAGTCCTGTACAACAGCACTCTCTTTTGCATGATATTGTTTAATTGTATGTGGTACTGATTTAAACATTTGAGCATACTACAAATGTGCACTCATAAGCAAGACATGGCAAGTTATTGGGGTAAAAAAAATATAAATAGAAAAAGCTATATTGGCCAAAGGATATACAGTATTTGGATTGTTATTTCTCATTTTTATTATTTATGAATAAGATTCACTTATCCTGGAAGCCTTGAGCCTATCCCAGAGGACTTGGTGAACAAAGCAGCATACACTCTGGATAGGGTTCCAATCCATCTCAGGGCACACAAGCACACACAACATGTAATTTGAAAACACCAATTAGCCTAATCTGTATGTCTTTGGACTATGGGAGGAAACAGAGTACCCAGAGGAAACCCACCAAGCAAGAAAGGACATGCAAACCACACACACATATACCCAAGACAGGAATTGAACCACCGACGGTGGAAGTGCGAGTCCACAGTGCTAACAGTGCCACAGTGCCACCTTGCATATGATTTATGCTTGTGACTATACAAACACTCACTCACTCACTCATCATCATTACCGCTTAATCCTGTATTCAGGGTCATGGGAGCCTGGAGCCTATCCCAGGAGACTTAGGGCACGAGGCAGGGTACACCCTGGACAGGGTGCCAATCCATCGCAGGGCACAGACACACACACACATACACTCACTCATTCACACACTAAGGGCAATTTGGGAACACCAATTAACCTAACCTACATGTCTTTGGACTGTGGGAGGAAACCGGAGTACCCGGAGGAAACCCACCAAGCAAGAAAGGACATGCAAACCACACACACATAGACCCAAGGCAGGAACTGAACCACCGATGGTGGAAG
The DNA here is from genome assembly GCA_030347435.1 of Clarias fuscus. NCBI lineage: Eukaryota > Metazoa > Chordata > Actinopteri > Siluriformes > Clariidae > Clarias > Clarias fuscus. The sequence continues at coordinate 23,738,133 of CM059214.1, read as the reverse complement.
TGCGAGTCCACAGTGCTAACAGTGCCACAGTGCCACCTTGCATATGATTTAGGCTTGTGACTATACAAACAAATATTTTAAAATGTGTAAAAAATTAACAAATGCGGTAGTATATGTGAGTATATTGTGTTTATATATACATCACATATACTACCGCATTTGTTAATTTTTATATATACATATGTATATATATATGTTTATATATACAAAGAAATATTGTGTATTTTAAAATGACACAAATTATTCCTACAGCAAACAAGACTTTAAGTGAAATATAATGTGGTGTGTGGGCAATGTCGGCAGTGCGTAAAACCATCATCAAAGTTGATAAATTGTGGATAATGCATCATAAGGTTTACTTTTTAACTATTGTATATCATATAACTATTTTATATTGTTATGAATGCCATTTCAAATTTGTCCAACTGTAGTGCCTTGTCTTAAATTCCCACCATGTGCCTGCATTGGCTTATTTTTTCCAGACAAGAAATTCATCATCAGCCACAGGATGCAGTGCAGTGTACAGTATGTCATGCTGACAGTTAACCCAAACTCTGGTAATCAATAATCCACATCAATAACCTTTTGCCACATGTGGTGAGGACTGGAGCACAGGAGGTAAAATGCAAGTAAAACTAAAGAAGAATTATAATAAGATGGGAAAGCAGGAACCACACATGGCACTGACATTTAAAAGACAAGATGAAGAAACTGTAAACTGCTTTAATTCAACTCAATTCAATTTTATTTCTATAGCGCTTTTAACAATGGTCATTGTCTCAAAGCAGCTTCACAGAAATGAAAAGAAAATGAAAAGAAGACTTATGGAAATGTACATATGTGTAAGAAAAATGTGTCTAGTTAATGAGATTGTCCCTGATGAGCAAGCCAAGGGTGATGTCAGGGATAACCCCTAGTGATTTTGTTTGTAGTTCCTTTTGTTTAAACTTCATTTCCCATTATGCACCTCGGTCAGGTGACGTGGGGCGCTCACCTGAACCGAGTTGATTATTAGTTTCTTTATAAATAGGTTGTTTTGAGTTTAGTTAGCTGTCTTGCATCTGTTGATTTTCACCTCGTTCATGTCGGTGCGTTTAGTTCATGTCTTTCAATGTCTTTGTACGTGTTTTAGTTTCAGTTTCACTTAAAGTATATTTGTTTTGTTTAAGTTCCCTGTTTTTCTTTATAAATAAAACATTGTTCCTTTAAAACCTGGACCTCTGCAATTATGCCTCACAGATTCTTTGGGGGGGGGGCAACGATGTTGGAAGCTTGAGAAACCGACGCGGAGAGCAGGAGGAGAACCAAGCGGCGTAGTAGAAAGCGGAGAAGGAAACCGGACAGGAAGGAGCAGGAGGAGCTAAGACAGCAGCGAGACTGGGATGGTCTACCGGCTGGCGATACGGCGTACGCCGTTGAGAGGTGGAGCAGCTCGGGGTGACATGAGTTCCCGCACTGACCGGAGTGCAGAGACCGGAAGGTCCAGATTCGGCGGTGACCAGGGTGGAGGGACACCTCACAGCATGCGGCTACAAGGAACGGCGTGTGGGCGGTATGCGCAGCCGGGAGCAGCCTCCCAGCTAGACTGGAGCAGCGTTGGGCGGAGCGCCGAAAGGAATGAAGGGCGCATTTGTAACCTGCAGGAGGAGGTAGCTGACCTCCAGGAACTGCTGATGCAGCTGGGCCTCGAGGAAGGTCCAGACCTGCCAGCTCCTATCCCACGTGACAGCGACGACGAAGACGGTGAGCTCTACTACAAGGCTTTCAATGATGACAGCGGCGAGCTCTACTATTTGCTGTATAGTGTCGACGACGAAAGCGAGCTCAGCAGCGGCGACGATGAAGACGAGCTCCTCTTTCCGCCGCACAGCGCCGGCAACGACAGCGAGCTCTATATTCTGCTGCGTAGCTGCTTCGTCGATGGCGAGCTGCCGCCGCTGCACCGCGCCGCCGAGCACAGCGAGCTGCCGCCGCTGCACCGCGCCGCCGAGCACAGCGAGCTGCCGCCGCTGCACCGCGCCGCCGAGCACAGCGAGCTGCCGCCGCTGCATCGCGCCTTCGTTGTGGACAGCGAGCAGCCGACACTGCACCGCGCCTTCGTTGTGGCCAGCGAGCTGCCGCCGCTGCACCGCGCCGTCGAGCTCAGCGAGCTTCCGTTGCTGCACTATGCCTTCGTGGACGGCGAGCTGCCGCCGCTGCACAATGCCTTTGTGGACGACGAGCTTCCGTCGCAGCACAGTGCCTTCGTGGACGGCGAGCTTCCGACGATGCACAGTGCCTTCGTGGACGGTGAGCTTCCGACGCTGCATGGCGCCTTCGTGGACGGCGAGCTTCCGATGCTGCACGGCGCCTTCGAGGTCAGCGAGCTTCTTCTTCCTCCGCCGCCTTCATGCGCCGCCGAGGATCGCGAGCTGCTTCTTCCTCCGCCGCCTTCATGCGCCGCCGAGG
>CM059214.1:23730776-23732685 GCA_030347435.1 Clarias fuscus | reverse complement strand
AACAAGCAGCACTGGAGTTCCAGCGTTGGACATATGATCCCCAGGTCCCTCCGCGCGCCCAAGTGGACCGGCTGATGAAAATAGCGGCGAGATGGCTGCAACCGGACGTCCTGTCGGCGAGAGAAATCACGGAAAGGGTCGTGATGGACAAGGTGCTGCGCTCACTACCCAGAGAAGAGAGAAAAACTGTGGGAATGCGGGGCTTAGCCTCCCTACGAGACATGACGGAGGCACTAGAATGTGCCATGGCAACACTCTCGATAACGCCGGAGAAAAAGAACTTCCCAGGGAGAAGCCCACCCCGCTTTATGCCACCTCATCGTCGCGAGCCTCTGCCGCCCCTACGCCGAGCGGATACGCCACAAGATGAGCCCATGCCGACCGAACCTGACTTAGGCAGAATCGCCTCCTCCCGGGGACTCTGGGCCGACAGCCACACGGGATTCGGGACGGCGGCACCCACACACTGGGTTAAAATCAGCGGAGCGCCGCTTCCAGCGCTTATTGACACGGGAAGTGCGGTCTCACTAATTCGCCCCTCGATCGTCCCGACGGAAGCTCGTCCATGCGGACCTCTCCCAATCACCTGCATACACGGAGACCGAAGGGAGGTCCCGGCGGCGCGGTTTACCATCGAGGACGAGCAGGGGAAACACGAGATAAAGGCGGGCATCATGCTTAATTTACCTGTGCCTCTAATTCTAGGTCGAGATTGGCCGGGACTGAATTCGCGTAAACGCGGAGAAAAGAGACGCACTCCGAAAGAAAGACGACGCCAGAGGCCGAATTGTCCCCACCCAGCGTGGCTGGCCCAGACAGCGAACGACGGCGAGGATGCGGAGGCAGAAGGTGAGACAGATAACCCTGTTGACCTCACTTTCTCTTTGTCACAGCAGGTGGAGAGGGGAGGTAACTTTGCACGGCTACAGCGGGAAGACCCCCGGCTAAAACATTGTTGGACACAGGTAATAGAGGTAGAAGGGAAAGCCGAGACGAACGATAGAATTCAGACGACGACGGGTTTTCTGATAAGAAATGGTCTGCTGTATTACCGCACGGAAAGACGAGGTGAGCCACGGGATCTCCTGGTAGTACCAAGAGGGAAAACGGAAGCGGTCATGCACCTGGCTCACGCGCACCCTCTGGGAGGACACCTCGGGACGAGGAATACGGCAGAGAAAATCCGGGACCGTTTTCACTGGCCGGGCTTAGAAGCAGAGGTCAGGAATTTCTGCCAGCGGTGCCCGGAGTGTCAGAGAACGGCACCGCGGAAGCCAGCCCCTGCCCCGCTAGTACCACTACCTATAATTGACGTGCCCTTCGAACGCATCGGCATGGATCTCGTCGGGCCACTTCCTAAGTCATCGAAGGGACATGAGTACCTGCTGGTGATAGTGGACTATGCGACACGCTACCCGGAAGCAGTGCCGCTGAGGAAAGCGACGTCAAAGAATATCGCAAGGGAATTGATTCTACTGTTCAGTCGCGTAGGCCTGCCGAAGGAAATCCTCACAGACCAGGGCACACCGTTCATGTCGAGATTGATGTCAGAGGTCTGCCGGCTGCTGCGGATAAAACAGCTCCGCACCTCGGTCTATCACCCACAGACGGACGGCCTGGTGGAACGCTTTAACCAGACACTAAAAAGAATGCTGCGGCGAGTAGTAGATGAAAGCGGACGAAACTGGGACCAACTGCTCCCGCATGTCCTCTTCGCGATACGAGAGACACCACAAGCATCTACGGGGTTTACACCCTTTGAGCTGCTCTTCGGACGCAGACCAAGGGGTCTACTAGATGTAGCGAAGGAGGCGTGGGAAGAACAGCCGTCGCCGTTCCGGTCAGTGGTGGAATATGTACAAGATCTACAGCAGAAAATCAACCACATCCTACCGATCGTGCGGGAACA
>CM059214.1:22360776-22450776 GCA_030347435.1 Clarias fuscus | reverse complement strand
TCAAATGATATAACATCATAATGAATGCATTCCTAAAAAGACAAAAGGCACAGCTTATTAAAATCCTGCTTCTTTTCTCTCTCCCTCCTCAGTGTGCACTCGCAATGCAATTAAACAGCTCCTGCTTTAACAAGAATGAGATGGTAGGTGTGTCTATGTGGAAAGTAAAAAAAAAGAAAAAAAGAATGTGGTCTAAAGCTGATACACGCACACATACACACACACACACGCACACATACACACACACACACACACACACACACACACACACACACACACACACACACATACACACACACACACACACACACACACACACACACACACACACACACACACACACATATACATGAGTGAGTGAGCGTGTTGTGGTTGGGTTGCCAGTTCAGCAGCAGATGCTGGCTGGCGTTTAATTGAGTTGATAATGCAGCACAAAAGGAGAGGCCGATTCAATTTGGCTCCTTTTTCCTTGTCCCGCTGCCCTTTATGTTTCATTAGGACGAGCAGGAACACCTGGCACGAGCCCCAGGACACCGTGCCGCTCTGCTCTGCTCCCCCTCACCTGACAGAGATGGCAGGAGCGTCAGGGGGAGGGAGAGCGATGGAGAGGGGGAACATAGCCTGGAGCAGAGAAGAAAAGGGGACAGAAAGGTAGGGGAATTACGGCATCTAAGACGCTTCTCATCCTTGTCTCCTTCGTGTACCTCCTGCAATGGATCCATTGACCCCTGACGCATCACAAACTGACAGGGAAGTGTAGACACATAGACGTGTGTGTGTGTGTGTGTGTGTGTGTGTGTGTGTGTGTGTGTGTGTGTGTGTGTGTGTGTGTGTGTGTGTGTGTGCGTGTGTGCGTGTGTGTGTGTGTGTGTTAGAGGCAGGGAGGATGGGGGAGCTCTTGACCTACTCCACACTCCTCTCAGCCTCTGTCACCTTGCTGAGGAGTGATGGGAGGCATTGTCTCACTGGTAGCCAGAAATAAAAGCAATGCTACTGCGAGAAACTCCATCTGCAAATTATTTTATTTGTATTTATTTTAATTAACCAGGGTTGCTAAGTAATGACAGAAAATTATTTATTTTATTGTCTCACAATAAGAGATGTGCTATTCCAAGAAACTCTCTCTCTCTCTCTCTCTCTCTCTCTCTCTCTCTCAATATATATATATATATATATATATATATATATATATATATATATATATATATATATGACACAGAACTATTTATTTTATATCTGGTTTATATAGAAATGTTAACATTGCACTCATAGTATAACTGCCATATGGATATATTCCTGCAAGTGTAGTGCAAGTTTTGTGGTATAATTTTGCCTCATTTGCTTGGACCAACTTTAAACCACTTGTCCATGTTTTACCAACTGTGTGGGTGAATTGATTCTTCATTTAACAAATTTCTCTCTCATTAAAGTCTCTTAGCATAGACTCGAGGAGACAGAGGTGATATACAGTATATAACTTACACAACAGATATCTAAATTATTACAATCCATAACAACTGAGAACAAATAACTCAGTTGTCCATACTAAATGTAAATTGAACACTTAACACATCATTGAGCACTGAGGATCATATAATTAACAGATCAATAGAATGTGTAACGAAACGTGTTATTGCCATCACTGAGATGAAGAATTAGCTGGTTTAAACTCTGTGTTTTAAGCACTGTTGTTGCACATATGAGTGAACACCCACTAAAGCATCAGCTATTCCTGCCACAAAAATATTGGCATTAAATCTATAATCCGAAAGGTATGTTCATGTACTGTATATCAATCCAAACATTTGTTTTGAAAAAACACCACCACCCCACCACACTTATACTATAATAATATATTAATTTATTCCATATCAATCTCCTTTATTCTGTGACATCCCATATTTTCAGGTTAACAGCTGCAGAAACAGTATATAATATAATATAATATAATGTAACATACATAATATAATATAATATAATATAATATAATATAATATAATATAATATAATATAATATAATATAATAAAATATTTTGCCACATACATATATGCTGATGCTCTTCCTTATTTCTCTGCTTGTGCAAATTTATTAAAGCAATTTTGTCTTCAGCCTAATTCGGGTTTCTGCATTGTTCTTTAAAGAACCTATGCTCTGAAAGGTGAGATCGTTATTAAAACTATTAAAATCGCTCCTGTTTCTATTTTTCCATTGTAAACATTTTGTGGCATGAAAATGAGGAAGAGGAAGTGTCATTTACAGACAGGATGTGAGGGCGTGGGAGGCAGGCACCTCACCGTCCTTGAGCACTTTAATAGTGGGTGAATGTCACGTGGAGGGTAGAGCTGCTCCACCTTTTGCCAGTTTCCTGTCCCTCTGGCATCGCCCCCTGGCACTCTGGGGAGGTACTCATGGCATGCAGACTCAGAGAGAGAATCCCTGATTGACGTCAGAGTCATTCTGAGTGGCTCAAACTTCCTGTGTGGTGTTGAGAGAAGCGTTGTGCAGGAGCCTTTAACTCTCTTCCTCTTGAGTGACTCGGCCCTGTGTGTCTAAAGGGAGTCATGAAAAAGTATCCGAGCCTCTGGGTAGCTTTGTTCCAGCTTAGACACTGTATAAATAGACTCAATGCACTCTTTATTATTAGTGTTCTCAACATGGTACATAATCTGACATGGTTTAATAGGTATGATATTTCTGATATTAAAAGTCTTTGTTTAGTTTGCTTGTCATACTAAATCAGTTAATATGTGCGGACTATATATTGACACTATACTCAGTGCCATTTAAGAGAGCACGTCTCCCTTCCCATGTCATCATAATCTCAATGTATTTATATCAGGCTGGTTATATTTACCCAAGTCTAAAGAGAATTTGAACATGAGGAAGTGTCAGAATGTGATGAGCTTTTCAATGATTTGTGGGGGATGTGGCCTTCTTCACATCCATTAGTGTGACAGAGTGGGTGCAGATGCTGAAAAAAACATGGCCTCTTAAATGTCACCAGACAGCCAAAGGTCCCTTCATATATCTTTTGATACCTCATGTTGCTTCTTATTAATTACTTCATTAGATTCTTCTATGATCTTAAAGATCAATGAGATAAAATTTAGCACCACTTAAAATATGCATGTGTATTTAACAGCCATAGGGCACAATAGGTTTTTATTACCGTATAATAAATAACATGTTAATGTAGGGCAAAAACATAACTGCTGCTTTGATTGCATCAGTTGGCCATTTTTTCCCTCTGGAGAGCGTGGGAGTGAACTGCACGCTTTGTCAATCACTGTAAAATGTTTCAGATGGCACACACTTAATGTCTAGTCTGTTCTATCCATCAGTAATGTCAGCATAAATTAACCCATTGGTTGTGTTTCTACAATCACTTAAAAAAAAAAAAAACATTTTTTTTTTTTTTTTTTTTGCATATATGCAACTATATATATGTATGTACGAAAATGCATGTTCCTACATTGATTTCAGATGTTATAACTCCAAATACGCAAATCTGGACTTTCTTAAACATGGTAAGAATATCTCTCTAGGAAGTAGCTACAACAGATGGAAGTTCTGTATGCTTTCCAGACAGAATAGTTTTTGTATAGATTGGCAAACGTTCAACATTTTTGCAGGCCAGTGGAATTCTCATGCATCAGATTTTGGCTTAGCGCTATAACACTTACAGTGTTAAGCCAATAAATGTTCTTTTTTTTTTCTCATGAAAGGCTACTGCCGAAAACGTACAAAGGAAAAGGAGAATGTTAGGTGAGAAAAACAGATCAATGAATCAATAAATGCTTAACAGAGTGTATGACAGGGAAGAGGGTTTGAAGAGCGTATTTCATTCACGTTGCCGTATTGCTTTCAACACACTGATAACTTGTTTTATGTTGAATGTGCGGTATCAAACAGCTGACATATTTTACTATCAATAGCAAATTCATTTGGGTGAAAGCTTATTATTAGCAGCAGTAGAGAAACATGGAATACGCACCTAACACATTTCTGTATTTGTCCTGTTCTGTGTTTACAGTTGGCATTTTCAGTGGATGTAAATCTTCATTCACTAGTATGCATCCGCGGGGAGGAAAGCATCGAAAAAGTCTGCATCCGCGTCATTCATCACATCAGTGCAGTACTCATTGTTGCAGGTCCAGACCAGCCCTCTTTGATGTGATAAGTGATTTAGAGTAAAAGTTGACACAAACAAATGGCTCATACAGGAATTGACCAGGAAGTTCCTTCGACATCAAACAGAACTCTGCACAACAATAGTCTGGGACACAGTACTTCTTTCTACTTTTTTCCATTTTTTCTCCTTTTTAAATTTTTTTATTTTTTTTAACTACTGTAGCTATGTACGGGTGGCACACAATAACCTCGGAAGAGATTTGTCACTGAACCTTCCACAATGGGACACCAAGACAATGTTAATATGTTATTTCAGACGTGTATTTCTGAGAGACTTCTTGAACGTGGACTTCCTAGTCTCTTGATGTGAAGCAAGGACACCTCCCTCTCTCAGAAACATTCATGATTTTTAGCATTACAGCAAAATACAGAAGCAGCACAAACGTCAAGTCAGCAGTATGACCTGCTAAGGTTTATATCCTTATTAAAACAGTAGGTGTTTTTTATTTATTTCTATTTTACACAATATCTGTAGTACTGGCTACTGTATATGCCTGAGTATTTGTACACAATATATATATGTAATTATAATGTCATTATTAACAATTTTTTTTTCACTGTTACAAATGTTTTCCAGTATTTTTTTTTTCTCTGGAAATACACATGTGCATCAACTTTAGTTTTGGCTTGTGTTGTATCGGGACATTTTCTCTCAGATAATCACATGTGTAAAGGTTTGAGAGTAATTACATTCATGTGAATCTGTGGATTTTCCCCAAAAAAAAAAAAGGCATTTCTTTCCAATGTGTGTAATTACCAGTATTATCGAGGCACTTACTAATATTTATCTAGCTGTGCTATTTCTGTAACATAATAACCTGGCTAACATTTGGCCTAATCTGTATTGTCACAGTACTTACAAAGCCAATAGTATATGTATTGTTGAGTTCTTATTGCTTATATGCAGGGGTTTAATTGGGATTTAGGAAATATGGGAGCTCTTCCTCGTTCTTGCATTCCGACAATGTGGGAAAAGTAATGCTATATGTGATATTAAATGGTGTTCTCGGGATTAATATCTTGGAATTGTGATGAAAGCAAGTTTTGAAACACTCGGCTTGTGTTTTAAAAATTTAATTTAACTTATATCCTGAATGGCCAATCCATATTTTTTCTCATTTGTCAGAATAATATTAAAATATGTGTTTCCATTCCTGGCAAAGATACATTTATACAGCAAAGCCTTGAAACATGGAAAATGAACCCATTTATCTTGAATGATCAGTAGTATATACACTGCCTGGGGGAAAGAATTGCACATTCTAATATTTCTTTAGACGGCCTTTAGCTTTGATTATGGCACGCAATGTGGTGGCTAGTTTATATGTGAAAATGATTCCTCATGCTCCCAGAACTACTATTTCACAATTTGAGTCCTGGAATATGCCTGCGCCATTAGAGGGGAAAAAAATCAATTGATGTGATAACCTGGTCATTCAGTACAATGTTGTCAAGGTCGTCAGCTGACTTCATTTTATTGTCACATACCGTTGCTAAACCTAGAGCTGATAAACTGAACCACACCATAATACTGATAACTAAGGCTGGAACTAGGCAGTATGCATGACTGCCTTCTTACCCTAATGTACCCATCATTTTGGAACAGGGAAAATCTGGACTCATCAGACCACATGACCTTTTTACATTGCTTCAAATAACAAGCAAACTGAAGCATTTTTTCTGATTAGCTTCACTAACAAGTAGCTTTCTTGTGGCCATACAGCTGTTTAATCCCAATTCTCTGAGTTCTCATCAAGAAATGCTCTCACTTTCACTGTTAAACATATGTCGATTTTTCATCTGCACGATTCTGCACCAAGGATTTAAGCAATCTTTGATCACAGTCATTCATGACTGTTTTCATCCACATTTCCTCCATGAAGTTGACGGTTCAGCACTATCTTTCCAGGTTTTAATAATGTGTTAGACAGTTCTTAACTCAAGTCCAGTTTAAAAAAAAAAAATTGTTTCCTTTGCTTGATCCAAGCCAATAATTTGACCCTTCTGAAATCCCAACTTTTATTTTTTCCTTTTGGCCAGGCAGTGTACATGGAAGTTAATAATTTCCTGATTAATTTAATGCCATTTACAATTTTGAAAATGTCACATTATTTGAAGCTAAATTATTGTACATCATGGACAGTGTACTATGCAACCATTAAAGGTAATGTTTACAGCATATAAACAGTTCACAAGCAGTTAGAATAGGTAATAATAAATTAATCATGTTTTTTATTTATTAATTTTTTTACATTAGTGTGTTAATAGAATGGCGGAAAGATTTTGGGTTGAATGAGCATCACACACAAATGGGCAAAAATTTAATTGATGCAGAGGTTGGCTTCATGTGCTTTGCAGCTTACCTCACCCTCTTTCTTCCTTCCCTATCTTTGGAACCTGAAATGAATTTTTTAGTATTTTGACATTTGATAAGATTTTACCTGTAAAGACTATAGAAAAATAGAAATATAAAAATATATAATTTTAATATAAAATATTGATAAAAAAGACAAACTGCTTGCACAATGTTAAATCTTATTTAAACCACTGCCACCCTGACTAAGTAGTTACTAAGAATGAAAAAATGGACTTTGTAAGTTCATCATGCAGCGACTCACACTCATGTGAAAGAATGTGCTCTGAGAGTTTTTTTTTTCTACTACTTGCTGTCAAGAAAGTAAAAACTGCTCATGCAATTATTTTGTTCTCTACCCAGTCATATACTTTACTCCTCCAGATGATCTCTGAACCTTTCTTGTAAACAAAGAATATATTAATAATTGTGATGGTAATAATAATAATAATAATAATAATAATAATAATAATAATAATAATAATAATAGTGGTGGTGGGAGGGGGATAAGCAATCAAGCCCATGAATGCGTTGAATAATTTATGTCTAGTGTGAATGCAGCCATAGTTGTATGTGTTTAGACCACATTATCTGTTAAATCTAAATAATGCATTTGCGTTTAGTTGCATCTCTCATGTGCATGCATATTCAGCTAAGATGTCATTGTAGTTCATTGCAAACAGTACACAGATGCACAATGGTAATGTTTATGGTTGCATGTATATTTTTATGTTAATACAAGTGTTAGAAACATTTGATATTTGAAATAGCATGCTTCATTTCTCTTTGGGTGAAAAATCTGTTGTTGTTTTTTTCAAACACACATTTTCATACATTGACTAAAGCATATTTAGGTAAAATTTCTCTTCTTGACTTTTTTTTTTTGCCTGAGATCTGGTCTCCTGAGGGACTTAAGATTACCCTCTGAATGCCTGCAACTCATTGTGCTACAAAATAATCATTCATTAACCCCTGGCCTGGTGGGGCTGTGAATCGACACACTTCTGAGAGGGGGGCTATTGTTGCCCGTCCCACTGCAGCTGGGTCAAGCCAATTGGCGATTCCCATAATGATCTTAAATGGATTAACTGGAAAAACATGCCTGAGAGTTCCCTTTTCAATTACAGCGGCAGTCATTTACATGAAGTGGAGCAGAGCACCAATAACCCAGACCACAATCGTGCTGGCCTTCAGGGAATTACAGCCCAGAGCGCTTCACCCTACACAATGCAATGATGTCTCACTCCAGGAGCTGTGTGTGTGTGTGTGTGTGTGTGTGTGTGTGTGTGTGTGTGTGTGTGTGTGTGTGTGTGTGTGTGTGTGTGTGTGTGTGTGTGTGTGTGTGTGTGATGCAGACAGAGACGATACAGGAGAGAGAGGCTGACATGTTATCTTGTAATTTGCTCTCTAAGGAATAGAATTGTATTGTCACTAAGCTGTGGACAACAGAAGAGTTAATCAATCTGGTAATTCAGTGCAGCTGCAATGTGAATGAGCGTGTTTATTTTATTATTGCATCACTTGGTTTCGACACTGCCCTCTGCAGTAAGCATTGGCTATTAGTCTGTAAAGTATTATATGACAGTGCAGAGCCCAGACAGAACTTTTCAAAGCTGTTTCAATCCACCTTAACAGCACCATATAATGGCATCAGGAAGGACACAAGAACAACTCTGTCATTTGATAAATTCTTCACTGATGGGTAGGGAGGGATAATTTGATAATGATGACCTATTCCAGCTCATTCTGCTTGTGTAAGCATGACTGTCGTCTGTGTCCATCAGCAGTGGCCGAAGGTCAAGAGATAATGATGTTACATTTGATAATAAAGAGGAAGTGAGACAGGGATCGATGACCACACGTCTCCATCACCTTGACCAAGGTGGAGGACATCATTTCAGAAAGAAGCTTCAGTTCTGTATTTCTAAGGGTAACAACTCACAAAGTTATATTGACTATAATTTGTTCAATAAAATTGCTTGTGTAATAATTCTGATTAACTTTAAAATACATTCCATTATTTATATTTTCTAATGAGTTAAACCTGTAAGTAGTTAGTTAAAACTGTTTATGTTTTAATTAACTAAAATTAAATATAAAACTACATATGACTGAAAGATAAACATACATACTGTACTGTATGTACATACATACATACATACATACATACATACAAATAAGGTGATTGAAATGACTAAATGATGAATTTATTTTCCACTTAAAATGAAAAGAAACATAAGGTTTTATAATCATTTAATATTCAATGTTTAAGATTCTGCACTAATTCTAGGTCTCTTTTTAAATGTAATCAAATTGTTGATTACAAAGAAATGAAAAATAAAACTGTTTCACTGTTCACAAAATATTAAATGTCCATCATACCTAATCTCTTCTATTAAAGCATGTGTCAACACACGGATTGGATTATAAAGTTTTGCAATATCTTGTGTCCATACAAACTTGTGTATACATTAAAGCAAAAAAAGGAGACAATCAAATACTAAGAAACTGATATTCATGTAACTATTCAAATATTTAACTTTTGCCTCAAGTTGCTGGTAAATAACATAATTTGTAGTAAAATTACAATAAGAACACAGCTGTTTAGTCACAGTCCTGTAAATTCTTGTCGCATTGTATGTGTGGAAATGCTCTTACCTTCACTATTAAACATAGCTGTGAGTTCTACTGCCAAGTGCTTCATTCATTCATTCATTCAGTCAACTTCTATACCACTTTTCCTGTATAGGGTCGTGGGGACCTGGAGCCTATTTCAGGAGACTTTGGGCATGAGCTGGAGTACACACTAAACAGGGTGCCAATCCATCGCCGGGTATACACACCCACACACCCACACACTATATGGGCAATTTGGGAATGCCAGTTAAACTGCATGTTTTTGACTGTGGGAGAAAACAGGTGTGCCCAGAGGAAACCCACCAACCCGAGGACACAGACCCGAGACGGGACTCGAACCCTCAACCCTGGATGTGTGAGGCTACAGTACTAATCATTACCCAACCGTGACACCTGTCAGTTGCTTAAGCATCCAATTTTACCAAGCGTTTAAGTGAAGCTAGTCACTGCATTAATTAGAGTTAAAATAATTGTTGCCATCTGAAGCCTATTAATCACTGCAGTAATTATCTTCTATCTTAAGTATTACATACTTACATACATACATACATACATACATACATACATACATACATACATACATACATACATGATTCCGATACATGAACCCATAAATGCATTTGTGGCATTTTGATAATTCCTCTCAAAACTGGTTCCATCTCACTGGGGGAAAAAAAAATAGGCTTACTATATCACGGCCTTGAGAGAAAGCTGAGAATACATAGGTTATTGAGGGTGGGTATAAATGTTGCAGAGAATTTTCCAGTATAGCTTAAATCTGCAACTATAGCCAGGGCTGTTACTCACACAGAGTTTACACTGTTCCAAGATCCAGAGTGATATATCACTGAATGAAGGTCAGCTATGGGTTTACCACACTACAAAAACACCCCAGGCCTTGGAGTGTACTGGCAGTTAATTCTGTGTAGTAAAGTATTCACTCCAAGTGTCATTTAAGTATTTAGATTACACTTATAGTTTTATCACTGAAAAATAAAAAATATATAGGCTGTATCAATACTGGAACTAGAGTTTGTGTAAAATGTAATTCAATATAACTGCTTGAAAAAAAAAATAATAATAATATGGCCTTAAGCTGGATTTCAAAGAAAAATGTTTCTCAGTATGATTTGGGGAGGAAACAGTTCATTTTCTGTGTGACAGAATGCTTCACTGTCACTGATCATTTCAGCGTTGTAATTAGGAATGCCTCTGTAGTGCAATCCTAACCGAATATAAGCTGCTCCGAATATGGAACGCAGAGGGAGGAAAATGTTGGAATAATGAAGACAAAATGCAAGTTGGACATTAATCATTTAAGGCCCTCATCAGCAAAAGCTTTGCCCTATGCGAGACAGATGGAAACCTATCCGGTTGACGCAAGTGTTTTGGAAGACAAAGTTGTTCTAGAATGGCTGTGCAGTTTGATTGCTACCTTGGTGGGGAGGAAAAGAAGCAAAGCTCAACATTTGATGGAGCGCAAACTTTAAACACAAAGCAGCAGGGCATCTAAAAGGGAAGGAATGAAAGAGAACTAGAGAGAAGTCAGGGCCAGAGATATATAGGGCCAAATACCAGGTTCAGTTGCTCAGGGAACTTAAAACCACAGATGACAGCAAGGGTCGTCTTAAACATCAAGATGGATAGGTCCTCATGACACTGCCAGACACGGTTAAATGTTCATCGTGCTGGGTACAAATAAGTGTCTCAACAACTTACACTGATGGTTCATAAATAAACAAGAGCTGGCATGTTTTTATGGATAATATCTGACATTTGGTAGAAGGATATAATTTGTACTGATCACACACCTAAAATAATAAAAATCTTGATCTTGCTGTAGTGTCCTTTTATTACAACACATTTCCATTATACTGAAAGACATTTAAACACAATGAAATTATATGGAGACAACATTATTAGTTAATTCATATTTAGTGCTCACATTTCATATTCATATTTCATACTGAAGATAAAGGTTTTAGCTGTGGAGGAAAAAAAAAAAAACTTAATTAGTCAATCAGCAAAATTGTTTATTGACGCATACCCATCCTTCCCCAGGAAAGATTGCTTGTCAGAGAGCTCAGATAAGGAGCAGGTAGTGCCTAGTGCATCTGTACTATATCCACACTGCCCACATATGGTCCACATTAGAGTGGGAACAGGCCAGAGAGCTCCACCCCCGCACACCCCTGAGTGGTTCAGCCTGCTGACAGACAGCTTCTGATTCCACATATGTTGAAATCCAGAAAGCGTTACATGCCCTCTTTGATACTGGGTGATTTATTGGGCCTTGGCACCAGTTGCAAATGTCTTCAGCGACAGAGAGGCTCGTCTGTGTAAGCGGATAGTGTCTATCAAATCACAGGCCGGCAGTACAACAAATGCTCAACCGTTTCCACACATTATTCAGGCTTAGGGAAGCCATGGCTTGTCCTGTACGCTATCACTGTACATTTGTTAACATTGTTCTCATGACAACCTTCTTACTCAGATTAATCATTAAGGAACAAACATGATATATTCGAACTGACATATATTTGTACTCTTTTGTAATTGTTTGTCTAATGTTGGTTTATGAGCCAGGCATCTGTAGTGAGGTGATGGATTCACTACAGGAAAAAGTGTTTGTTCTTTACTGTGGATTGCAACAAAGTAAAAACATGAAATGAATTCCTAATTGAAAAAATATACAAATTAATGTTCTACCATATAACAATGTTCTGAACATTGTTCTGGACGGCTCAACTGTACTAAAATGCAGGCCTGGTGTATTATGCAGTGTTATAATGAGACCAGAACAACCATTCACGTTAACATTTCACAACATTCCTACAGTAATTTATTCATTTATTACAAACCTCACTAAGCTGTAATAAAACTATTTCTTCTTGGAATGTGTTCAAAATGTAAGAGGAAATTGCTAATTTTCATTCTCCTTGCTTTTCCTTTATAGTTCACTTCAGGGTTTAAGACCCAACGGTTTGGTAGAGCAGTCAGAAAAAGTCAAAGTTCAAAGTTGTGGCACAGGAGTTATCTTAATGGAGACGTGTTCTTGCAGCACCGTGGAAAGAAGGGATGAATCTCTCTCTCTCTGTTCTCTCTCTCTCTCTCTCTCTCTCTCTCTCTCTCTCTCTCTCTCTCTTTCTGTCTCCTTCTGTCTCCTTCTCCTGCTCACTTTTGGCAAACAAATATCACAGTTTTCTCCCCATACCTAAATTTACTACTCAATAAAATCAACACACTAAGAGGTCAAACAACCAGTCAATCTAATGATGCTTTGTTTTTAATGGTGAGCTCCCCTGAGGCACTAGCACTGGACTAAGATTTAGATTTAGAAAAGATTTAGTGCCCCAAGTAGGCATATAAAACATGTAACTGTAAAATGACAGATTTGCAAAGTCTTTTCTTTTTATTACTTCATTGAGTCAATTTAACCACAAGCCTGACCAGGATAAAATTGTAACTGATAAGGAATGAATTAATCAAAAAATGTTTTGGGTAGAACTGGTGTCTCATAGCTCCAATTTGATTCCTGGACTCAGGTTACTGTCTGTGTGGAGATCCATATGTTCTTCACATGTCTTTGTTGGTTCTCTATGTATTCTCTGGTTTTCCTTTTTCTTTTTTTCAAATCAAACTAAATACAAATACATTACTATAGGTCTTGCTTGTTATAATTTTTTTCTGCTTTGCGCACCACCTGTAAAGTTTGTCAGCGACAACGTGAGAACCTTGTAAGTAATTGTGGACAAATTCTACAACCATCATACCATTCCAAGCTCAACGTACCATTTGCACTACTACACATAATACCAGGTCTCATACCATGGACGACTATTCAACATTTCATTTGTATTAAATATCCACACATAAATTATATTAAGCCAGCAGTTAATCTAACAGCAAGAATATTGGGTTAATTAATGTGAGAAAGACAGAGTTTGGATGACATTAGACCTTTCCAAAGACACACACATTGTGCTAGATGAATGCCCTGTGTGGTATAATTATATTTTAAACCTCCACTCTGACATAATGCTAGATAAACACATCTCTACCCCCATGTACTTCTCAGGTTTAAAACCAAAACAGAACAGCTAATTCAATTAGCTAATAGAAGCTTATGCTCCACTAAATAGGGATTGATAGGGATGTACACACATGCTCTCATAAGACTAATGACCTATTGAGTTACTTTGACCGTAAGGATAACAGTGTGGTTCTTTAGCTGAATCTGCTGTTCCCTGCTATTCCTTAAAGGCAATGCTGTCACTTATTTCACATTAGTGTGAGTGACCCGAGTTCAGATCTGACATTAGTTCTTTATGACAATAGCTAGCATGCAAACAAGGTGTTTAGCTACATCAGGGCAGGCCATAATTATATTTGCATATATGAATATCTGAACATTACTAATGGTCATTCTAAATAGATACATCAAAAGTGAACTCCAGGGCAATTACAGCAGTAATGTTGAGTTAGATCTGACAGATAGTGTGCTTGTGCTAGTGTACAAAGTTATAATTGACAGGAAAGAGGAATTGGGCTAAGTCATGAATTGCATTATGATTAGTATTTTATCAAGCATTATCCTAGGCATGCCGGTGACAACACTCAGAGACTGAGAGGTGAAAAAGACAACAAAGGCGCTTGTCTCTGTTACTGGACAAGCTGAGTGCTCACTAGAAATCAAACCTCTGTAAAGGCAATGGAAGTGAGAGTGGGTAAGATTGTGACCGCAGAATTGGCTTGCTGGAATTGGCCTCTTAGTTGGCCATTATGGCAAGCATGGCATGACAGCTTTGCAGTAGGTTTCTGATTTTTCATAATCATGAATCCCAGTAATACTAATTTGCATAGTCAGGTTATATCTAAAGTTAAACCTCATTTCTTTTTCTTGTACTTGGTACAAATATTTTCTTTTGGCTTTCTTTTAGTCACCTGTGCTCTAATCCTAATCCACTTTGCTGCCATCGCAGCTACAAACACACTGTATGTTGAGCTATATTATCTTGTGTATTTACTTGTGGCCACAGATAATTAGCCCAGAAGTAATGACCATGCAATGATGACAGCCGCTGCAACCTAATCCCACTTCTTTTCCTGCCGCTTTGCCCTGCCCCAGCAACTGCAGGCATGGTTGAGTCAGGTCTATTTTTGCCCCTGGCTGCCGGAGTACTCCTGGCGCCAACCCTGGGGACCTGCACTGCCAGAGCTGACACGGCCGCAGTGCTTATTCACCCCTTTGCCCCCTGCTGCTAGCAGAAGAGCAGAGCAGGAACCCAATACTAAGAACACTGTCAGTGCAGGTCATGATCGGAACTTTTGAGAGCAGCAGTGGAAAACATCCAACATGCACTCTCAAGGCCATTTCTGTCTATACCCCTAGGTACCTTAAAACATTGGTAATTGCAGGAAAATCATACAGGTCATTGTGAAGGTTCAGGAGTATTAGATCAAAGGTGAACGGCCTTGTGCTATTATTTTGAAGTCTAGCTCTCTTGATGCTCCTCTGCATTATACTCAGCAAGCAGTCATTTCTCATGTTTGTAAGTGGCCCTG
Source organism: Clarias fuscus (assembly GCA_030347435.1). Classification (NCBI taxonomy): domain Eukaryota; kingdom Metazoa; phylum Chordata; class Actinopteri; order Siluriformes; family Clariidae; genus Clarias; species Clarias fuscus. The sequence continues at coordinate 22,436,029 of CM059214.1, read as the reverse complement.
GCTATGTCTCATAACTTTAAGCATCAAGTAACTGACTTTGTTCCGCTATACAAGCTGTGATTACAAGCCTAATTTGAGCTGTGTACTCACATACGTACAGTACATAGCGCTCATGCCATCACACGTCCACACTATGTGCAGCACAGCAAGCTTTGGCATTGTTCATGGGAGACTAAGGAATTGAGATTATTTATGACCACAGGTTGGATTTTCCTTAAATGTAAAACAAATAAAAGTTAATGAAGCTTATTGCACTTACTATAAATCTATATGGTGTACCAAGAAAAAGCTTGAGGCCAGGACTTGGTCAATGTTTAACCCTTTCAGACTGGACTTTCCATTGGAATTAGAAGCATCAGTGGCTCCCAAAACGTTAAGTGAGAGTTTTTGAGATATATGATGCTAACTAGCAAGCCTTATTCAAACCCCATTTCCTCCACAATTTGGTCACTCACTATCCAGCTCTCCCCCTCTTACTCACAGGATAACTACAATGACTGACCCTTTTAGATCCTTCCACCCTTTCATCACTTCTTCTCAGTACTTTTAGCAAGAGAGTTGCTGATCCTGTGAAACTAGAGATATCAGGCTAACTAGCCATTTTGGCTAACCACTATCACATGACAGCTACCACAGCTTTCTACTGAGACATGTGAAGCCAGCATCTCATCTTTTCAAACTGCTGCTCATGCTACATCACAGGACAGCTGAACAAACTTGGAGGAAAGCGCTACCTGTCCCCTTTCCACACATGAGCTCATAAATGCCTGGAATTGGCCGGTGTCACTCTCTAGAAGCGAGAGAGAGAGAGAGAGAGAGAGAGAGAGAGAGAGAGAGAGAGTAAGGCCATCCCTGCACCTTAGAGATAGTGCATCCAATGTGTGTGACAAATCAAAATGTCTTCTTCTGTTGTAATATATATATATATATATCACAATTTATATATATATATATTTTTATCCTGCTAGAGGCAAAACAGTGAACTTGACAAATTTAGTCTGATTCTTTTTGTCTATTTAAATATCTCTAGTACATAATATATAGAAGTATAACTTTTAAAAATGTTGTTTCATTATGACAATTAACAACTACAGTAATAACCTTGACTTGTTGATGTCATATAAAAAAAAAAATACAAGGTGGTTTCAAAAAGTTTCAAGTTCTTTTTTCACATACCAACAGATGGCAGCACAAGGCTGCCTGCACAGTCACAGGGAGCACCGACCTCCATAAGTCAGTGTGCCAAAAGACATCACCCTGTGTACATCAGGAGCCGTGCAACACTATTCTGACCACATGCATTACCATGTCTGTGAATTCATCATGGACAGAAAGTTAGAAGAGCGAACGTAAAATTCTGTGTGAAAGGGGGCAGATCTGCCACAGAGATTTTTGACATGATTCTACAAGTTTATGGCGATGCTGCAATGAGTCGTTCAAGGTGTTTTGAGTGGTATGCGTGCTTCAAGACTGGAAGAAGAGATCAGCAAGCTCAACCTCCCAAAATTTTAAAACCATTCGGCAACTTGTGTATGATGACTGGCTGAGAACTTCTGCACCCGCAATACTCTCCGAATAATAATAAAATATTAATAAGTAAGTAATAATTAATAAAGTAAACAGAGCTAATCTCTAAACTTTTTGATACCACCTCAAAATAACAATTTTGAATCATTCAATCAACCACTCCTCTCAAACAAGAATCTAAACAAAAGCCTCAGTACTCTACGGCGTTACAGTTGTTAGTGAGGCTTCCAGGTTGACACCTTTGCTCTTGAAAAGCAGACACTAACATTTAAAGGTCTAAGGGACTCAGGAGGCCACTACTCATGACCTCCAAATGGTATTCATTCCTTGTGCATGAAACATTTCTGTTGACACTCGGCAATGCAGTGTTGATGAGTTAATCTAGCAGCTGAGTGTGTCCTTTAACTACGCCAGCCCCCTCTACACTTACAAACACATACACACACCCCTAATACATTACACCTCTCCCCTCAACCCCCTGCTGCTTTCTTTTAAAAAAAAGAAAAGAAGAAGAGCACCCACTCTACTGAACATCAGGAATCCATGTATAAATCAACGTGATGCTTTGTCAAAGATGTCTCGAAAAAGGACAACAAGTCTGCTGAGGTCAGGTGGGACAAATCTGGAATTTGGTGTAACGTGGTTGTTACAGTAGGTTGACAAAGTGAAGGCAAATACTCAAGGATTAACCGTGTCTCATGTCCTATATTTCATGTTTAAAAAAAAAGAAAACAGATCAATGAGATGAATGAGTATGATTGAAGCCCCTGGGGTTCACTAACCCCTTTCTGAATTAAACTTGATGAGCCAGGGGAAATCTAATTGTAGCTCATTCTTATGCACATATGATTTAACTGCATCACTCACACCTCTCAAATTTCCAGTGCATTCTGAAGATCATGGAGGTGTGCGAGGACAGCCTATTACTTTAGTACATTTGGAACTGGTCCAAGGAGCAGCTCAGGCCAGTATAAATAGGTTTGGCATATGCTATGCTCTGAATGTGAAACCTACCCAAGTGAACTTAGCAGGTCTTATAGTATGTCCTTAGCTGCTGCTACCTGAAAAAAAAAGTGATTTAAGGAATATTTATGGCTCTTTTTTTGCACTAAATAAAAGTATATACAAAATAGTTCTTCCACTATTTTTCTTCATGGTTAGACATCTTTTTTTTTTTTACTTTCCAAAAAATGAGCAGACTGCTTGGAAAAAATCTTCACACACACACACGCACGCACACGCACATGCACACGCGCACACACACACACACACACACACACACACACACACACACACACACACACACACACAACACACAACACACACACACACACACACACACACACACACACACACACACACACACACACACACACACACACACACACACACACAAAACAACTAACAAAAATGCTGAGCTGCATATCACACATTGTTGGTTTCTTTGTTGTTTAGTGTTTTATGCATTATACCCACATGAGAAGAATGTTAGTACTGCATTTGTGGCCTTGTTAAAGCTTTTTTCAAGGGCAAACACTTTGTGTAGTGGGGTGAAAATATGACAAATGTCCAACTGCATGATCCAGGGTTTTAACAGTGTGGGAAAGTCTAAGTCCTTCTCTGCAGGGGGGTGCTATAGTTTACATCTCACTGAACATGAAGGTGGCAGTGTTCAAGAGAATCTCTCTCTCTCTCTCTCTCTCTCTCTCTCTTCTCTCTCTCTCTCTGTGACAGCTCGTCTGACAGATCGGAATGTTCCCTTTGCAAGACCATTTTTACAAGCTGAGAACGTGCTTGGTGATGTGCTTGTTTTTGAAACGAATGGGGGGAAGTGAGAACACTAGGTTTATTTGCTGACACCTAACAACCATACACGATACTAAGATATATGACAGCTCTTGCTTTTAAGATCAGTAATTCAGTATAAGAGAAGGTGGGAAAAAAGGCGAGATGCAGTGTTTTTATGTGATTATTAAGCTGTAACGCTAGTGTGGAGAAACATTTGTTGTCTGTTTTGAAAGGCCATTCGATTTAGCCTGTCGACACAAAGATAACCCTCACCAGCTAGAGATAACACCCTACTCCTTCTCCACGTCATAGCAATTCCAGGATATGACAAATACATATGTCAAAATAAGAGACAACATACATAGAAGAAATCAAATCTGAGCCATGTCAAAATAAATGAAATAGGTAATATTGCAATATGGGTAAGTTTCTTTAAGGAAATTAATTTCCTCAGGGAAAACTTTACAAAAGCATTATTATTGCAGTAAATTTTAATTCATAGTAACAAATTGGATTTGAATCCATGGTACTTGAAAAAAAATGCATGTTTAATGCATGTTTTATTGCTGTTGCATTGGTTTTCATTTGCATGTGGCATTAACCATTTTTAATGACAAGAGCAATAATCCCTTATAATCCTTAATGTCAGACATTTTAGTGTTTACTTAGTTTACCAGTTTAGTGTTTTTTCACATACCAGTACTTACTTTTTATCATGCTGAGCTTAAGTGGAACTGATGCTGAGGTGTTTGCATTAACACTTTCAGGCAATTTAGCTATTTGGCTATTTCCTGTGTTCAGAAGAGTGGAACAGGGAGGAAGAGATATGCCCTGTGATGGATTGGGACAGGAGTGTACTGTACCTCATGGCCTAAGCATCCTGGTTCCAAGCCCCGGTGAGGTGTAGAAGTAAATAAATGAATGAATTACTGAATTAGCACCAATTCACACACTTATTTCCATGTTTTGATAATTGAATGTTTACACAGTTTTCTATAATTATAATTGTAAACACAAATAATAAGAATATTGATTTAGAGTTAATATATGTATGACAATAATTAATCAATGAATGAATGAATTAAGTTATGTAAATTAAACATATGTGAACAGATGTGTGGCCAGTGTGTTTGTGCCAGACCTGTAATTCCATTACCACAGAATACCAGGTCAGTAAAATGTTAATAATTAAAAGCAAATGTACAAAAGAAATGAAAGTGTTGATAATTTACAACACCTTGGCTTACATTTAAACCTAAATAATGATTTGTTTATGCCTGTAACCAGCAGCTGCTCATCAGACATAAAGCAATGTATTACATTAACCTTTAAAACTCTAGATCTGGGCATGGATTTCTATAAGGTTGCATTGCTGTATCTCAGTCTTAATACTACTACTACTACCACTACTACTACTACTACTACAACAACAACAACAACAACTACTACTACTACTACTACTACTACTACTACTACTACTAATAATAATAATAATAATAATAAGACACAGTGGTCTAGTGGTTACCACTGTGCTTTTGAATGTCCAGGGATGGGGTTTGATTTCTGCCTTGGATCAGTGTGCATGGAGTTTGCATGTTCTCCCTGTCCTTTGTGGGTTTCCGCTGGGTGCTCAGGTTTCCTTTAACATTTCAAAGACATGCAGATTTGGCCTTAAAATCCCTTAAAGGTTCTATGTATATTTCTGTTGTATCTCTACACAAACTAACGATAAAATATACAAAGTATTCAAAGATCCAATTGAAAAGAACGCACAGTCTCTGCAGACTCTACACTGTATATGTGCATAATGCTATTGTACATAACAGTTACTGTACTTTTCCTTACAATAGGATTATAGCATAGATTTAATTCTGATTTTCAACCTTTATACTTGCACCCATTGCACCACAAACTGTACTCTGTGTGTGGGTATCTCTGTGTGTGTGTGTGTGTGTGTGTGTGTGTGTGTGTGTGTGTGTGTGTGTGTGTGTGTGTGTGTGTGTGTGTGTGTGTGTGTGTTATTCATCACAGACTGTTGTAGCACAGTATCTATAGCCTTGATGATAGATTCTCCGGCTGCAGGATTATGGAGGCTGAAGTTGAGATCAAAATGGGATCCCACAACTTGTTGAAACTTTATCTCTTACCTGTAAAGGCTTAAATTTAACTTCTAAAAAGAATGTAATCCATCTGCCTTATATTTACTTTAGAAAGCTGGATTTAACGTGGAAATCTTACATGGTACTTTCAGCTTCATACAGTAGATCCCTTTTTCTCCTGCTTTAAATGGTTACTATAAAGTGCAATACATTCTCAAAAATAAAGGTAAAAAATGTCATTAAATACTTACCCTTCTCATCCTTCTCCTACTTCTACTACTGCTAATAATAATAATAATAATAATAATAATAATAATCGTCATCATCGTCATATATACAGTGGAACCTTGGTTCATGAATGCCCTGGAGTACGGCCAAATTGGTTTACAACCAAAAAGTCTCAGAAAATTTGACTTTGTTCATGAACTCCTCCTCAGAACATGACCCAGAAGCTGCTGCTGCTATCATCTGAACAAAACCATGAGTGTGTCGCCCAGCAGTCTGTGGTCATGGATCATGCACATGATAAAATAATTGAGTATTTTTCATACTTTGTTTTATATTTTGTGATATAAACAAAATAGATAAAAAGTTAAGCATATTTCATAGTGACAAAGAACGGATTCATTCTATTTACATGTATTTCTATAGAAAAAACTGAATTGGTCTACATTCAACATTCTCAGGTGTTCTGCTTGTTGCATGCCTTCTGGAATGTGGATCACTTTCAACTTTAACAGATTCTTAACCATCTTTGAAGTATTTTTGCCACACTATTCCGCAGGATAGTTTCTGCGGAAGAATGTTTTATGCAAGTTTTATATGCTTCTGTACTTACTTAGTCATTTTGAATGTAGTGACCACAGTACATATACTCACTCAACAGGGCCTAACACCCCCATGGACTAGTAAAGTGAAGTTAGCATTATTCACCCATGCGCATTCCAGTTCACTCTCCTTGGCTACCTGGTTACATCAATGTTGAACAAACCATTCTCATTATGTTAACATTGACTGGAATTTTTGCATATACAAAAACCAGAAATGCCATCAATTCTTCTTGGTAGACTTGCACAAAGTTTTTTAAAGGGACTCAGCAGGTAGTTCCAAATATCTTGTACGATTGACCACAGACCTTTTGTGGTTGTAGCCTGCCTGAAATGCTTCTGTCTCTTCATGTAATACCAGACAGACTTGATAATGTTGAGATCATGGCTCTTTTGGGTACTAAACCAGGAATCTTTGTTTTTCACTATGCTGAAGATAGTTCTTAATGACATTGGCTATACGTTTGGGGTCATTGTCCTGCAGCAGAATAAATTTCGGGGGAATCAGACGCCTCCCTGATGCATTACATTTACATTTAGGCATTTGGCTGACACTCTTATCCAGAGCAACTTACAAAAAGTTTCCATCATTGGATAAATACATATATTGGATTATTAGGTTACCAACTAAGTACAATCAAACAAACACAGTTGGGAATTTTTTTTTTTTTTTTTTTTTGGTGGGGGAGGGATTAGTCCATGTATTGAAGAAACAGATCTTGAGTCGTCGTTTGAAGATTGTCAGAGACTCAGCTGTACGGACATTCAGGAAGTTCATTCCACCACCTAGTTGCCAGAACAGAAAATAGTCTGGATGAATGTCTTCCTCAATCCCTGAGAGATGATGGGACGAGGCAAGCAGTGCTGGAGGATCGGAGGGAACGTGGTGCAGTGTGTGGTGTGATTAGAGCTAAGAGGTAAGTGGGTGCTGGGCCATTTTTAGCTTTGTAGGCGACCATCAGGGTTTTTGAATTTGATGCGGGCAGCTATAGGAAGCCAGTGCAGGGAGCGGAGAAGTCGGGTAGTGTGGGAGAACTTGGTGAAGGTTAAAAACAAGACATGCAGCTTCATTAAAAACAAGACATGCAGCTTCATTATATACAGAGGCAGACCTGCCAGGAGTGAGTTGCAGTAATTGAAATAACTGACTGAACAAGGACCTGAGTAGCCTGTAAAGAAAGAAATGGGTGGATCCTTCTGATGTTGACAAAAGCGATTAAGGTTAGCAATGTGTGGGGAAAAGACAGACGATTGTCCACAGTTACCCCAAGATTACAGGCAGTGGCTGTAGGAGCGGTCTGATTGTTGACCTTGGAGATCACAAGTTCTTACTCTGAGTTTCAGCTGGTGAGCTGCCATCCAGGAGATCCAAGTGGAAACCTGAGTGTCTGAGGGAGGAAAAGAGAGAATACGTTGTGTGTCATCTGCATAACAATGGTAAACAGTAAAAATGGTATGAAAAGCCGTGCGATTATATGATCTTACCAAGAAACTTGGTTTAGAGGGAGAACACAAGAGGACCATGTACTGAGCCCTGGAACACCAGTAGAGAGTCTGCATGGGGCAGATGTGGATCCAAGGCTTATAAGAATAGATAATAGAATCTTGTGGTTCACCATGTCAGATGCAGCTGACAGGTCCAGGAGGATGAGGACAGATGACAGTTTAAATGATCTTGCAGCACAGAGCTTCTCAATGACTTACAGAAGGGCTCTATAGAATGTGCCACTGCATGATGAATAAGTTTCTGCCTGTATTTTTCAGCATTGAGGACACCAGTAATCCTGAGCAAATCAACAACTCCATTTACAGAAATGCATCTGCAAACTTGAAAGAAACCTCCACCATACTTCACTGTTGCATGCAGACACTTATTATTTTACCACTCTCTTGCGGATCGACAAACAACCTGCCTTATAGGCAAATATTCAAAGCAACATTGCTTTTGGCCTGCAATTCTTCCATGAAGACAACTTCTGGCCAGCCTACTCAACATCAGACAGGTGATGGGTGTACCTGGGTCCTGCGGGTTTCCACTAGTTCTTTGTCGATAGCACAAGTTTCTTTTACTGACCACAAGGTCTATGCTCCTCAACATTGCCAGTTTCTTTGTGCTTCTACAAAAAAAAGTTGAAAAGCTCACGTTCAAACCTTGAAAGCCCAATCTGTCACGGAAGCAAGACTGAGGTTTGCAAAATTTATGAGACCAAGAAAAATAAAATAATAATTTTTGGAATGGCTTAGTCAAAGTCTAGACATCAACCCTATTGAACTGCTAAGAATGGACCTTAGGTTGTATTATATTTATTTATATTTAATTATATATCTATATAAATAAAATATTTTTTTTCTGTATATTGGTCAGAACTTGCTCGTTCAATTATATTTTTACATTTGATACATTGGAGGACCCGAAACCAGTCTCAACAGCCAATCAATGCAATATTTTATTGTGTATAATGTATGCAGAAGACACGGAAACGACCGGAATGTACCTACAAGGTGCCCGAATCCTCACAAAACACAAATGAATGCACAACATGGCTTAATCCAAAAAGGTGAGTACACTATGAAAATGTAAGTTTATTCAATCTGCGGGAAGTTTAAAACCAGTTTGTCTAATATGTGAAACTTTGGCTAATAAAATGAAGTTTTGTGATGGCCAAAGCAGTCTCAAGTGAGGGCCTGTAAAATACCCGGACTGAGAGCACAGTGTTATGCGCTAAAATCAAAATGTTGAGTAAAAGAAATGTTATGAACAGTTATGTGCCAGATTTAATCATCTACTTTAAGATAAGCTACTAATAAGCTATTTGCTCGATGTAAAAAAAAAAAAAACCCTGCACCAATAGATGTTAATTAGTAACTAAACTGAATATTTTTACTGGGATTACTTAATTTTTCATGGCTGAAATAACAGTGCTTTAGTCGTATAAGTGAATTTTGATTCAAGGGGAGTCATTTTATGACAAATCTTAATCTTTATCTGATCTACTTTTTCTAATTCTCATCTGTGATTCACTCTCTGATTACCGAACAGGGTATTTGACTGACAACGAAAGACAACTTAACGTAAACACTTAGGCGTAAGATACTTACAGATGTGGCCATTAAGAAAGGCCGCGAAATCCATCAAGCAACATTAAAAAATTGAAATAAATGTGTTGAGCTTCAACGAAAATTCGCCAGGTGGCGCATGGAAGGACTTTATCTAAAAGCCAGACCAAGTACAATGAAGAATTGTGTATAATTACAGTAGTTAGCATAAAACAATATTGTTTCCAATGCTGAAGCAAACATGAATTTTATTTTGTTTTATAATAGATCTTTCATGATGAATGTGTGTATATGTGCTTCATATTATGTTCATAATAATGAAATGAGATGCCCTAAATCTTTCTTATATAGTTTTTTGGAATGTCTTAACAGGGACAAAACAATAAAAGACATGGCAATGCCTCGGTTTAAATGGTCTTAAAATTAGTTAATTAACTTAATTTTCTGATAGTAGATAGTGTTAACTATGCGAATGTCTTTGTTAAAACGGTAGCTCGCAAAACGTGTGTTCTTCATGGCCAGATCTGTATCTTACAAAATTTTCTTTCTTTGGATTAATAAGTTAGGCAAAGAAAATGACTGGCTTCAAATTTATTATTAAATTGATTATTATTATGATACACTTTAATAAATTTTTTATCTACCAATTTGCCATGTAATTGTTTTCTCACCAATGTTGTCTCACCAATCAGCTTATAATCTTGTTTTGATTGTCCATTTTACCAGGCTAGGTTTACAACTTTGATAGCAGTTAGGAATATATCACACTATGACTTCACTCTTCATTTTAGAAATCTCATTAGAGGATTAACTTATTGGCTGATACTTACAACAGAGGTGGAAATTATTTTTCACTTTTGATTAATCAATATGTTTGGGATTACAAACCATACCTGGTCTACTGAAAAGTTCTATTGAGTTATGTACAACACTGGAATCATTATTTAATTAAAGAAGTAACGCTATGTGAAGCAATGTGCAATGTGCTTCTAAAGATGTGCCCTAAATTGGAATAATAATGATAATAATAATGATAATAATAATAATAATTATTATTATTATTATTATTATTATTATGTTATCCTATTTAAAGTATGTCCCTACAGGCTTACAAAACATTTCAGTGAACACTACTTCACTAGATTTACTGTTGATGTCTGGCAGTTGTTATAGAACAATGTAACTTTGTATCCTCCTCATAGCAGATTGTCACACCTCCGTATTTAACTCACAAATGCATTATACTTCAAAGAAAGCAAGTCTACAATGCGAGGCAAATCATTAAACACACATCTTCTGAATTTGTAGAGAACAAAAGCATGCCGATCAATTTTGTGCATGTAACTAAATGTGTGTGTGTGTGTGTGTGTGTGTTCGGGTGGGTGGGGTCAGCTGTGCCTTTTGGCACTGGTATTTTCCGGAGGTTGGCGCAATGCCACAACCTTACTTTCACCAGACCGGTTGATACTTGATACTATTTATATTACTAAAGCAAATGGCTCACAATGGACTTCACACAATGGCCTTAGCAGAAACATGGGCCAGGCAGTGTGCTAGTAGCATGGTGTATACAACAAATGAGAAAAAGGAAACGTATGTTGACTTGAAACAATGATCCAAAAAGTTGAGAGAAAAAAATATGCAGTATGCCATCCATGGCAGATTCCAGAAGGCAGTCCATAATTATTTAAATTAAGACCAACGGACATTTAAAATGTCTATCATTTGAACAAAGCCATCATGTCAGTGGTGGAATCTTCCAGACGATTAAAAAAAATACCACTAAACGTACTTTTTCATCTGTGGCCCATAGTCAGATCAACCAAAATTTTCTAATGGTTTGTACTTACTGTAACATGCTCTTACTTAACAACCCTTAACATTTACACATTCACAATTTCCACATTTGGTTAACATTAGTATTATGCTTTTTTCCCCCCGTGCATTAACTTATTACTAATTTTATATGAACTTGACCAAATACGGAAGCCGAGTGTCATCTCTGCTATATAACTATATGAAACAAGTTCTACTTAAGTACTGCTTAAAACCATTATCAAATTGTTATGTAGTTAAGTACTGCACTTAACACACAGCTGCCACTAGGCCTGTGCACCATGGCACTCCTGCCTTTATAAAGGCAACTTTGAAGAAGCAACTTGACAGCTCAATCGCTGTGCCATGAATAAATAAAGAACAAAATCTATATCACTCCAACACACAAATATATCAGCATAAAACCAATGCAGGACCACCTTGGCTGGGCTTCATGCTTTGTTCCCCTGCAGGAAGACTGTGACAGAACCCTTGCCATGATGGCAGTGTGGGACATCTGGTAGGCCAGAGAGAGAGGGTGCACCTGTTTTGGCAGTACTATATGTGAGGACCACAGCACTCCTTATGCACAGTTGTGCACTGTATTAGTTGCGCCTGATCATGTGTAGAGACAGCCTTAGCCCTAAGGCCTCCACACTATCTCAAATTCCTCATTAAACCAGTAACAGGAGACACTGAAACACAGCATGGGGGGGAAGGGGGTGTTGGGGGTTGCCCATGTGTATGTGTATAGCTTCTTGTGGTTAGTATCAGTATGATGTGTCTGCCTGTATTTGATAGTTATGTATTTACAATATTTTTCTTTTCTCTTATGTTCACACATAAATGTTTGATGTAGTATCCAGAATGTAGAATCCAATGTTGAATATGTCCATATATGTACAAACTGTTCATAATGATAAAAAAGACAACCCAAGAGCCTCAAATCTTACAGATATGCTAACTCAAAAATGCAGACGTTTGCAAAACAATCAGTGATAATCCAAGGAAGCAATCACACACGTGAGATGTGTGAGGGAACACCTAACCAGCCACTCCATCACAAAGTATGGAAAAGAACTCGCTGGTCTGACCGAGGAGAGCAGCTGAGCAGAGGGGATGAAAAGTAGCAAAGTCTGTATGGTGCTTTCTATGTCCATCTGGCATGGCCTCTAAGCCTCCGTGGCTCAGGTTTACATTATTAAGAGGTAAGCACACTTTGACACGTTATACATAGACCTTGCAAAAGTGTATGGCTTTAGGCCAAAGCCTGCTATCGTGACTGAATGTGCTTCTGCGTGATGGTTGCAGGGCTAATAAGGTGCCGAGAAAAGAAACAGGGACAAAGATCATATGATCCAAAACTTTCTTCTGTCTGCCAAGTCTCCAGGAAACAGACGTGTGTGTGTGTGTGTGTGTGTGTGTGTGTGTGTGTGTGTGTGTGTGTGTGTGTGTGTGTGTGTGTGTGTGTGTGTGTGTGTGTGTGTGTGTGAGAGAGAGAGAGAGAGAGAGAGAGAGAGAGAGAGAGAGAGAGAGAGAGACAGAGAGAGTTTCCTGTCTTTAGGAGTAAACTATAAATCTGGTTTTAATGAAGTTGTGAAATAACTGAAGTTTGAGGAAAATACCACGACTGAAGCTTCATCTTCTTCATAGCTGAATTCTTAAAAATACCCATCTCTCACATTTCTTTATGGGTATTCTATCTGTATATGGACACAACCTTCTCTATGGTTGCAGTCCCTTGTGTCTGTCTTCATGATCATCTCCATCTTTGCTGGCCACATCCTCTCTCAATCTTTGCAGCCCTTTTGTCTCTAAAGGACCCATCCAACCATTCCAACTGATGAGGATCACAGCCTCTTCATCTCTCAAGGATTGCCGACAACAGACTCTTTTACTCTGTCTCTCTTTTGCATCCCCACTGTCAAGGATAGCAAATGTTCCCACAAAGTATCTTGTAGAACTGCAGATGCCACCATTCTCATCCTCCCACCTGAAGACTACTGATGCTCTCTCCATCACTCCATCATAGACCCTGCTTGGGACAATTCCACTTGAGAAGCACTGAGAAGAAAGGATTCTTCCTCTCATGACCAAGTCCAGTCCTGTACTCTTCAACATTACTTCATTAGCACTTTTCACTGCATTACTATGAGCTTCCTGCTCATCCTATATAAAATCTGACAAGTTCTCAACCTTTGATCACCATTCGATCTTGTTTTGATCACTTTCATTATGTAATGTTCCACTTTCTACCAAGTTACCTAGTGGCTTTACAATGCTGGACTGGGATAGCTCAGTGGTTAAGGCATTGGACTATGCGTCGGAAGGTCCGAGTTTCAAATTCCATGACTGCCAAGTTGTCCCAGTGGGGCCCTAGTGCAAGGCCCTTAACCCTCAACTGCTCATATATATATATATATATATATATATATATATATATATATATATATATATATATATATATATATATATATATATATATAAAATGAAATACAAAAAATTAAGTTGCTCTGGATAAGGATGTCTGCCAAATGCCTAGATGTAGATGGGCAGTGGTTGTGCATGAGGATGAGTTAAAAAACAAACAAACAAACAAAAAAACTGGAATACAGTTTTTTCATCATACAGCTAATAAAGTAGTTATCGGGCACCCGGCAGGCAGATGAGGCTAATCCTGGTCAAAGATAAGCCCCTATTGGTAATTAGTGGTGCTTGAGAAGCAACAAAATCATCATAACAAAAATGTTTGAGAAATTTACCACAATTAAAATCCAATTTAAACTGGGCTGGGGCTGTCATTATTTTTTCATTGTTGTAATTTAACATTTACTATATTTTAAAGTATACAGTAACAATAAATAACTGTTTACTTTAAGCTTAAATGAGCTAAAAAACAATCCAGACTAGCTGTCTAATCCTAACAGTTTTGGCGTATGTGCTAAACAGCTAATTACACCAATGTGTAAATATAGTTGCAAGCAACGATGACGGGCCCAAGCACCCTGCGCCACAGCCACCCCGAGCGCACCGCACAACCTGTGTGTTATTTGAGTGTGTCAAGACCTCGGAAAAGCCAGCGGCACCCAGTTTTGGCTTACTTGTTAATTGTAATTAAGTGTAAATAACAACCGAAGCTTGTTGAAAGTCATTAATATACAATGAGTAAAGTTTCTTAACATACCAGATTACCTGATCTCTCTTCATCTGTTCAGTAAAATATGTGGGAGTAAATTTAGCCAGTGATCCATCATTATTTGGCTTGGCGGTATTATCTGTAGCAGACATGATTGCCTGACAAAATCCCCAAAGTTTTTAAATGCACAGTAATCTCCAAAAGCACCATAATTTCTACTGCATTCAATATAAATATAAAAAAGATTTTGTCTGTACATTGGTCAAAACTCAATCTTTCAACATTATCTTCACATTTCATGCATTGGAGGACCAGAAACCGGTCTGAAACTTTGCCAGACCTTCGGGATTTTCCTGAAGTTAAATCTGCACCATAAATAAAATCAAAATGTTAAGTAGAAGGGACGTTATGAGCAGTTATGTGCCAGGTTACTTTACAGAATCTAGTTCTTTTTTGGACAAATATAGCACTTTTTCCCTCAAGGGGACTGTGTCTATACACATCAATCATCAGAGCCAATCAATAGTTTACCATGTTGACACAGAGTATGTGGAAGACACAGAAACCTCAGTAATCCACCTATAAGGCACCCAAATCCTTATTAAAAAAAAAAAAAAAAAAAAACGAAACAAACATGAGACACAGCATGAATTAATCCAAAAAAGGAAAGTACACTATGAAAATGGAACCTTCAAAGATGTATCAAATCAAATCAATGTATGTTTATTCATATTCCCGAAAGACCAACAACAAGTTAACATATCTGTAGCAGCCTGAGGTAAGGGTATGTTAAATACCTGAACTGAAAGCACATTGTTATGTGCTAAAATCATAACACATTCACACGTTGACTGAAAGTGATGTCAGGAACAGTTATGTGCCGGATGTCGGCACCGCCGACAATGCCAATCTAAATGTTATTGTTATTAATGTAAAAAATTAAAAACAGCCATATGTAAGATTCTTATCTCCACAATAAAATACAATAAAAGAAGTACAACTTGGCATAAACAAGCTACTCAACCTTTATTTTATTTGCAGACGTGTACATGAGCTTCAAACTGAAATAATAATAATATCACAAATTACATTAAAGCTGATCAGCTTCTTTTTAGCTTTAACTTTTTAACTATTTCTAAAAACTCTGTAGCAGTCTACGACGGGTGCTAATGCTAGTTTTAAATAAAGTATTTCCAAAAAATATAATATGTATAATTTATTTAGTCCCATCTGAATCATTCATGTCAATAATTTGTACAGACTGCAGTTTTCTTGGTTTCTAATTTGACCTTGTATAAACCTGTAGCAGTAAAACCCATCACATCCACATTGCATTGTTAGAGATTCTGCTAATGTGGCCATGTTCAACATGCAAAACAATCAATTGTAAATTAAAGGCAAAAGAGCTCAAAAAGAAAAAAAAAATCTAATATGGAGTTCATAGTGGAGCTATACTGTAGGTAATTACAAGTCATGGAAACGTAACTTGCAATTTGATTTTGTTATCTTGATCTTGTTATAATAAGGATAAAATTACAGTTAAAGATAAGCGGTACAGTATACAAAATACTCATGGAACTTTTGGTGTGATGCATACATTGTGAACACCCTCCCATTAATGTAATACCAAAGCAAACATAATTACTACAGGTATAGTGCATTAAGTACTTTTGTTTTTTATTATGATTTCTGGAAGTTATTAAAAAATTAAAAAGTATTGCTGCCAGTTTATATCTGGACTTGGTGTTGAATGTTCTTTTAGACCTATGTTTCTGAACATGCTGATCCCCGCCCCCTTCCAAAAAAAAACAAAAACAACAACAACTTTTGGCTAGGGAGCAAAGCACCCTTAGTTCCCCTTGACTTACATACATTTTAATCTGTAAAAGACAGCCTCTTTGTGGTGTGAGGGCCAGACTAGTTCTCACTTTTTAAGTTTTACAACCTTCTCAGATTTCTCCAGACCTGCTCAAGTCTACAGCACTTGCCAACCTGAGGAAACATGTTATGCTTGGAGATGTGCCATCTATCACGCCAATAAACCAAATTATGCTATGGTGTGTGAGTTAAGAACCTGTGTGTGAGTGTGTCTCTGTGCACATATGCTTGTGTTATTATGTTTTCAGCAAATTCCCTTCAGGATGTAAGTTTTTTTATTTCTTATAGCTCCACATGTAATTTACTACACACACACACACACACACACACACACACACACACACACACACACACACACACACACACACACACACACACACACACACACACACACACACACACACACACGCACACACACACACACACACACATATCCTAGTCTCACAATATTTCTTCTAGAGCTGCACTTAGGGAAAAGTCTCAGAGTCTAACTGACTTCTGCAGTGAAATTTGCCATAGCAGCTGTGTGGATTTAGACATCATTATTTAACTAGTCAAGGAAGATATCTGGTGATTTTCTCAGGCAGGAGAGGAATTTTGTGAATATGTGTACGTAAGGGTGACAGTGAAAGTGAGAGAAAAATGAACCGGATATCTTACATGTTATCCTTGCTATTGGAGTCAGATGCTGACACACTGACAGTACAATCTCTTCTAAACGAGCAGCTTGGAGAGCTTGTTACTGATGTACATTCTCCGTCTCCATCATGCAGATGTACTGTATATGGTCTAATGTAAAATTGAATCAGCTGGAGTTCTGAACTCAATTATGCCTTTTTTGGGCGTTTTTGTTAGAAAATATTTGTCTGTTGGCAAAAGTGCTTTAAAGCTTCATCAAGATACAGTATATTTAACACATAGATATACAGTATATAGTACATGCACATACTGTACATACTGTACATACATACATACAAACAGCCAATTTTCTGATCTTATGTTTTTTTTTTGTTGTCTTTTTTCTTTTTCTTTTTTCTGTGGGATTTCTTTAATTTCTTTTAATTTTATGGGTCAAAATCAGTTAGAGTCATTTATTCAAGTCGCATAATTTACTATTTCTTTAACAAGTTAACATACAGTAGGTCTCAGAGGAGCCCTATAGTGTGTATAATAATACTCCAGCTGAAATGCTTTTAGATAATAAATTTTTTAGACCTCAAACTGTTTCTGTTTCACTCCTGCCTCCAAACATGTTGCTTTAGTGTATATACATGAGCTACTACTGAGTCCCACATGCCAGAGAATAGCAGAGCTGTAAGCAGGGGAGGGAATTTCCTTATATGAAGTCACAGTAGGGGGAAAAACATCAAATTTTGTTTAGGCCCCATACAAAAATGGAAAAAGAACAAAAAAACAGCAAATGTATTAGCTTTGTTTTTATTATTAGGGCCCAAGCACTATGACATCGACACTACGGCATCGTTGCACGTACTGTATGCATGTGAAACTTTTAAATCTCATTGAGCTGAACAATTTTCACTATGCATGTTATAGTGACTTAGAGGCATAGAGGAAAATTGGCTAATATCATCCTGAGTGAAATTATATTATATTTACTGACATCATAATGTGATGCTTTTTCCAGCATCCAGGTCTTTTTCGATGTCTTAACATGCTCAAAAAGCAGACAGGTTGTGCACCGAGTGGTGATGGTGCAGGTGCTCGGGCCCGATCATCGTGTTCGCGCACCAGAAAGACACGTCCAGCTATGACGATGCATTAAACTTATACTGAAAAATGGCTCATGACCTCCTGAGTGACATGATATTGGGTAACATCATATTCAGTGACATCAGTGCCCGGTGTGTTTTAGAGGTCTTAACATGGTTAAAATGCACACCAGCTGGGTAGTGCGCCCGGGTGACATCTAAATGTCTAAAATGACTTAAAAGTGAATTGTGCATAATAGGTGAAATTTATATGATGTTGACATTGATTACTGCATGTGTGAGATGTAAATTCCTATCCAGAGATATGGTAGCTAACCAATATTTGTCAATGTGGTCAATTTACTTGAACAATTTGACAGCAAAATGAGCTAACTCCATTTTTTTTTTATCTTAAGGAAAATAAACTTAAAAATTAAAACAAGAAATATTGCACACAGATATATAGTTTTCTTTAAGGGTGTTAAAAGCATTAATGGCAACTTATTGTGTCAAAAGTGTTTAGGTTTTATAAGTGGGAATTAGTTTTGTTATTCTTCAAAAAGCTATAATTTGTGATCATACCAGCTCTCCATGGTAGCACATACATACATACACCATTTAACCAATAGTTTTCCAGCACATCCATAAGCTTTCCACACAAAGCAAGAGTGTCATTTATGTTTTTTGCACACAAATCACTCATGCATATTTTTAGTTTTTGTGGCATTATTTTTCTGTTTCACCACAGTGGTTACAGTCCAGTATCCCACATAGGTTTGTTATGTACATAGCAATTCAAGTTATGCATACATGTCTTGTATTATTGCTGGAGTGACTGCAAGTTTAGAAAGTGTAATTGTCCTTTTCTTGGCTTTAACATTATCCAAAAAACCTTTGAACACCACCCATGCACACCACACATGATGGCACATTTTGTGGTCAACCTTTTCACTTTCTAATTTACTTTGGCCACATAAATTCTATTAAATATTAATGCGATTTAATTACATAAACATATGTACTGTATACATATAATAAAACTGTTAAGTTGGCATGTCTGTGCATTGAAAATATTTGCAAAAGAATAATTGGGGGTGATGCAAGATGAGTAATAGAACACATCATGAAGGTTTTAGGAATTTTTGTCTGTTTGTTTGTGTATGCATCACACTGAAACTACTATACAAATTTTAATGGGGTTTTCACAGGTGTATTTGGCCGAGCTTGAGATAACATATAGGCTTTGTTTCATCACCACTATCCCGTGGGTAAAAATGGAAATGGAAAATGGAAAACGACCTTATATCATAAAGAGAAAAATCATTATTCTCAAAATGCAACAGATAGCAACTGTACATGTTTTAATATGTGCTTTTTTGTGTGCAATTGAAATCTACTTAATAAATGCAATCTCGCCTCCGAGAGACGCAGTGGTAAAGTGCTTGCTCTATCATCGAGAGATCGTGAGTTTGATTCTCAGATGATGCTGTGACCTCTCGCCGCCGGAGGTCTAATGAGAGCTGATTGGTCGAGCTCTCTCGGAGTTGGGGGGATTTGGGGGGTGATAGGAACTTAGTGCTCCCACATTAATCACGGGCCCTACAGCCAATCAGGGGAAGGATAAGTGGAAGGAGGGGAGAGCGCTGTCTTCCGAGTGTGTTACGCCGCCCCCAACGGTGCGTGACCAAGCAGTTTGAAAAGATGCGGTCGGCTGCCGTCACGTCGTTCAGAGGAAACATGTGATAGTCTTCGGGCCTCCTGACTGAGTGGTGGTAGTAGCCTTAATGTGGGAGCTGCCTAGTGATGGGGAGGAATTGGAGACGACTAAATTAGGGAGAAAGTCTGGGAAAAAATAAAATAAAATAAATAAATGCAAACTCACGCCTTCATTCCATGCACGTCACGGTAACATGTAAAAATTTTAGTTCATTCCAATTCAACAGATGGTGTTGTAAATGTTTTAAAATTAACATTATTTTATTATTTTATTATTATTTATTTATCTATTTATTTTTACTTATGATGGTCGTAATAAACAAATTAATTGTCACACATATTAAAAAAATAATTATTTGTAATTTTATTTATTTATTATTTGTAAAATTATTTGTAGCCAGATATATTCTTGAAGTAACAGAATTTTAAGAGAAAGAAAAATAAAGCTTTGTTTTCCAGCCAAAACAAAAAAACAAACTAATTAATAAAAAGTCACCACCTGGATTTAACTAAGCAAATAGTTAAGAGCCTTACACTGGATAATTACTGCAGTGATTAATATGTTTTAGTAGGCAACAAATTAATTAACCCTAACTGATGCAGTAAGCAGCTTCTCATCTCTTAAACTACCATGTGAGAAGACATATCCTATGGTATGGTAAGATGTCAAAATTATTGTTATGCATTAAGAAAACAACTACAGAGATTGCTGAAACTACTTAAATTGGGTTTAAAACTAAAAGTTGCTTAATAAAAACCTGGAAGGATACTGGTGAATCATCATCTTTAAGGAAGAAATGTGGTGAAAAAAAAAATCCTGAAGGAGCGTGGAGAAGAAAAAAAAAAAGAAAAAAAAATAGGACTAACAGCTGTGATTAATCATGAAAGTTAGAGTATTTAATGAAGAGAATTTTAGAGATTAGTACTAAACAGCTGTGTAGCTTTAAGAATACCACTTATCAATAAGGCTAATTGGGGGGGGGGGGGGGGGGGGTCTTAAATTTGCTAGGAAGCATAAACAATGGAAAACTGGAAAAAAAAAGTCATGTTGTCTGATGATCCCAGGTTTAACATGGTTGGTGCATCAGGGTAAAAAGATTCCTCATCATGCTTTGTGCCTTCTATACAAATGAGTGGGGGCGGTGTTATGACCTGGGGTTGCTTCTTTTTGTCAGGTGTAAGTCCAGCAACATTATGTGCCCATAAAATGTTGATTACCTGAATATACAGTACTGAATGAGCAGGTTTTTTTCTTCCCGGATGGCATGGGCATATTACAAGAAGACAATGCCAGGATTCATTTGGCAAATAGAGTCTCAAAGAGTGTTTCAATGAGCATGTGACATAATTTTCACACATGGATTGACCACCAGACCTGGACCTGAGTCCAGTCCTTAATCCCTTTGAGACTCTCTGTGGTATGTGCTAGAGAAGGCTTTACACAGTGACCGGCCTGCCTCACCCATCATCAATTCAAGATATTTTAATGCGGCTTTGGACAAAAATAAATGTTGTCACATTGCATAAGCTTATCAAAACAATGTTACAGCCTTAATCAAAGCAAAAGGCGGTACAATGAAATTTTAGCTTGTTTTTTTTTTTTTTTTAACCAGGGAAGAGTATTTATAAATTCTCTCCTATTTGAATATTTCGCTAAATACCATATTACATGCATCAAATAGTATACCTTAAACAGACACACATACAATTGATCAGTAACTTTGGATAGCAACCAGTAACCTTAAATAGTCATTTATTAGATTATGTTCTATGTAGGAAATATTAATTTGATGCAATGTATTCACACTACAAACACTATGCACACTTCCATGTACTATATGTGGACACTGACCATTAATGCCATATGCCAAATTATTGTCATAAATTAAAACCATTAAAATGCCTAGAATATCTAGAAAGCTTTAACATTTAGAATTATCCTATATGGAATTAAGAATCAAACTTATTCCAGCATGACAATGCTTCTGTGCACCAAGTGACCTCAATTAGGATATGGTTTTCTTATTATCCTTGTTAGTTCTTTTCCTGTAGAAGGAATAAAACTCATGGAAAATCTGACATTTGTATTACTTAGCCAACCAATGAATTTTGTGGGGAGTTTTGCCAAGGATTTAGAAGTCAGCAGTGTGTCCTGGCTGATCAACTCCTTATATGAGGAAAAATTTTTTTTTTTTAATTTTTTTTTTTTTTAGCAGAATTTCCCCATTAACTGGCTCCTGTTTAAATTTCTGTCAAATTTGCCTCAGCGATGAGCACAATGGGAATGCAGGCAGGAGTGAGATCATCAGAAGAGAATCCAAATCAATTTGTCAGGTTGAATGTTCAGAATTCAGTCACCACTTGTCTGTTGAAAGAAGCGAGAATGCTCTCAGGTGACTGACATGGCAGCTGTGACTTTGCGGGATTGTGTCCCGGGGCTGGGCAGCCATTCGTGTCCGGAAATCTGGCCCTAACCCAGACATCTATCAGTGGCCAGTTCTAGTTTTATTCTTCTGGAATGAAACAGAAAGCACAGATATGATTGAAGTAGCATTCTTAGAATACTTCCACCATCCACCTATCAATACATAACACATAAAGTTTAGAGTTTCTTTTTTTTTTTTTAAGTCATTTGAAAGAGAGTTTTTCTTTTCAGCTTAATTTAACATTCAAATAGAACAGTTTAATCCAGAGCATGCATCTATAAGTTGTTCAGTTTCTATTGTAACATTAAATAGCTAGGTAGAACCTGACTGAGCAAAACACTTAGAAGCTGTCATACGGTTAGCTGAGCTAACCACACCACTTCTGTGGGGACTGACACAATCGAAAGCTATTAGCTAAAATAGGAAGATGATTCACAAAGCATCATACAAGTCTTTACTTCAGTAATAGTGGATTCAATAATTATTATTTACTAATTTATGAACACTTTCCTTTTCCTGGAAGTTCTTGCTCGCAGGCAATAAAGATACAAGTGACAGATATTTTCTTATATACCTGTGTGACACTGTACCAACATTTTAGTGAGTGCAACTGGTATTTCAATATAGACTTTCTTATCAAGTTTAGGCAAATTTGGTAGGGACCTACCAACCAAAGAATCAAACCCGGACCGTGGAGTTGCAAGGCGACATTGCTCTCCACTACACCACCGTGCCACCCTCTCACTGCATTATAAATAAAATTAAAGCTTAGAAGGAACTAGCAGCAATTTTTATCACGTTTGCTACTTTCTCCACAGAACAGTTTGAGTTTAACTAGGAATCATATTTTTACAATAATGAAAAAAAATCTATATAAGTAACAACTACTAAGCAACAAGAGTTGGTTGCTGCTGCTTGTATGAATCTTCATCTTCTCTATTATCATTGAACACCTTACAGCTGTAATTACAGTAAAGATAATATTGTACAAAGTTTGATGAAAAACAGTTCGGATGAAAAACAAGCATGCGGTTTACTCTCCAATAGCAGAGAATTCCATTGTGAACAGAAAAAAAGAGCCCTGTTACTTGACAGAATCAATATTCTCTTTAAACCAGAGAGGAAATGAACTGAACTGCTGCCATATGCACAAACTTCAGAAAACTTTTTTGATCAGTGTTGATTAGCCATACTAATGAAGTTTTCTATTTGCCAAGACCTCCATCCCTCCTCAAAAAGGCCATGTAAAAAAAGGAAAAGCTATGTACATTATCATCAATGTGTATTTTTAAAGTGTGGGGTACCACAGAATTAAGCTGCCTTATGATCAAGTTTTTCGACTTTGTTTCATGTGGCGATCACTTTATCTTCTTCCATATTGCCCAAAGTCATATTTCTAAGGCTAAAT
Organism: Clarias fuscus; assembly: GCA_030347435.1. NCBI lineage: Eukaryota > Metazoa > Chordata > Actinopteri > Siluriformes > Clariidae > Clarias > Clarias fuscus. The sequence continues at coordinate 22,412,643 of CM059214.1, read as the reverse complement.
GATAAATGAACTGACATTTTAATGATTTTAGGATGATGATAGGAAAATGAAAGAAATTATGATATAGCATTCCACAACAATGGAGTAACACATGCTCTGTAATCGAAAGCGCCTTGACCCATGACCCAGAACCGGCTGTGTGAATGAGCAAAACTTCCAAACACAGGAAGAAGTAAATACAAAGAGGAGTGATTTTGTACATATGGAGTAAGCCATCACAGACAAGAATTAATCCAGTGACCAAAGAATCTGTCTCGGGCTTTACTGGATGAGGTTATAGTTTCTGCCAAGCCAAGAGAAAGATTCTCAGGGTTTGGTTTCAGATCTGTGATTGGGATTGATGAAGACTTATCTTGCCGTCTTTAGAAATAGTGCATAATAGTCAAAACATGATGATAGTGTTTGTGCTCCATGGCAATACTTATACATCAAACACAATCAATGTCCAATGACTCCACACCACAACAGCTTTTCTCTGATCAGTGCTTGATAAAATGTCTTCAACATCATTAAATACACTCTTGTCCTGTGGAGGGATTCAGTTTTGTCTGAAAAAAAGTAATGCTAAAAGTTGTGGTCAATTGTTCCTGTAAGTTTTTTATTGCCCTTTTAAAAAAGAAAGTTAAGAGAAAAATTCTTAAAAATCTAAATATTTAGGAAAAATTTTATTCAATGTTTAGTTTAAAATTTTAAATTGTAAAAGCATGCCATGCAATAGATTGGCACCCTGATAGGCCTTATAATTTTACAGTAAAAGATAATAATAATAATAATAATAATAATAATAATAATAATAACAGCCATGTACTGTACTTTAATTGTTTATGTACTTTTTTGTTTTTACAATATGCCATCATATTAAATATTACTTCACTGTTATCAACATTTTGGTTTGTTTTGTAACCTGTTTTCCTAGAGGGCTCTACTGTCTGTTTTCCTTTTGTTCCTTGTGTTGATGGATTCATGGAGTTGTCCTGTTTCATGTTTAGTTAGACGGTGTCTCCTCCTGTGTAAGTACTGTTCTGTCCTCTGGTTTAATTCTTTGTCTGTTTAGTTTTGTGTAGCCACATGCGGGCCTAGCCGCTAGCAGGGTTAGCCGCTAGTAGGCCTTAATTGCTAGTAGGGTTAGCCCTTAGTAGGGTTAGCCTCCTGTAGGCTAGCCTCTAGGGGGATTGACTGCTAGTGGTTCTGGTCGCTAGTAGGTTAGCCGCTAGTTTGGAGTAGCCTCATGTGTGCCTTTCCTTTTGTGTTCAGTTCCCCACTCTTAGGTCAGTACTAACCCGGTTAGCCACTAACTCCAGTAGATACTAACCTGGTTAGGTCAGCATCCAGTGTCCCCAGCATTCCATGTAGCTACTAACCCAACTAACCACTAACCCAGCCTGTTCCATCTCTTGTCCTGTCTCCAGTCCTGTCTCTAGTCTCCTGTCTCTAGTCTCCTGTCTCTAGTCTTTGTGCTCCCAGTCCTGTCTCTCCAGTCTCCAGTCCTGTCTCTCCAGTCTCCAGTCCTGTCTAGCCCTGTCTCTCCCGTCTCCTGTCTCTCCAGTCTCTAGTTCCCCTATGTGTCTTTAGTTAGCTTCAGCTCCATGTTTCCTCATCCCCAGTTCTCTCTGTCGGTTCCCATGTCAGCTCCTGGTTCCCATGTCAGTTCTTGTCCCTGTGTTAGCGCGCCGTTCCCTGTGTTAGCGCGCCGTCCCTGTGTTTTTCCTGAGCCCTAGTTTTAGTTTACGTTTGTTGTTTTGATTCCTTTGATGGTTTGTGTCTGTTTTTAGGTTGTTTAAATAAAGACTTTCTGTTTGCAAACCCCTCTGCCTTCATGCCTACCCATATGCCCACGGCAACCACACCATCAGCCGGGTCTAGCCAGCACCACCAGCTAGACCCATGACAACAATGTACTTGTTCTTAGCCAACTATTTTCTGTAAATTTTACACAGTTCCCTACTGCACCACATCCTAGGTCTGTGCTGTGCTCTGAGGCTGTGCTCATATGGTTCATTGACAGCGTATGAGACTGATATATTGTAGATATTAAAAATAAATACTAAGCAAACAAACAAATAAAAACACCTTTGCTAGAATGTGCTTCAGACTTTAGAAGTTAAAGTTTTTCTCAGTTTCCTGCTGCAAACAACTTTAGCAAACTGACACAGCAAATCAATAATTCATTCCAGGAATATATGACATCACTCCATGCAAAGTGAATGGAAAGCACCAACTATGATCCATCAATAGATCCACATGAATGAAGGATGGGAGACACTTCATGCAGGGCTGATAATATTAGGTGAACAAATAGAGAGGAATATTTAACCAGCAGACATTGTTTGAAATGTGTGGAATATATATTTAAAATGCTCACAATGATAAATGCTCTTCAGGATGCAGTATGACCATCAGTGATACCCTTTTAAATAGTGTAAGAGCAACCAATTTATTTTTCTTTTGAAGAAAAGTCAGGGTGCCCATGCTGGCCCATGTACACTACCGAAAGTGTCTACAATGGCCACATGAGCATCAGAATTGGACTATGGAGCGATGAAAGAAGGTGCTCTGGTCTGATAAATTACATTTTCTTTTACATCATGTGGATGGCCAAATTACTTACCTGGGGGGAAGAGATGACACCAGGATGCATTATGGGAAGCAGGCAAGTAAGCAGAGGCCAATGTTCCGCTTGGAATTATTGGTTCCTGCCATTCATGTTGATGTTGCTTTGGCATGTAACACCTACCTAAACATTGTTGCTGACCAAGTACTCCCCTTCATAGAAATGATATTCCCTGTACTGATGGGAAGTTCAGATAATTTTACTAGCTCGGATCTTTGAGTCTCGTTCAGCAAAATGAAAAATCTTTTTTTCTGGTCATTTTGTTCGTTTTGTTCATTTGAGCAAAATGTAATTAAAGTGTTAGGTATTACTTCCCTAAAATCTACCACTTACGCAAAAATTGATCACACAACAAACAAGACAAAAATATAATGTTCTAAGAAAAAGTTACCTGGGTCTTTAGTCTACGATAATGACTCAAATGTTTTAAGCAATGAATTAATCAATTGTATTTTAGAATTCTATGTTCAGACGGCATTGGTTAAGTGTGGGGGACTGTCACACGATGAACGGACGACTCAGGAAACCCGGAGACTCAAAACAGATGAACTAATTAGTGTACGGAACCTGATATTTCGCATGGGCGAATCATTCCTTGAGACGACTCCTTTTTCCCGAGTCACACTTAAGATTCATTCGAAATGAACGAAACATTCAAGAACAACACTAATTCCATGATGGGGGTAGATGTTTTCAGCATCTTAATGTGCAAGGTTCAAGAATGTTAAAGGAACACAACAATAAGTTTGAGGGGGTTGACTTGGCCTCCAAATTCTTCAGATCTCAATCAAATTACCACATAACTTAAAGGTCGTAAAGGATCTGCTACCGATGCCTTGATGCAAGATACCATGACATAGTGTCCATTCTGGTACCGTACATGCTGATTTTACAACCTTCTCTGTCTCCTTTATTACATTCTTCTAGTATTATATCACCATAGAATCCCTCTTCCTCACTGAGCGCAAAAAAACAACCTGTATCTCAATTGGCATTATACAGTTTAAGATGTTGGACATCAAGGGAACAGCAGTGGTATATCTCTCTGTCTGGGTCACTGGCAGTGCCTTAATTGTGCATCCTGTCAGAGCTCACTTCCCTCCAGAGACCTTCATGCTTGTTTATATCAGAGGCCTCTGATGTTATAATGGATGCTTTAACCCATAGAGAGAGGCTCCTCTGGTATTTTATGCTTTTTAACTTTCAAACATTGTAGAAGCGTTCAGCTGGCAGGTACAGTAGAAATCTGAGGCTTAGTTCTTTGAGCCCGGGATGGATTACAGGGCACCGCTGTGGCACTGCACCCCCATGACACTCAAGTCTCGCTCGGTGAACTGAAGCTCAAAGGATCTCATTTTCACACCATGTAATTTAATGGCATAGCTCAAGTTTAAAAAATCTCTCAAGTACAATAGGATGACGGGTGAGAGTGGGGTGGGTTGCTTACCATTAACATTTGGAGCCCTGAGGCATGCAAATCACTTATTGATCTATTTGAGGACAGAGCACATGCTGAAGACCACATGGATGCTTATTAGTTGGATAACCAATGGATGGCATATGGTGGTACTGTAAGTGTTCCAAGTAAGGCAGCACAAAGAATATATATATGTGGTTGTGTGTTAGCCGAATAAATTATTGCATGCACTATTATAATTGGAAATAACATGAAAATATGCTCACATTAGTAATATCAGTCTTAACCAGTAGTGATGCTATATGTGAATGCCAAAGATATTTTGGAGAATGTTCAAAAACACTGGAAGAAATATGAGTTCTATGAATATTAATGCATTTCAAAGAATTGCAGGTGAACAGTGCAGTCAAAAAGTGCATGTTCAATCTCTAACTCTCCACATAGATCTTAGTTACTTCAAATGGGCTGTAAGAAGCCAGAATGATAGCTACTACAAAGGGAGCTATTTCCTGTTGTACCTTAATAATGTCATGTGTATGTGGCATGCACTTAGACAGCACAGATCATATTTGTATTTATAGCATTCCTGCCTGTTTCCATAGGGAACCACTCAGCGCAGAGCTCCTTTTGACAGCAGTACAAATTTATCTTTTGCTTTACGATATCCGCAAAATGAGTTCAGAATGCTTTTAAAACAACTACAAGCATTTGGTGTAAAGACACATGTGTAGCGTCTGTTTGCTCATATGTGCTCCCCCCCTCCCCCACCCCCACCACCATCTTTTCTCTCATGGACGATAAATTGCAAGAGTCCCTGTTTGCTCAATACTTTTCCACACAGAAACTGTACTTTCACCAATAAAGAACGCTCCTGAAACTTACATACATACAGTAATTATAAGGGTAGCGACTGTATACTCACACATCTCCTACCCTAGGCACAAAAATACAGAAGGCAGGGTCGATAAGTATCAGTCACTTGGCCTTTTGGATTTCCTTTTGCACTTAATCACAGGTCAACCGCTTAATTTTTCCATTTCCAAAGTTGGAAAGCTGTCTTAAAGGTCTACATATTTTGTGGTGAAACTTGAGAACACCAAAGAAACTTTGATCTTTTATTTAATGTTGCTGCAGTGCTGTCTGAAAGCAACAGTTTCATGATGTGTTTAATCAGTACATTGAGAGAGGAAAAATCTAATCTTAAATATGAGATGTAGGCAATGATGTGATCGTTTAATATAGACCATGCACCCATCAAATAAGTCTCATGCAATTTCACTCAAAGTGAGCTGCAACATATAGAATAAGTTTCATATTCCTGGTTAAAATTGTTACAAAGAGAAGGTAAATTCAAATGCTTTTATCTGATTATTTATTTACTTTTTTTTGTGCTGTTACAAGGAAAAAGCAATGAAACTAGGAAATGGGTTTCTTCTCTGCCAGTGCAATAACTACATTAGATGATGGATGGTACTACGGGGATAGCGTCACTCTTCAAGCAATTACTGTTTGTCTCATCCTGGAGTCCTCCTCAAATGTGCTGTTGGATGGCAATTTCATTAGCTAAGATTAGAGACGGATATGAGGAATCGCCGAACATTATTGCACTTTACTGCCTGAAAGAGCTGCCTTGTCATATATGGCCTGACAAGATCTGACAGATGTATTAAGAAGCATGAGACTTGAGATGAATCTTAAAGACACCCCCCCCCCCCTCCCCCAACCACTCACTGCTGGTCATTAGAAAGTGTGAATAGTATACGTGTAATGTAAAAGAAATATCTGTATAACATTTAAATGCATGTTAATAGTTAATAGTACCCTGAATTCACCATAAACTGGTGATCTAAGCAGTATAAAGCATATTTGAACGGTGCAAACCGGAAGACCAAATGAGATCATTTAAAGCACTGACACTTGAACAGGAAAGGCCGTTATAATCATCTCCAACATCTGTAATAATTTTTGGTTTTCATTTTTGATCTACAATGTTCCCTAGAGCTCTTAATCTCTGACGAAAGCTTAATGGAGGTGATAAGCAGTTCTGGCTTGAAAATCCCCTCACGGCACATTTGGATATCCTGCAATAGTAATGACTAAAGTGGAGTGGCAGCCATTCCTGTGCAGCAGAGGCGGCCCTAATGAGGCAAATAAAAACAGATCTGGAGCAGATGCTCTTAGTCAGGAGCCTTAAAACCACAGTCCCCCATACCCCCCCCCCCCCCCCCCCCTCTTTTTCCCAGGAAATGTGTGCTTGGCGTAGCTGTCAGCAGTTCCGAGATGCTGATAGGGGATTTGCAAAACACTTAAGATTAATATTAAGGGGAGCTCTGGCAAGACAAAACTGGATCCTGGCAACATTCGGCCTCTGAAGGAGGTATGTGCAAGACAAACAGACGTTTGATGTGGCCGCACACTGCAGCCCTGACAGTCTTGACAAGCTAAATGTAGGGCTTTTTACTGGGACTTAATTTCTGTCCCTTTTTCTAGATTAGAAGATGTATTCTCCCCTGTGCCTTCATCTCTTACCAGCCAAGTGAAGTCACTGTCAGGGACCAAAGATGAAAACATTCATTTTTCAGAGATTAAAGCAAATTTAGGAGGTAGTGAAACCTTATCCTTGGAACTAATATGCAAGTGGAACAGCCTTATTCATGCCAATACCACAAGCCACAAACTCATTTGTAAAGGATGTTCACTTAACTAATACAAGAGCGTCAAAAATGTTACAAATTCCCTTGAGGATATACCAAGCCAAATGCTTAGCAGTGTTGAGATGCCAACCCTTCTCCTAAAATGTCACAAAATGTCTGCATGTGCCATATAAAGGAGAGAGGGTTGATCTAAGTAAGGATTATAGATTAGGCATTATCAAAGTCAGGGCACATGCTGAAATGTGTTATTCGAACCATGATTTGTTTTTAAGAATTTATGTTTTCCATTAATAAGTTCTTGCATTTCAAGACAAAAACAGCCAAGGTAACATATTTCCTCATCTCGTCCTCTGTGACTCTGTGAACTGTTTCTCAAGCCTTCTCAAAGCCAGAAAAGAGGATGGATATGCTGCACTCCCCTAAAGGTGCAGCTGCAGAGAAGCAGATCAGGTGCTGAAAGAGGGCTGTCTTGAGATTCAGGCCCCTCGGACTGCCTAACCCAGCCCTCTCGCTGAGCATGTGCACTGACCTCCGGGTCACTCAGTGAGGAGATTCTCTGAAAACACATGCTAATCACTGCCAGTTGTGTCTTTGTGCATCCATAGATTCATAATCACCGGCTTTGCCTTTGGCTTTGGATCAGTCAGATTACAAATAAACCAAAAGGAACACCAAGTTCATTGCTCAGTCATTCTTGTTTCTTCTCACATCTTATGTTTCAAAAAAAAAGTGACCTTTCCTCTGATCCATGTTTTAGCATTTATCATGTGGTTAAATTGCAGGAAATCTTCAGGTGAAACCTAAAACACATTGTTTCTGGACAAGGCATGCATGCCAAGCGTTTGATTAAAATGATTGGATATAGAATGATAAGGAGAAACGTTACATTTACAAGTCAACAAAAGATGACATAAAAAGAAACAGAGCCACTGATCCACACAGACTTGAGTTTATAGTTTCCAGTAAATTTCTGGTAAAATAAATTTCTACTGCAAAACATCTACCTTTACAAATAGAAATACAATGTATTTTGTGTGTGGCTTTATTAAAGGATAGTTACTCTAAAATATTGCAAAAGAAGCATTAATGTAAAGGGATTAATAAGATGACAATATTTCACACACAGCCCCATTACGTGTTCTCCAAACTCTTCCTGATATATCACTATACAAAGAGAGAACTTCACCTTTCTATGCCCAGGTCACTTTTGAGGTTCTCCATTAAACTTCATGGTTCATTGAATCAGAGCGCAAGCATCTGGTTCTCATCTAACCTTGGGGCCTTTATTATTGAGAGCATTCTCTGGCCACAGCTCACGGGAACTGTCCATGGAATCTGCCCCAAAGTTCTGACTGACAAATTTATACAAATGTTCATTTTTCCTCTATTCATTTAGAGGCATGTTTGAAATTGTAATAAGCTAGTAGTGTAAAGGTTAATGAAAGGACTAAACAATGTTAAATAATTTAAGAGTATGCAATATGTGCTTGTACTATATGTATGCATGAGTACTGAACTAATTCTTTGGCAATAAATGACTTGGCAGCTAAAAGAGAACCAAAATCACAGCAAATAAACCCAACACCTTATGTCATGTTTAATATCTAAAATGCTTATAGATTTGGCAATAATATTAAAATATGAGTATTTTAATATTTTAGTTTTTTTCCCTTCAAATATTTTCCTCATAATAAAGCCAAGCTGCCTAGGAAACCTACAGCAAATGAAAGTTGTTTAACCATAATAATGAGAAAGACCAGAAACTTATTGACATACCCTTAAAATGTACCCATCAAAAATGTGCCACTTGTTTCATGTTCATTGTTCATTGGCATTTATCTTATAACTGTAAATGTATAATAATAATAATAATAATAATAATAATTTTATATATATATAAATATATATATATATATATATATATATATATAAATATATATATATATATATATATATATATATATATATAATAATAATAATTATTATTATTATTATTATATATTAAAATATGAGTATTTTAATATATATATGTATATATATTAAAATACTCATATTTTAATATTATTGCCAAATCTATAATATAATATAATATAATATAATATAATATAATATAATATAATATAATATAATATAATATTATTATTATTATTAATACATCATAAATGATTATATATACTATATATATATATATATATATAACAAAAATAATAATAATTTATGATTTAATAATAATAGTATTATTATGTGATTTCTCTGCAACAGCACCAAATACTCTAATAAATCAGTCCGACATCATTAGTTCATTTTTGTTGTAGAACACCAAATATATACTTTATAGCCTCCTAAGAAGACTAATATGCACGAAAAAAATTTCTCTGCGCTCCACATTTGTAGTGCTTTTATGTTTCTCACTGTGCACTTCGTAAAGGATGATGCCATTTGCCCATTCGTTTCTCTTGTCACAGATGCCCTGTCACTAATGCTTAGGCCTGGTGATGCACAGAGCCAGGTGCTTTTTAACAGGACCCTCTTTACTTTGTCTGTAGGATTTATTGCCTTGCACTGGTAACACTGCCGAAACTCGAACTGAGTATCAAAAGCAAAGCCTTCAATGGCAATGTTAAATTTTAGTCTGTTTTGACCATTAAATGTCAGTGTGTGTAAGACAGCTGAAAGCAGGGCGTAGAGTGTCTAAGGCTGCTTCAAATGCAAGGCTCTTTTACGGCATCGGCCGAGGCCAGAAGAAGGTCCTGACATGTCTCCATGGCGACACTGACCCTTAAAAATCTGCCTATGACGTGGAGTCAGAGTGAGATTTATGGGTGTTTTCAGCTTGTTACAGCTGATTTATCTTCACAATAAAAGGCAGCAGCAATCTGCAGAAGCCATTAGAAAGCAGAGGAAAGAATGAAAACTGGGATGATTTTAAATATACTGCCAGATTAGGCAAGCTGGTTTGTATGTATGCACGCACGTGTGTGTGTGTGTGTGTGTGTGTGTGTGTGTGTGTGTGTGTGTGTGTGTGTGTGTGTGTGTGTGTGTGTGTGTGTGTGTGTGTGTGTGTGTGTGTGTGTATGTGTGTGTTGTTTGGTGCATATGTATAATTAGCTCTCTCATGTTTTGCTATGTTTGACAGGAAATTACATGATTACTTGTTTATATTTTCTAGATCTAACTGTCGCAGAATACTAAACAGACTAATCATCATTCTCGTCTGCATTTTTTCAGAATTAGAACATTTCTGAATATTTCTGAATATTTCACCTTCTGAGATCATAGCAAAGCTTTGGCAAGCATTGTTAAATGTGAATGTTTATGAAATATTAACATCTAAGCACTTAATTAAGGCAGATGCCAGTGAGAAATGATGAAATCTCACAAAATATTTATTTTATAAGCAAAGAAGAAATAAAAGGGAAGCACTGAAACTGCTGTAACTTAGTGAAAGAGGGACAGACCACCTAATCCAAGAGCCTGACCTCAGCCCATTTCACTAAACACATTTGCCCTAATTACACCAAAAAGCAGTGTAGCTCTGGGCTCAAACATTTAGTGTGTGACAGACAGAGATAACTCAAACAGAGCCTAATGGAAAGCTCAGGTGGACAACTATTCTGAAAGGAGTGCATGTCATACAACATTACATTTCTGTTAATGTACGGAAAGTTCAATTTGTAGAATTTGTTTGTGTACTCATTTCCCAGTATGAAAAAATTAAAATATGTTGTTGTGTATCAATGTACCTTTAAAACCCTGTATTTAGTGTATACAAAGAGAGAACTTCACCTTTCTATGCCCAGACTGTCTGTCTGTCCGTCCGTCCGTCCGTCCATCCATCGAGAGAGAGTGGGACTATTTTATAATATTTTATAATATTTTAAATATTATGCACATTAGGTAAAAGTGTACCTTTTTTCTCTACTCATTTACTGAAATTTCATTCCTCAAGATATTTATACTTGGTTAAAAACTAAGATTTGACGAATATAATATTTAAAGAGCCTAATAGTAAGTCTGTAGTAAGATCTAAGGTCTGTATGGCATGTGTATGTTTTTTTTTAATGTGAAATAACTTCACCATTATACTTCACTAATATTTCTTAGAAGAAATAACTTTATAGTCGGCACGACTATAAAGTTATTTCTTCTAAGAAATATTAGTCTTACTACAGACTTAAATGCTACTCAGAATTTTTTATTGTTTTTTACAAAAACAGAGGTGTGTTGCAGTTACATATTATTCCACCCTTAGTGCTTGCATGTAAGGCATCAATGTGCTTCATTTAGAAAGTTCATTGAGTAATTGTACTGTTAATGTTATGATAATTAATAATCATAATAATTATGATTTAATTAATGATTAATTATGAGTAGGTGTGGCAATTCCAAATTCCCCAACAGTACACACACACACACACACACAAACACACACACACACACACACACACACACACACATATATATATATATATAAAACAGGCCCAAAAGATCTCATTCATCTTGTGGTCATAATGTGCTTACCTCTTGCTCAATATTACAGTGACAACAGGTGGACTGCATAAAACTCTGGGTGTATGCATATATGTAACAGGTGCGTCTAAAACAAGCCATATCTGGACACTTAGGGCCTTTGTAATAAAAAATAAAAAAAAGCCAAGCTTATGCTTAGTTGTAATTCCTTTGGCACCCAGAGTATTAAACAAGGCTACCATATAACACTGAAACAGCTCTGTGGAAAAAGCTCTGGCTAATGAAAGTCTCTCTTATGCATACACAGAAAAGACATGCTTAGACTTTCTCGGTCTTGAAGACTGTCGAAAGATTTGAATCAGAATGAATTCTTAATATTATTTTAAACCATTTTATTATAATAAATGAAAGTATGATAGAGTAGATAGATTTTAAAAAGCTACTTGTGTGAAACTTTCATTTACATTTATAAGCTGACTAAGTTATCTAAAAGGCATCAGAGCACTGACTAGGAAAATGATCAGTAATTAAATCTTGCATGAGGTCAAGGGGTGTTCAAAAAACAAATGTCAAAAAGAAACGTAACACGATGACAGACAGACATGGAGAGTGAGCAAGAGAGAGAGAGAGAGAGAGAGAGAGAGAGAGAGAGAGAGAATGCATGTCTCTGAGTGTGTATTTACAAGTACTCCTCAAGGTCACTGGCGCCATCATATTAACAGCAATGAGTGATATCTATGGGTCAAAGAGGAGGACACAAGGTCAGAGATCACACCCACACCCACAAACATACACTGAATGGTCAGACAAGAAGCAGACACATAGAAGACAAAATGATTTAAAGCAACCAATCATGCTGGAATGCAGCTAAACCTAATTAAGTCATATTTTGCAACAAAAAGAGAGAGAGAGAGAGAGAGAGAGAGAGAGAGAGAGAGAGAGAATAATAAATAAATAAATAAATAATTGCAACAACACAAACAAATATACATTATTATTATTATTATTATTATTATTATTATTATTATTATTATTATTAAATGCTCTTAATGCTTTTTTCAGCATTATATGAGAAAGTGTTGAGATTTTACTGTGACCAAATTCAGTCCAAACAGAAATAATTATGAAATATCAAAAATTGAAATTGAAATTGAGTTATCCTGTCTAACATACGTTGACAACTCTGCTTTAAAAAAGGAACTTGCCAGAATGACATGGAAATTACATGTCATAGAATTTTACACCAACACAGTCTGCTTGAAGATTAGTTTTGGCCTTAAGTTTTTAGACACAGTTGTTTAATAGCAATGTGCTACAGAAAAGCCAATATACAGTACAGTAACCATAATTAATTCTATTTGTAATCAGATACTAGAATTGTCACATCATCATCAAAACAGAGAAAAGTGCTGTACTGACGATAGGGAAAAGGATTAAAATGTGTACATTTAAGCCAGTAAACCTTGCTGAATCAGTGATAACATATAAAAGTACTATACACTGACAATTTGTTTAACTACACGCCGTTTGAGCTTCTTATAAAAAAGAGGAGCATGTGAATAGTTTTCCCAAGCTGTCACACATATGCAGTGTTCTCTTTGCTGGGTGTGTGCTGTTAGTATTTAGTGCCCTGATGCTTAAATGGAGCAAAAGCCTGCCTTTGAGAAAGACAGTGTAAAGTTGCTCCCATCTGCTGGTAGTGTGTGCAGTTGGATGTATTAACTTAATATCAGAAAACTCATAACATGCCTGATTGTGTGTAAGGTTGCATACAGTATGTCAGTATGCAGCAGGGTTACAGTATACTGTATATCAGGCTAGTGGAACTTGCAATCAGTGACTAGGAATCAAACCAAGATTCATTTGTCCACTTAAAGAGATGACTCACTCCCAATCAACACATACTCTGTGAAATACAGTACTTACTGTAATCCCCAGATTAATTATTTGTACCTATACATGGATAACAATAATCCCATTCCATTTTGGACGAGTGTGTTAGACTTTTCTCTCCTCCGTTATCATCAATATTCCAGGTGTGGGAATATCTTTTGGAATAAAGGTCCCTCTAGTCCAGTTTTTATAGAGCCTTGTGGACTTAATAAACCAGTCAACCTGCTTAATATTATTTAAAACCATTTTATTACTACAAAGACACTCTAGTTTTAACTCAATTTGTTACATGTGCATCAAAATAGCAGATGCAGAGAAATTCTTTCCTGTGGCCATTGTGTCCATTGTCCAAGATTGATCTGAAGTAGAAAACAAAATGTGCCATTTCAAAAGGGTTTGCGTCAAGCAAATTAAACAACTAAAGATACAAATTATTGGAGTTGGATTAGGGACTGTATAATGCATCATTTTATAATGCATTTATAAATAAAATATCATTAATGACTATAAGCTTGGTGAAGTTGCATTGTAAAAATTGACAGTAGAAAGTGAGAAATGAAAGTAAGAGCATTTTGGCACCCACCCATGTGATGAGATTTGGGAAACAGCTATGTGGCCATAAGAAAACCACTTGTTAGTGAAGCAGAACAGACAAAACAGGCTTCAGGAAGCATAAAAATTAAACTATGGAGCAATGGAAAACAGTCATGTGATCTGATGAATCCAGATTGAACCTATTCCAGAGCAATGTGTGCATTAAGGTAAGAAAGGAAACTTATGAAGCGATGCACCCATCATGCATAGTGGCCACTGTACAAGCTTCTGGAGGCAGTATTATGATCTGTTGGTCAGGTTATCCAATCAGTAGAGTTTTGTCTTTCCTGATGGAATGGGTATATTCCAGCGATCAAACTGTGAAGAGTGTTATTTTTTACACATGAATTGGTCACAGCACTGCTAAAAGCGGTTATTTGATTATTAGAGAGTGGAATTATTAGAGTGTTTTTTTTTTTTTTTTTTTACCAGGGAGTGTCCATATAAACAATAATACTCCTTACATTTATGATACCGATACTTATATTTGTTCACATATTCAAACAATCTCAAATGATATAACAGACGCTCATGCACGCATTTACATAGCTACAAAGACAAGCATGCACATGCACACATACTGTACATCAATGAGTAACCTCTCATATTATTTATGAACTCAGTTTGTAGAGTAACAGGTGAATTTCCCTGGTATTTCCTGGTGAGGAGTGCCAAACGCATTCCCGAAAGCATTTAGAACACATAATGTGTCAGCTGATGTAGCACCATAACTTACTTCGGATCCTCATAACTTACTTTGTAAGTATAGAACTGTGAATGAGCAGTTTATTTCTTATGTTCAGCCTTGTTTAATTCTTCAGTAAAAATCAAGATTGCTAAAGGCCGCCTTCTAGCGTTAGCTCTCATGAGAGAAAACTGTCATTATGCCAGGTTGTAATAACTTCTGTCAACGTGAGCCGTGTAGGAAATGACGGCCCATTTTTATCTCTGTCACAATCAAAACAAATCAGAGTTGCCAATCAGCTAAAAAAGGGCCAACACATGCAGACCATCCTTGAATGTGTCATGGGAGAGCTACAGTGTTAATCTGTGAATTTGGATATATCTTTTCCAGACAACAAATCATAAATCCATATGTAAAAATCTCCTATTTCTCGCTTTCTCGTGCTTGAAAGGCAGTGAAAACATCTCACTTCTCACCTGGGTTGTAAATCTGTATGCCAGATAGTCTCTTTGATATCGCTTTTCCTCTCTTTTTCCATCTTGAAAACACACACACACACACACACACACACACACACACACACACACACACACACACACACACACACACACACACACACACACACACACACACACACTTGGAAAGTGAGGCACCATGGAGCATGGTGGTAGCAGATAAATGCTCTTTAACATGTACTTGGTTTTGGGATGATTGTGCTACTGTGAGTGCTGGTTACACCCATTTTATCGAACAGTCTCACATTCTACCACAGAAGTGTGTGTGGCCCTGTTTAACCATTCACAGTTGAAATCACTTCCTGGATTTGACAGCACCGCTCATATTTCTGCATGTTCTTACCGCAGCCAGCTGGGTTCGAACATTCCAAAAATATAGTCAGCTCATCTCACTTTTTGGCCTTCTCTTACTCAAAGGAAATAAAATTGTGATGCCGATATAATAACATGCATGTCTGAAAAACATTATTTCTCAATACAAATATACTGATGTGATTGAGCTGAAGATTTGATTGAGCTGCAATACTCCTTAAACTAGGAAGTATCACTGTTATCTACTTCTCTACTTGCTCAGGCAACAGAGTTGTTTAACAGGGATAAAAGTAAGATGAATCATTTCAAATGCCCTGACAACATCCATAAAACAGCCCTTGGTGCCAAACAGGTGCTGGAAACCTGGAGGAGAAAAAGACAGAAAAAGAGATGAGGAAAGACAAGGAGAGCAAAAAGATGTAAAGAGAGAAGAGAGGGTTATGAGAATACCAGAGAGAGACGAGCAACAGAAAAAGAGAAAGGTTTTTTATGGGGCTCAGAGGATTGACCTTTGACCTTTTTGCTCTCAGCAGGACGGTGTTGTAATAAATTGGTGGTTGTTAAGGGCCTGGACACCTCTTGGCACGTACTTCAAACGGCACGGCGCGGTTTTGGGCCTGTTAGCTGGACGGAGTCGCTTAGAGGCCTGTTTCACGGCTGCACATCTGCAGGGCAGCACCTTGGCTGAAAATGAGACTTTGTGTCTCTTGATGTTCTCGCCTGACATCTTTATTAACACTCTAAGCACCCATCCACGCACCTCTGTCATAATTCTACCTTTCTATCTTCAGTCTGTCTCGATCACTCTCTCTTTCAGACACTCTTCCACGGTAAGGCCTTAATGTGAAACACTTGTAAGATATTCGGTACCGCTAAGTGGAAGCTTCTCAGTATGCATGTTTGTTCGTTCAGGGAAGAGCTTCTGAATTTGAAAGAATATATGTTAACATTGATTTATATGCTAGAATTAGATTGATTTTGATTTAGATGCTATATTTAGGAATTTGTGAAACTTTTTGACAGTTTTTTTTTTTGTTGTTAGTTCTTTGTGATGTTCAGAACTCAAAAGAAAACCTTGAGTTATGCAAAGAATTTTTAATATGGCACATTTCTTTTTTTTTTTTTTTTATACTTTGTAGTTGCTTTTGATTGGAGGTTATGTTTTCTCCTGTTTGTCTAGACTGAGGAGATCCAGGTGACCTATCACTGACCTTGTTAATTCACAGCCTGTGCGCTTTACAGACCTTTCGTGTCTTATAGTACGCGTTTTGCCCGATTTTATCAGCTTGATCAGCTGAAGTCCATCAGTTTACTGTTGATTGTCCTCTCTATTTCAGCCCCAAGCAAAGAATCCCTCACAAACCCAATGTGCAAGAGCCGTCACCATCCCTCATGCCACTACTAGGCAGGCTGTACAGTGACCTCCAGAGCCCAGACTGGCCCACGGACAAACACACAGCTCATTGTGGAGGCTCAACAGGTGCAAAGTGAAGGTACATAAATTAAAGAATCCAGTCCAATTGTACTGTGCGATTGCTGTGTTAATCTGCCAAGGGCTTTGAAGCTTGGATCAAGAATTATGAACACGGTGGACTGGGAGAAACATGCACACAAAGAGAGAGAGAGAGAGAGAGAGAGAGAGAGAGAGAGAGAGAAATGCATCTAAACGCATACCACAATTAATTGTTGGCAAAATCTCTGTTCACAATGACAGCCACAATAATGAGCGTGTGTGTGGATTGTTGTCCAAATTCTTTTGTTTAAAAAATTGGACAATGAAGAAAGCATTGAGAGAAGTGAAAGAAAGATGGAAGAGGTGGGGGAAAGAGAAATCTTGCTCACTTCCTCTTCATTGACATTAAACAAACACAGACATGCGCACACTTCTAGCCTCTCGCATTCTGTGTCTGTCACCTCAGCACAACAAAACTGCCCATGTGCAGTGACATACACATAAGCACTCGCACCCACACAGCCTGTTGTGTGTTAGCTGTTGTCTGTCAGACACACAAAAGAACAGGAGTCTAAAAAAAGCAAAACAAAGCTACAGCCTGCCGTTTTTTGAGAGAGAAAATGAGAGAGAGAGAGAGAGAGAGAGAGAGAGAGAGAGAGAGAGAGAGAGAGAGAGAGAGAATGTTAAACAGAAAACAGAGGGTACATGCACATGAATAGCACCTTGGAGATTACAGTTAGGACAAAGAGAACGGACGCAGGTCATAGAGGGGAGAATGATTAGGATACATTGAGAACTCACTGAGGTACAACAAAATTGGGGGAACTGGGGACATTGTGACATACAGGACATCAGGGATGACATACAGTAAGTGCACAGAAGACACAACAGACAGTCAACAGTAAGGACACAGACATTGCACAATAAAGGTGTTTTCACAAGGCATCACAACATGGTTAACAACTTAAAGCTATAGTATTCATTGCTACATTTAAATAGGCCAGAAACCTCTATTACAATTAATGAAGAGATGTCAGGAAGCAGATACACACGCAGATGCCCGGAATGCAAATTCTTTATCAAGAAACCTTGCAGACAGATCCGGAATGTTAGGCAAAAATAAGGTCAGAAAACAGACTGCGGTCAGGCAGTGTACTGTACAAACAACATAAACCGGGTTAGACAATGAGCAAAATGAGAAAACCAGAAATGGGATCAAAAGCAGAAATGCTGCAATAGAAGACTCGGTAACAACTGGTGTGAGAATGCAGCACATGTACAGTATTTTCACTGCAAAGAGTGAGTTGACATAAGGACTGTGGTTGTGAGATTGACTCCAGGCGTCAGTGATTAGCACTCAGGTGCGGTAGAACGTTGTAATGGCAGTTGAAATCCAAATCCATGTTTCAAGGCCATGTGGTGGTATGGTAAATGTTGTTGGATGCAGGTTTGGGCATTATTTTGACAATAGAGAAAACACTATTAAGTATCAGAGATGACACTATTGTGTAACATATTGTACAGTAGAAGACTCCATTAAGTAAAAGAGGAGAATCAATTAGTGTCACCAGAGAGGTCGCACTTAGGTTATAGCGTATAGAGAGGACAGAGTTAGGACAAAGTACGATGTGGGGCACAGTAAGGGTGAACAGAATTAGAGACTGTTAAGTCAATAGAAAATTTAAAGTAAAAATCTAACTGTATTATTATAATAAACAGAATTCATACCAAACACTTAAAAATATATATTATTCACACAATGAACTGAAGGAGTTGCAGCAATAGCAAAGACAAAGCCAAGAAAACAAGGCAAAATGGCGAGCACAAAATCTGCACGGATGCTCTGAAATCTGAATGTGTTTTTTTCCGTCTCACTCTCTCTTTTGTTTTCCTGTGTTTCAACGGCCATCTGACTGCTTTGATTCTTTTATTCTCTTCATCTTCTCTCTGGCATTTTTTGGAGCGCAGGACAGGGGAAATTGGTGTAATGGATTTAGGGCTGCCCATGCTTGCTGAGGCGCAGCCCCTTTGGCTGCACTTGGCCATTAATCTTCCGCACTCTGTCGGAGCAAAATGCAGCACAATGGGCGAAGAGGGAGCGCAAATTGACTACCAATTACGCGGCTGTGAATGAACGGAGGGGGAGGAGGGGGTGCAGCATGGTTCAGCGCTGGCGCTTATTTGAACCCTCTGAGAGCAGTGGTGCGCCAAGGCCTAGTGAGAGAGAGAGAGAGAGAGCGAGAGAGAGAGAGAGAGAGAGAAATTTGCATGGGAGTAATGTCGCTGTAGGCATGAAAAAGATTTTTGTCTCTTTTTTTTTGTTGGCACAGGATGAAGCGATATGAAGCGTGTGGGTGTTGGTATGTGTTTGTGTACTGAATGTTAGATGTACTGATTATTGTATATGTTTCTGCACTTTTTTACACTGAAAAAGGTCTTAAATATGTTGAGCTTTTTTACATGCTTCTTTCCCTTCACATGAGATTTTTTTGTTTCCTGTAAAAACATTGTGTAAACTGCACTGACACATCATTTATCACAGAAATATTATTTTCAAAAGGAAATTACATGATCTCCTTATTCATTAGTCCGCTGGTTACTTTTCTTTGTTTACAACTTTATTTAATTTTTTGCTTATGTGTAAATCCAACTTGGCTATTACTGAATAATTCTTGTGGTCCCTACTGTATGATTTTCTTTCGGTTTTCTTTTGGTGGATTTGGCTGGATGCAAACGTCTACCACATGTTTTCTCTGAATATAAAACATTTGGCTCCACAACAGTTATTATTATCCATTTAATCTCTTGTACTGTTCTGCCTGTGTTCAGAACAGTTCCTTTGGTGTGGTTGGTTGATATTAGTAATACTGAACCACCTCCCTGTTAATAAGCTGTTAACACGCAGCCTGCTCACCCGCACCATAAACACAACAGACTGCACACAAGATCAGTCAGCAGATTTAATGAAGTTTGACTCTGAGGATATGAGAGGTCCAATAACATCTCATAAGTTATTCACCATCCCTAATTCCAGCTCAAACGTTTGCAGCTAAAATAATACATTTCCCGTGCGTTTGTTGCTCAATGGTGTCAGCGGGACATTCTGTGGATTTTAGAGGAGATTGTTATGGGGGAACCATGACTGGTATGAATGTAAGTATGTGGCATATTTAATGCGTGTGAGTGAAGGAATGCATCAGCAAGCCTCACAGTGTGAGATGCGGTTTATTAACCACCTAATTTCTGTTTCCTGGTCGCTGGATCACAAAGGAGTGTGGAAGTAATGGTTCTGGAAATGAACAAGAATCAAGCCTGTGAGTGTTTTTCTAGTGTGTGTGATGGATTTTATTGCAAGTTTATGTGGAAAAGTTCCTTTGTTCGGTTTATTTATTTTTTCGTTTCTTTCAGTTGACTCAAAGTCAACGTGCAACTTTTTTTCAATAATCAAAATTTTGACCAGCTTCTGCAAAACCTCATATTTTAGGCCTGTGAAAGAAGCACTATTCTAGAAAATGCAAATGTAAGGCATTAAGCAGATGCTGTAATATTTCGAAAGTTTTTGCCTGAACAAGCTGAGGTAGAAATGGCAAAAAGTGTCTACATGATAAATAACCTGCTGTCTCACGAGTCCACCACCATTGCGAGCTACAGAGCTCATTATGCACTGCATAGTTATTATCAATTTACAAATTTTGCACTTGACCAGTGCCCTGACTAGACAAGTACTTTTTGTTTATACTATAATACTTTTTGTTATATATATATATATATATATGTTATTATATATATATATTATGTACACATATACGCATATACATGCTCGCTGCTTTCCAAAGCAGTAGTTTGAAAGGGTGTGGTGTGGTGGCTGGTGGAGTGAGAAATCCTGGTTGAGCTCAGAAGCACGTCGCCCCATTGGACAGGGTCATTCGGGGGTTACACTAATCCATTACACCACTCTGTTTGATACGCCACTGAAAAGAGAGAGTGAGACAAAAGACGACAGCAAAACAAATAAACAAACCCAGGAAGCCAATACACTTCTCTTTTTTCCTTCTCTTTCCTTTTATGTTCTCCTGTTCCTTGTAAATGAATTAAACTGCTAGCAGCATACACACAGGTGCCAAGAAGATTTCCAATAAACAACAGTTGGAAGAAGGCATTTTATATATATATATATATATATATATAATTTGTTTATTTGTTTGAACAAATACAGTATTTTGTCTGAGTTGATATTATGTCAGTCATTGCTAAGTTATAAGTGAGCTAGAAGAGTTTTGATTTTTAGGTACTTTCTTGTCATGCTCAAATTTTGTATCTTAAGCTGTTTGGTGATATTGAAGTCTATACTGATATGAACTAGGCCACACTGCCACCTACAGAATCAAATCACATGCAGAAACTCTCACGCAAACACAAACACAGAGTTTTTCTTTAGCTAAAAAAAGGTTGTCTGTAATTTAGCTTTTTATTGTTTATTTATTTATTTATTCTTTTACAGATGGTGATTTTACTTTCTTTATTTACTTTGTCAATGTGTATCATGATTTTGCAGGCATATGGGTTGATGTGTGCATGTATTTGATAATTAAAAAAAAATAAAAAATGCTTTCCTCCCACTACATGGTAAAAATGTTTTAAACCTCAGATCAGGAGAAACCCCCTTGAGCAAAAATAAAGACCTCCCAACTTCACTGGATAAGCTCTGACAACTTACACAATAACATTTAGACATTTAAACATTTAAAGACTTCCTGAAGTGATTTTATCCGGTTTAACAGCTGACACAGGGCAGGAACCTTTAAAAAATAAATAAATAAATAAATAAATAAATAGATAGCAGGCATGCTGTTAACAATAACGTTCCTTAATCTCCTGCACTCTGTCTCTCGCTGCCATATGCATAGACACACACAGTTAAACAATCCCTCTGTAGCCCAGCTGAGGTAAGTGAACAGGAGTGCTCTGCCTTGCTACCCTTCCATACTTCCTGTGGCATTCCCCTAGCACAGGGACATCAATCTCTCCCTAATTCCGTCAAGTTTGAAAGAGCCCTTATGTGAGGGTGGCCAGAGAGAGCTGGGGACACGCCAGCTCTTTTGTAGCTCAGCAAGAAGTGAGTGGAGTGAGTGTTATCCCCCATAATGCCCCCTGCCCGCACCTACGGCCTCGACAGCACAGCAGATGGCGACGGCACTAACGCAACAAAAGCTACCTAATAAGGGGAACAATGGAGGCCAGGCGCTGGGGAGGACACAACAACAGATTGGTGTGCTCAGTCTGTGACTAAGAGAAGGAGTGATAGGTAGAGAGAAAAGAGAGAATCTCCCCTCCTTTTCCACCTCCTTCTCTCTCTCTCGCCCTCCCTCTGGCATACGGCGAGGAGCTATGACTTTATTACCCCTCATTAACACAAATTAGGGCACTCAAGGCCTCCAGAATAGAGGTGACAAATTGAATTAAGCGTCTGAAAACAATCCCACCCCAGCTTTGGCCAGGCTGTGACCATATTGCGTTAACATTCATAGGGGTCTGTGACAAAAGCTGCACTGCTATTAGAGGATTCTTTAAGAAAGTCATGAATGGCAAATCCCAGTGTTGCATGAGTTCATGTGGGCGACACTGACTTCATGACTTAAGGTTTAGAAAGATTAAAATATATACACATTGTTGATGTTTTTTTTTTTTTTTTTTTTTGTAAAATCATTTGTGTTATTATTATTTAGTCAAACAAGTTAGTAGAAAACAGTGTTATGAAATATCACATAACTGGACAACAGGACTCATCAGCAGATTTAAACATTGTTTTTACTCTCAGAAATAGACAATTTGTACATACAGAATTTTTTCATGTAGTTTGAGTATGTTTATATCTTATTAAGCTCTAGGATGAAATTCATTGATATTTGGGGATGAAATAATTAGTATTAGTAAAATACATATTTAAAAATGCCAATACCAACACCAGACAAATATTTACCACCAGTCTCGCCTTTGTTTGCCTTTACTATTATTATTATTATTATTATTATTATTATTATTATTATTATATGTCTACCAATTAAAGTTTTAGCTTGTTTTAACATGCCTAAGAACAAATTTAACAGAGAGCTAATTATGCAGAAAGCTATATTTTATCCATCATTTATCATTTTAGATAGCTGAAAATTCTGAAAAATATATTTGTATTCTTTAAAATACACTTCAAAATTTTAAGCAAACATTTATTCCATCATGAAACTATTTTGTTAATATGATAATATGATGTTTAAAATGCAGTATTAATAAACTCCATGAAAAAAAAAATGAAATGACCCACTGCCTGCACCTGGAAAGAGAAAAGAGCAATGTGTGAATATATTTTATAGTACTGAGCAAAGTGTTCACCTCCATTACTTTTCAACAGCAATTTACTGGAGGAGATTTACATGAAAACAGCAGGCAGGTTTCAGTTCCTATATGCAGAAGTCCTGCAGAGCGCGAAAAATCACTGCACCGAAGAAGTTCACTATTCCTATTGACAAGTCGACAAAATATTTCAATGTTCAGTCCCAGCAAGACGTCCGTGAGGTGCGTTTTTGCTCTATAAAGTCAGGCCAAATATCCAGATCTGGTCATAGATCTGGTTTGCCTTAAAGCCCTGTTCTCTGTTGTGGAGAAGATCAGTCACTGAAAACATGTGAACTTTTACTGAAGGCTTTGCTCTGTGCGTCTCTCTCTCTCTCTCTCTTTCTCTCTGTGTGCCTCTGCTCTGTAGGTGCTGCACTTTTCTAAACAATTAAAATGTCTGCATTCAACTTCTTTACTCTTTTACTACTGTAGCGTAATGTGTCATTTTTTTAAATTCACAGATTAAAGTGTGTCCATATGGAAAAGACACATCCTCAAGCACACTGTTAATTTACAAAGAAATAAAAATCAAATATACATTATTTTAAGGGTGTTGCATATATTTACTTAATTCAAATAAAACTGCAATTCATTTTACATAGGAGCATGGACTATTTAAATAGGGCAATTTAAAGTGATTAAAATCATACACATTAATATAAATACTAAGATATATTTATACTAAGATTTGGTAATTTGTTCATGTTTCAGTGACGGGGCCTGTATGTAGAGATAATGTTAAATATTGTATTTTTTTGTATTCATGTAATGAATTTATTGGAACAAAAATATTTTTCATAATGGATCAGTATTAAATTTGAATTCACCACAAATACTGTAAATGCATTTATTCCTTAGTTCAGTAATTAGGACTATAATATTCTGGCTGTTTGATGTCTCTGATATCTGTCCAGTTTTTCTTTATGCCTTGTTTTTCTTTTTTTCCTACAGTGTGACGAAGAGACTGGACCTCAGAATTTAATTTATTTTGACCTAGATTTGGAGCAGATAGCAGCTGACACTACATTCCAACCTCCTAGTTTTGGATCCTGCAGAATGTCATCCTGTTTAATAAATGTATTTCTTGTGGCTCATTTGGTTATATCAGTGTCATTCACATTTGTGAGGGTCACAATGGATCTCAGGAACATTAGGATAGAGGCTGTGAATACACACTGGACACCAGTCCATTGCATTCACTTTCAAAACATTCATATTCGGTTATGTATAGCCAGTCTATGCACTGACTTGTTTTTGAGAGGTACTGTAGAAAGAAAAACCTAAAGGCAACAAAAACAGACATGGGAAGAATATGCGAAACTCTTTACTGACATTAACTTGAGATTAGGATCAACCAGGATCCCTGAAGTGGTTAGACAGCATTTCAGCAACTGTGCCGGTTAGTATGGCTTGTCCCTTTTGTTAACTCTATTTTTGCAATTAAAAATTTTCTTCACTGAAATATTATGATTGATTTTATTGGATTTATTCTTATGTGTGTTTACTGCATGTTGTACAGGACATGCTGATTGCCAGGTAGAATGTGACATTTGTGTGGGATAAACGTGTGATAAATTAAGGACCTTATACGGTTGTGTGATAAGCGTCAAGGTGGAGCCGTAACTCCTGATTTACGTTTTTCTTTGGTCAAATACTCACAAAAGGCAACTGGTTAATACAGTGTAATATAGTGTGTGTGTGTGTGTGTGTGTGTGTGTGTGTGTGTGTGTGTGTGTGTGTGTGTGTGTGTGTGTGTGTGTGTGTGTGCGTGCGTGCGTGTGTGTGTGTGTAGATCAGCTAATCTTACTAAACCCCTTTTCATGATGACCAAATGTTTAACTACATGTCTGCATTAATCTCCACTTAAGCACATTGTTTTCAGCCATGAGGAACAGGTTCGTGTTTGAAGAGGAAATACGGGATATAATGTCTCATTTTCATACTATTTTAATTAACTAAGTACTATTATGGTGAAAAAAAGCAACAACTTTCAAACCAAAATAAGAGATACTAGGTTTTAATCGTTGCTCTCTAACCCTGTCTTTTTGTAAGCTGTTTAATTACAGCGCCACTCTTTCTACAAGGGCGCCATCTTGTGTTAACTCACTGATACAACATTTTCTATTATAGCATCATACTATATGTATGATAAGCAGCTGGCATCACGAGGAAAGGATTTGTCCATTTGACTTTTTTTTTTTACTTTATGAAAACATTTATCTGATCCTCACTTTATTTTTTTCATTTTTTTTTTTAAATTAAAATAGCAGCTTTTATTAAAAGGGCCAAAAGGCTCACTTTTTGTTATTAATGTTAAGATTAAGTGTGTGCATTAATATTGTGTGTGTGTGTGCGTGTGTGTGCGTGCGTGCTAAAGTAAAATCCTAAAATCTAATTTTGTTTTGTTTATTTGGCTCATAGCTTCATATATATTTCTGCAAACTGGTTCCTAATTAGAAACAAGTGAGCACCCTCTATAGGACTGTCATGTTCCAAATGTTTTAAACACAACTTACGACATGTCTATCATATCTGTAATGAAATGAGGAAATGCAAGGCAGGGAAAAAAACATTTGTTTGTTTGTTTGTTTGTTTGTTTATGTATTTGTTGGTTTGTTTTGTTTGTTTGTTTACAAATCCGACAGTTACATATCGGCGGTGTTCTGATGAAACCTCATAATTCAATTTTTCAACTT
Source organism: Clarias fuscus (assembly GCA_030347435.1). Classification (NCBI taxonomy): domain Eukaryota; kingdom Metazoa; phylum Chordata; class Actinopteri; order Siluriformes; family Clariidae; genus Clarias; species Clarias fuscus. The sequence goes on along the minus strand of CM059214.1, from coordinate 22,386,953 downwards.
TTTCAGGAGAGCGAAAAAAAACAAAAAAACTCTTGAAATGTAAATGAAAAAAAATGAAATTGTACAAATGTATCCAAGACAAATACAGCATATATATATATAGCACAGAGTAAGTTACATGTTGCACTAAAAATAATTAATATACACGAAAAAAACGATTTTGGCGAAAAATGTTTACGAGAGTTACGAGGTTTCATCAGAACACCGACGATATGTAACTATAGTTCTATGATGATCATCATGGTGGTTTTCTTTAGAACAAGTGTCTTCCCATCTGCCGGTTTTCTGGTCAAATAACAAATTGAACAACAAAGCCATCACCTTGCGCTTGTGACCTTATGTGGGCAGCTTTTAAAGGCTCCCCAGTGTGTCTCATATGTTCTCTAGTTGTCCTCATTAACCCAAGTGACCACATTGTTATGGCTGTCATCCATTTAGTCATTGAACCAAAAACATGCTACTTTCTCATGTTTCACACTCACATTCGTTTCCTTGGAAAATAGTAGATCGTACTGTACTGTATATATACAGTTTTATGTTGTTGATGTCTTTAAGTGTTGCTTCTTGTAGTTCTGTCTAGGAGGTAAAGAGAGTACTTTTCTTTAGACAGTAGAGCCCCTTAATGGCACTCTGCAAAGCCGATGTCAGTCACATCCGCGTAGCACCCTAACTCAACACAAGGTTACTTGGAGCATATTCTGAGCTGCAAGAGCAGATATATTTACAGGTACATTAATATGCTGTGGTGTTAATATCTTTGGCAGAAATGTTGTATTTGGCTACAGCATGACATGTTTGTTTCCAAATGCTGACTGAGAAACAACACATAGAATTCACTACTAAATTGTCTGACAATAGTGATGGCCAGGAAACAACTTTGCTTAAATGAAAACATTAGTTCAAATGTTGAGTTGTACAAACAACTCACCACGTTATTCAGAGCCCACACTGAGAACATCATTCTGTATAGAGGTCAGAATATTCTGCGGTCTTGAGAAATGTTTTGACTAGTTTAAGCACCCATAGTAGTAAACCATCCACCAGACCCCAATGCAAAGACAATAATTTGGCTACAGAACAGTAGCCATTCAGCTGGGTTTATTATCATGGATAGCGAAAACAAACTGTGCTTTAGTAACATTAAAAGCAGATGGACTCATGGCATGTTTGGGTAGAAATGGGTGATAAACACAATTTGTTGCGTAATCTGTTTGCATAACTACACTTTCATTTGCACTAGCAGCAACGTAAAAACTGTTTTCACCCAATCTTTGAACTACTGAACCTACATTGTAGAGTGAGTTGCCTGTCTGTCCTTTTAACATTTATTATACAGTAGGTTCTGAAAATATTAGCTGAACTCTTTGTGTATAAACCCACTATTATTTCCAAGCACAGGGCATCTGCAAGAGTGTGCTTTCCACTTTTTTATTGCATTGTCCCAGTAGGTCCTGGACCACCATGGAATTTCTGAAAATGTTACAGAATTACAAAAATATAGAACTTATTTACAGATCATTGATATGCCGATGCAATGACTCATTTTGTTCTACATAAACGTCTTGGATAGAGTGCCAATTCATCACAGGGCACACAAGCACACCCATACCATGGGAAATTTGTAAACACCGATTAGCATACCATGCATGTCTTTAGACTGTGAGGGTAAACCAGAGGAAATCAACCAACAATGGAGGGAACATGCAAACTCCACACACAGACTCTAGACAGTAATCAAACCCTCAACCCTGAATAAAATTGGTTATCAAATATATAGCAGCAAACTGGATACTGGATCATGGCCACCCAAAGCTCATATATGCTAATGCTATATGTATAGCTAATCAAACCACTTCTAGCATCACATGAGTCATTCTGATTGTCAGAGTGTCCCAAATTTCCCTCATCGTACCAACAGCTAATGGGCACGTTTTGTTGTTGTTTTCTTTTAAGCTGCACAATATGTGAACAAGAGGAACGGTTTAACTTCTGTTGACAAATAATGTGAAGATTAGTGATACTGGGCAGTGGTGAAATAAACCTGCCCAAATAAACCTGGAATGAGAGTTGGGTGAGAATGTGTGGGGAAAAAAGAAAAAAAAAGTAACTTTTTGTTTTTTGTATGAATTTTTACAATGTATATGCAAAAAAAAATTCCCAACCATTTAGCAATACAGTGTAACCTTACCCCTTAACATCAGGCTGTTTTAAATAATAGGTGCTGTAACAGAGGATGGTGTCAGTGTTCATTCCATGAGTTCAGAAAGTCAAAACACATTTTTGTAATATTTAGTGAAGTTCTAACAACAGTCAAGCCTGTACAAAGGAGAAAATTAAAACACCGTGGCACCAGAGGCTCTGACCTGCAGGGTCTGCCTGAGAAGAAGTGGCTCTAATGGCATTCAGAAACAAGCTCACATTCTCTCTCATGCTTTTTTATCATGAGGCAGGTCACATTTATATGCTGATGCTGATTATATGCAGATGACTCATACATCTAGCATATCATCAACATCAGCATATCAATGATACATTTAATGTTACATATTAACTTAGCATTTAATTATATTATGTGTTTGGTGTCCTTGTCATTTTTCATACATATAAAAAAAAATAAAGTATTTGTATTAGTTAGCTTGGGGAAGGTAAAGTTCCATCCAAAGTGATTTCTGTGGATATCATTAGTACTAGCAGATCAAAACTACATCCAGCTGAATTTAAAAAAAAAAGAGAGAGAGATATAGATATATTACAGGGCCATTTGAAAAACAAGATAAAATGTATAACTAAAAAGTGCATAATGAAGAAGGTGATAATATTTAGCTTGAGAATTTAATTCCAATGCAGCTAAGCAAAGAAGCTAGGAAGTTAATAAATAGTAATTCATATGTATTATAGCTGGTTAGCAAACCAACCACTAAACATGCTGGTATAAAATAGAAGCACTTCTGACATAAATGAAACTTTTAAGGCACTGTTGTAGGCTATGAAAGGTCACTGCAGTCAAAATTCAAGTACGTAAATAAATTGCTTCATACCATTTTTAAATGTTAAACTTGTACATGCTAACACTCACTCATCATCTATACCGCTTAATCCTGTATTCAGGGTCACGGGGGCCTGGAGCCTATCCCAGGAGACTTAGGGCACAAGGCAGGGTACATCCTGGACAGGGTGCCAATCCATCACAGGGCACAGACACACACACATACACTCACTCATTCACACACTACGGGCAATTTGGGAACGCCAATTAGCCTAACCTACATGTCTTTGGAATGTGGGAGGAAACCGGAGTACCCGGAGGAAACCCACCAAGCACGGGGAGAACATGCAAACCCCATGCACACAGAGACGGGAATCGAGCCTGGCCACTACACCACCGTGCCGCCATGCTAACACATAAATGTCAAATATATCATGCTAACAGCTATACAGACAATACTTAAATGTATTTCTAGATCAATTTTCTAATAATTGCGTAATTTCAAAAACAGCATAGAAACAATTATTCACAACATCTGTCTAGTTTAATTTAAGTGTAAATATAATACATTTCTGTTCCTTGATCCAGTTGTATTCCTGTTACATTCTTTCTAATCAAATAAAAATAAAAGTCCATGTTTATTCCCCTTACAAGGAATATAACATCTATTGGAGGGCATCCTCTCTGCAGTCGTCTCCTCCAGTGGGTCAATCTTAAGACCCATGCCAGTGAAAAGACATTTTGTTTTGCATGACTGTCCAAGACCTCTTTCTAACTTCCCTGTTTCACGCCTCACTTTATGTGGAACGGTTCTGTAATTGTAGCACCAGAAACATTCAGAACTACACGTTCAAGCAGCCCCAGGAAGTCATATGTTACTGATCACTTTTAATGATCATATTAGAAGTTATGTTTTCAGTGTATTTTTGCCTAGCCTCTGTGTTTATTGTCATTTGTTGTAGAATCCCATGTGCTACTGTGTTTGTTACAGTATACACTCAAATTAACGAATATATATATAGCAAAAATTACAGAAATCTTGCACGATATATATATATATATATATATATATATATATATATATATATTATATATATATATATATATATATTTTTTTTTTTTTTTCTCAAACAGCTGTGTGTGTGTGTGTTTGTTTTTTCTTTTTAAATAAAATACTTTACACATCTGCCTTGGTTTTTTGTTGTTGTTGCGGAGTACTGGCTGTACGATAGTGAGAAAAAAAGTATTTGAATCCATTTTAAGATGAGTGTGAAACATAAAGGGTCAGAAAGTTTTGTCAGTAGTGTAACGACGTGAAAACGTTTTGCACTGTTCAGACCGGGCAGATCCTGCAGGCTGTTACTACGCGGAGTTCTGAAAAGGCAAAGGCGCGGCCATTTATACAGACGGTTGCCAGGCAACGCCGCAATCAGCGCGAATGAGCGGCACCTGATTGCGTGTTTATTTAAGGGTCCTGCTACCGCGGCACTTCGTGCGATCATTTAGGTAGCACCGGTAAGCTATCAGGGCCAAAGACAAAGAAAGAAAGAAAGAAAGAAAAAAAAAGGGAAAGTGTTTCAGAGACCGAGGCAAAGCCCCAGCCTCTGTCTGTCTAAGACACCAGAGAGAGAGAGAGAGAGAGAGAGGGGGGGGCACGCATCAGTCCAGCGTGCGCGCTCAGTGTTCAGTACTGTATATAATGTGCAAACAACCACACAATATTACACAAATGGCAATTTAACAGTCCCACCCACTTTTATTGACAACTGTTTCTACTAGCATTGCAGTAATTTTTTAATGATAATTCTGAATATTTCCGCCCTGATAAGATGCGCACACTGACATTCATTTAAACCTAGGGCCAATTTAGCACAGTCATTGCTACTGCCTGCAGTTTCACATGGTGGAAGAGAACCCAAATAAAATCCATGAACATGCTGTACAGAAAGCAGCCGAGGTCAGGCTTGAATCTATTACAGTGGGTTAAAAAAATAGCAAAAATGTTTTGAAAATGCAAATAGGTGAAAACTCACCAAATACTAATAAGACCGTATACGCGATTGATTTATGAGATTAAGTGACTTAAAAACAAAGCAAACTGATTGAAGTTTTTTTTTTTTTTTTTGCTGACAGGTTAAGCTCATTAGTGAGATGAGATCTACAGTATATAATACCCAACCACTAATCATTAAAAACACTAGATGGCAGCAGAGAGGTTTCTAGAAAACATTTCTGGCCTCAGCAAACCATATGTTACGCTGTGCTTTGTAGTAACGGCCCTCAAATCACAGTTGCAACTAAATCTTAGACATGTGAAAAACGTGCAATTAAATATATCACTTTATTTCCTATTTTAAAACTAATCCTTCATCTTTTTTTCCAGGAGTGTAAATGGTTATGATCCACTGCTTAGCAGCAGCAATATTTAGCACCAGAACAGGTGAATAATGATAATAATTAAAAAAAGTAAATAAAATTCCTTTTAAAAACTTTTATCTGTACTTTAAATAAAATCAAACATCAAATACTTTTAGTTTGTTGTACATAGCATTTATAGACTGTGTTGCACAAAGTAAGCAGTGTTCACTGAGTTTCAGGGATATGAACAAACCATATGTGTGTCCATGTGTTGGTTTGAGGTGGTGGGGGGGATTGGGGTTGTATACCTGAAGGCTTTTTGAAGGCTTCAGGAAGCTGCGGTAATTTCCTCTAGCCTGCGTCACTAACGCTCGTCCGTGCCTGGAGTCCTAACCACAACCACATGGGGTTACAAAGAAAGCATTCCTCACCTTATTGGGACTCAAACAAGAGAGAAAAATACAGGCAAAGTTAATGTCAAGGTCAAGTAAAAATAGCAATGAAAAAAACTTATTGAAAACAACAAAAAAGCATTATAAATTTTGGTAATTTTTTATTGTTCCTTTTTAAATACTTAACATTGTGTTTGAAATGTTGGCATAGTTAAGATACTAAGTGATCTTTTAATGGGACTTAACTATTAAATATTTGGAAAATATAAGATTTGCAGCATAATTAATACACTTATACGCTTACCATTTTTCAACTTCAACTTTTTCAGCTTGATTATTTTCTCTGGGTTTCTTTCAATTAAACCCAAGATGGATGGACAGACTAATTAAACTAAGTTCTATCAACATGGTAAAGTCAGTCTTCTTCATAGCTTAAGATCAAAGACATATATGCATCTACAAATTTTTCCTTGTAATCCCACAGACCACCCCTGTGAACTACTATCAAAGGCAGGGTCAAATTAAAGGACAAATTTTGAGGTAAACATGCACACGCGCACACACACACACACACACACACACACACACATACACACACGCACTGTGTGTGTGTGTGTATCTGGTCTTAAATGCCAAGCAGCAGGGATTGTTACATCCCAGAAATCAGGAAAGGATTAGTCACTGACATTATTACAAACTGGAAATATCTACGCAATGAACAAGAACGAAATTTCTTATATGACAAGATTTAAAGCCAGACCTTTATACAGAGACAAATGGCATATCTGTTAAATTTAAAATAGTCTTCAAAAAGCATGGTGGAATGCTGCATTTTGTACCACGTTGAAAGCTCTGCCCTCTACTGAAGTCATGGGGTACTGTAGTTTGTGGGATAACTCACCATCAACCCAATGCAGTTGCATTCAACAGTTCAGTACAGCAATTTAAAGAGGGGGGGGGGGGACCTAGTGTCTCTGTTATGCAGTGGAATAGTTTTCTGATTGACAGCTTGATTATATTTGTATTGGGTGTTGTCTTCCAGGATGATTCCATCACCATCCGCAGAACATAAGGGCTCACTGAATGATTAGAAGAGTATGAAAATTATTTAAATCATATGCTGTGATCTTAAACGTCATCAGAACAGTAATTGAAAAAAAAAAAAGATTTGAAAGTGGCACTCATTCCTCCAGTAGAGTGACTTTTAGACTATTTATTCAAGATGCACTGAAACTGTTCTGGTGGCTCCTTTTGATTCAATACCTTACCTTTTCACCTTACATTTACACTTTATAATTTGTCACCTACTGTATATGACAAAATATGTATTACAAATATGCATGAATGCTCTGGATGAACTTATTGCTTCATGTCTGACTGTTTTGGATATACATAACAAACTAACACAAAAGCCTAACTAACACAAAAGTCTGCTGCTTGTACTGTAGCTTACTTCATGCTTGATTTCATGCAGCATCCTGTGCCATGAGATTGTGCAGGAAGTTTGCCTTGGCTGTAAAACTGCCACGCCATGAATCATTTATGAAGAACAAAAATATCCTAAACTGAAAATGTACACTTAGTGTCAGTTATGCTCAGTAACTTATTTTGTTATCTTTGTATGAATATGCAAGGCCATGAACAGCTTTTGACATTAAAGGTTCTGTATATACAGTATATTAGTAAAGGCATCTTGCTAGCAGGAAGTAGCATTCATAACTTCAACCCATCAGTAGTAAATCTGTTTACTGCATGTTATTGGTGATTTTTTTTTTAATCTTCTGGGTCTGAGGGTATTGATGAATTGATGAACAGGTTGACTTTGACAATGTTTTTGCAGTAAGGTTAATATCTTGGCTGTAGTAATGACTAATACACATGTAGTTACTCCACATGATCTAACAATGAATAGATAAATAATGTTTTATTTTACTGAGGAAAAAATCTATAATCATTAATATGGTCAAGGATTTTGTAAAGATATGTACACAGTAGTAATTCAGCATGTGACTATTTCCCTTGCATGCCTAACAGCATGTCGTATTTTGGACTATCTGTTAGTTAATGCACAGTATTGTTTAACTGTTGATTTATTCTTGTTTATATGGGGACTTTTAACTAAATCCTAGAACTGAAAAGTGTGTAATTTGTGTCCAGGCCTAAAACGTTGCGGCTATTATATTATTGTATAAAGATTATTAAATTGCATGAATTTACTTTCTTAGACATAGCTTGTTGCATGGTCATACATGTTCAAAGACCAGGACTGAAGTATTCATGAAAAAGAGATCCTCTATATCCCTGCTCTTGAATGAGTTTCACGCTTGGCTACAAGCCAATTTTACCCATGAGAGTTTCTTAGCCATTTCCACTGTCTGGAGAAGCAAATTTTCAGCTCACTGGAGGTTTATCAAGTCCATCAGCATTGCTCAGACAATGTCTCCCTTATTACTCCTCTTTCTCTGTAATGATCTGGTGAAAACAATTAGCAACCTCAGTGCCATACTGAGCAAATGTAATACAGTCCAGTCCTGAAGTACCATAGAACCTTGCAGCCTAGTATGTCAATCAATTCAACTAATTTTCAGGACTTTCTTGAGTCAGATCACATAGGTGAAAGTAGTGACATCTCTACGTAGCTGTGCAACGTTATTACCTTACCAGCTATAGTTTGACACCTGTGATATAAAGAATACTGAATGAAGTAATAAGGTTTAGATGAGATGGGAGTTATAAAGTGCTTCTTTATTTTAATTGCTGACTTCTGCACACATCGCAGGATATTGTGATCAATTTGAATGGCAGCCAAAACCCATCAGAGCCCTATGACAGGGAAGACTGTGAAGTTAATGCACATGAGGTCAGATAATAGTCCCTGAACAATGATATAGAAATTTATCTGAATTACGTTTACATTGAGTTTCTGGTAATGCTTTGTGATGCGCATGTCTAGTTTTACTGAGCTCATCTTTTTTCAACAATTGCTGCAGAATCTGATCTGCATTGTCTGTATGCCTCTCTCAGAGCTCTGACATACAGTTAAATTAAGTACCTACACGCAGGATACAATCCATACTGCCAATAAATGCTAAAAGTGCTTCAGATACATATAATCTATAATATGGACATGATCTCTGTCTGCTTTGGAGAAGAGGTCCTGGTGAGACCTCGTATATGTAACCACGGTTAAGGCCAATTAAATTGCAGTATCTATTTTAGTGAACTATACTGAAATGCAGCCAAGTGTCAAATAAAACCTTACTTGCATAGCAGAGGAAAACGTATCGGCAAAGTGCTCAATATTATTCATAATGTACTGAAGATGAATCTAACACGTGACTTTCTGGCACTACCATAAATGCAGTAATAAAGTTTACAATCTACTCTGCAATGTTTAATATATGTATAGATGTAATAGGTTGCTGTGATTTAAAAATTTTACAATAGCATTTTTGCACATTTGATTTTATCTTGCATTTTCATACATAACTATAGGTAACTATGGTTAGTTATGTATTACCTTTTTTATAGTTATGTATTTTGGTCCTCCAGCATTAGGCATGTGTAGAAAACAGGCTATAGTAACATATTGTTACTGTTGCAAATTTTACAGTCCTGTGTTTTCCAGGCTGAGTACCTGTAAGAAATAGGCAGGTTTAAAATAGATCCTGGATAAAAATAAAGAACCAAAGAATGAAAGGAAGACTAATATCAACCAATGCTGTGGCTGACCCAACAGTTATTATGTACTGATAGCTAGCTAGTTTAAAACAAGTTTTCTTGTCTCATGTACTGTAGCCTTTGCAGTTGTTAAGACTACATCACAATACATTTTATATATTCATATACATATTTTTATATTATATTACCTTATACCTTATTATATTATATTATTGTTATTTATCTTACCTTTTATAAATACCTTTACAATATTTGTGACTATAAAGTGGTGGAGAGTACACAATATGGCCAATAGGGTATAAATAAAACTTTACATTCCAGATCGACACACACACACACACACACACACACACACACACTTTTGCTGTTATAATTGTCTCTATACTTCTTGGAAGGCTTTCCACTTTCATCGCCTGTTTCTGTGGGTATTTTCGCTCATTCACCCACCACAAGAGCATTAGTAATGTCATGCACGCCACATGTCAGGTGAAGAGACCTGGTGCATAGATGCCATTCCAATTTATTATAAAGGTGGTCAGGCCACTTAGTTCATTCAGTTCATTCACTCCAACTTTTGCAAACCAGCTCTTTATGGACCTCACTGTGTAAAAGCAGCAGGTTTGGATTTCTATTTCAGTGAAGGGAAATCTTATTATAGAATATAAAGGCAATTCTGAGCTTCCAAACTTGGTAACAGTTATAGAAACTGATGGTCAGGTGTCCATATACTTCACCATATGAACAGTGGGTTTATACTGTATGTGTATTGGTATATGTCAGATGAGGAGACCAGGTGCAAAGTTGCCATTAAGATTCATTGAAAAGGTGGTCAGGCCAATCATTTTCTTTCACTTTGGCAAACCAGCTGTTTATGGATCTCACTGTGGACAATTAGGTTTGGATCTCTATCCTAGCAAAATGGATATAGAATATCAATATAGAATATGACTTACTTTGTGGTTATTTATTTCTTTGTGGAAACTCCCACACAGCTGATGGTCAGGTGTCTGTATACTTCTGGCCATAATAACAGTGGGTTTATATGTATATAGGTGTATTATAATAGGCTCTGGTGACAGGAGAATAAAAGCTGTTAGGCAGAGGTATCTGTTATTGTGTGTGTGTGTACATATGTGTGTGTCCTGCACCAAATCTCATCAGGCTACTGTCCACTATAATAAAAATCGCTTCTGTACTTAGTATCCATTAATTTTTAATGATGTGTCTCAGCTGTTTGTGGTGCTGCACATTTGTGTGTGACGGATGGGAAAGAGACTGAGCAGGCCTGAAGGTGTGATGAGACTGACTGAGAGAAAGCAAAAGAGAGAAAGCAGAACACTGCCCTCTGCCCTCTTTACTTCCTCTCTTCTGAAGTGTGCATGAGCTGACAGCTAATCTCATTCTCCTGGGGGAGTAAAGTTAGACACTCAAGTTTACAAAATCACACTGTGAAAATAGAACCAGCACCACTCGTTTCTCTGTAGGCAGCTTTTCTTAACCCCAAGGTCTGCTCTCTCTCTCTCTCTCTCTCTCTCTCTCTGAGACTGCATTAGATCAGTGGAACAGCCAACACTGGTCTGTGTGTTTGGCCGTGTCTGTTTACTTAAAGTAACCCATTAGGAGAAAAGTAGGCAGTGACAGTGACTTAAAAAAAACCTCAACAGGCAACTGGCAGCATTCTGCTCTAAACAGCACTCCAAATACATAGGACACGTTGACTGCATGGAGTAATACATTCGACAAGGAGTTTATTTTTCTACTGGACTCATTTCCTTTAACTGTGCACAGCTGCTAACAGGAGAATTGTGACAGAATATAAATCCAAAAAAAAAAAAAAAAATTCAACAGGGTTTCATTTTAGTCCTCTTTTAATTTAATTACAAACCTTAGTTAAAAGTGGCAAATTGTCTAAAATTTTCAACATATTCCATTTCATCTTTCACTCATCAAGAACGTAACATTGAACAACTCAAAATAGTATGATATCTTGTCATTATATTCAGCCATCACCTATTGGCAAACAATGCTAAGAGCTTATTGGAATGCAATGAAAGAAAAATACAATTATGTTATACAAAGATCAAAAATACTATTAAAAACCCTTATTATAAATGGCAGCGCTATATTAATAAACTGCTATTGACATTTTACATGTAAGTACAAAATATTGTTGAGGTAGCACCCTCTAAAGTCACTTTTAAAATGTTAAAATACTGAATAGACATGAATTGACTTTTTTTTATTTACATTACAGCAAATCTATGTTCCTTACTTCATTACAATTGAATTCCTTTGGTAAACAAATGGTCAGACCATGTGCAGTCCTGCATGTTTAAATTGTACATTCACAACATTTTTGCATCATACTTTTGGATTCATTTTTTACATAATGCAAAAAAGGGGGCAAATGCATTGTTTTACAAAAGGGGGGAAAAAAAGCTTTTTTATTATTATTATTAAGAACATTCATTCCATTCTGTTCCACCACTGACCCTTGGAGAGTTATCAGGCTGCATTATTTTAAAACTCACCAGCTGCTTTCTCTGCAGCTCGCCTCTGACGGTTTTTAGGGTAAAAAGGTCAAGTGTGAAAGCTTTGTGCCCAAGGGCAGCTCGGGTGCAAGACATGTCCCCTCAAGACGCATTCTCCAGTGTGTGTGTGTTCCCCTTTCTTGGGGTGTAAACATTAGCAGGGCACCTTGTATTAGCCTAATGAAGACATCTCGAAAGGGGTCTGGTTGAAAGAGTAGCCCACGCCCATCTCTGTCAGTAGGGCTCATAACAGGCCAGTTTGGCTGGCCATCTACTCATTATGAGGTTGTGCTAAGACCATATAACATCCAACAGAGACCCCATTGTGTTTCTAAGCTTGGTGGTTTTTTCTCTTCCTCACCCATATCAAATGTCAGCATGGGAGGGAATGAAAGCATGTGGTGGACTGTAGGAAGAAAGGAATGGGCTAAATAAACCAAACCAAACTCAGAGAGGAAACTTCAGCAGATTGGAAATGAAACATTCTCAAAATGGCAAACTTAACTTTGGTTTAAAATACATAACACAATGTGTAAGCTTAGCTTACCTTAAAGAAAATACTTTTTTTGCTCTATTGTTTATGCTCACATTCATGACGTTTGCTCATTTAAACAACAAAAAATACCATCTTTTATTTATAAACGTGACTGAATATGAACTGATAAACATCTAAGACAAAAACGTGGAAAAAAGATATTTATGAATAAAGTATACAATAAACTATGGAAATAAAGCATCTATAAAAATATAAAGAATTTGTTTTAAACAGAAAAACATTGATATCGTATTCGTTTAATAAATCCTACAGTCTAGCAAGTTAAGACTTGGAAAGCCGCGATTGGAACAGTCAACTGGAAAAAAGGTTCAGTGCAATAAATGTAGGTGATTTATTTACTGAGCGCGTGTAGATCGGTGCTTTTTTTTTTTATTATTTCTTTTTAGAAGATTTTGACGCGCTTACCGCCCACAGCCCGGCCTCCTTTGAGCGCTCGGGGCGCGGGCTGCTCCTTGGAGAGCGGACAGTATTTGATGGTGTGTGCGTTGTCGCCGTTGGCGCTGCACAGTGGGCACGTGTATGCGCGCAGGATCGGGCACACCACGCGACCGTCGGGCGCCTTCAGAACGTGCGAGCCGTACACCTCTTCGGGCGCGCCGTTATTCCGACAGAACACGCATATCTTGGGCTCCTGCTTGGCGCGCGCCGCCGCTGTCTTGCGCACCTTCCTATCCGCGCCGAACAGCTCGAAAGCCGTGAAACTTCCTCCTCCTCCTCCTCCTCCTCCTCCGAAGCCCGTGTCGCGCTCATGCCCTACAATCCCTGCGCCGTGGCCACGGAACGGCCCGAGCACCGAGAAGCGCTTGAGCTCAAGCAGGGAAGGCGGCGGCGGGCTTGCGGGAGGGCAGCAGCACCCGCACGATGAGGAAGAGGAGCAACACGAGGAAGAGCAGCAGCAGTAGTCCAAGTGCGTGGCGCAGGGGCACGGCGCTGAGTCGTCCAGGCCCAGTGTGGCTTTCAGAGACTCCGTGATGGAGTTCGGGCTCGGTCCGCCACCGGGACCGCGCTTGCTGCTCTGCGTCACCAGCGTGGACAGGCCCAGATAATCGTTCCAGAAGTTGAACGTGTAGTCATAGGACGTGCGCGCGCTTAAGTAGCTGTGATTTAAAAAATCCATGTTCCCTTCACTCCCAAGCGGCGCGACGGCGCCTCTCTATGCAGGATAAATCTGATAATAAATATTCCGTCCCGATTGAAACGGCAAGTAGCTAACAAATGTAGTCGGGTCCAGCGCTTGTCTTGGCTATACCGAGCTGCGCGCGAGGCTGTTGGTTATAAGCCTGGGGAAGGAGCGGGGAGAGGGGCGGGGCTCTTTTGCGCTTCGAGTTTGGGAGCAGATCAACAGCGTGTTTTCTTCAGCAAGATCTAAAGCCCTCAAAAGGGAAACGATTCCGCAAGGGGGGAAAACGGTACCGCAACTTTGCAACTTTACGATGTAAAGCAGTCGTAAAGCATTTTAGCTGCAGTGTGCCTGTCCTGTCTAATCAAAACCCTGGGAGCGAGAAGAACAGTAACGCGCAGATTATACACAACTGCATTTGATGAAACGTACATTATACACACTTGCATAACAGGATATTTTTGGGGGGAAAATTGTCCTTCTGTCGCGGTCCACGGACCTCTCCCTCCCCGCCTCACACACACGCCTCATTCTAAATGATTGCCACCAGCACTCCGTTTACCGTAAAACAAAATGAGAACGACGACGAGACATTTCGCACAAATGTCTCTGTTAAAACACAAGCAGCTAAACTCGGTGCAACTACGGGCTTGTGTGCGTGAACGCGCGACTCTTTGTTCTTGGAGCGCGCGGCCATCGCACCTGCGCACATCAGTTTATTCAATGCAACAAATATGCCATAAACTCCCTTTTCAACAAACATGAATGCTCATCTATATTTATATGTGTATTAGTGCTGTTTTTCAGTTTTTAAGAGAAGAAAGCATTCATTGTAGCAGCAATCATGGCATTATGGGTCGAACTCATACACCTGTTAGTGATTCTTGATGCTTGTCCACATACACTACAGCCCTGTTTCCTGGAGCACAGCACTTAACCGAGCTCCGAGCTGGTGTATCATTTGGAGTTAAATGGCCTAAGCTCAGATGACAGTAGATTTGCTCAGGTCCCGCAGTTCCTTTTTGATGCTGTGCCCAGTGTAGACTTGGCTCTCGGTGAAGGGCTCTAGGGCTGGAAGGCTTTTGTTCTACAAGCTCCAAGCATATACTACTGCACTGCACTGGAGCCACCTCTCTTTCTCTCTCGTTCTCTCTCCAAAGAGCTCCTGGCCCAAATCCTGGAGCCACAGAGCAACTTGTAATAAGGGTCTGGCTAGATTAAGTCATCTCAGAGTAAACAAAAGACTGCTTTGCATTTTTGTGCTTTGTTTAACACACCAAGAGTGGGTGGGATGGGGGACTCAAGCACAGACACAGGCATAGACACAGGTGCAGGCCAGCTGAACACTATATGCACACTAAGGATGAGCATGCTTTTTAGCCTCTCTCTCTTTTTCACTGCATATGGTTTCATCTAACATGTGCATTATAGATAAATATGTTATGTGTTAATTTAGACAATAGTGATTAATGGATTTTAAATTGTCAGCTTTTTTTAAATCCTCACTGTAGACTATTTACCACAAATATTGCAGCCTTTTTCTGCAGTGGCATCATTGTACCACTGGGTGTCTGTGTGAGCTGAATATAACATTACAGGGATGATGTCATTGGGCATCCTAGAAGGCAAAAGATTTACATAATAAGAGACATGATAAAACAAACCATCACACACTGTATAAATTTCCTCATTTATACAGGAAATTTAGCATGTAATGGAGAACATCATTAAACACCAGTCAGCGTATAACTCCACTTATTGTAATACACTCAGTTTAAGAGGTTAAAGACAATATTTATGATAGATAAAAGAGTTAATAATTGGACAAAGTGAAAGACAAAACCTCTAACATTGTATTGATGAGATGATGCCTGTGTAATGACATCTTTATCATTATTGCTCTTTCTTGCAATGCTCATGGGCCTTGAGTAATGTGTATGTCGATAATAGTGTTTCATACTCCAGCCAAAGCTAAAACTACCTCCAGCCCACAAGACTTTCTTCTATCATGATGAATTATACTTCTCTGGAATGTGAACATGAGGCTCCCGGAGCATCGCTACCACAACAGGCACTGTATTTCTAATTAAAAGTGAAAGAAAGCTTTTTGAAGCCCATCCAGCTCAGAGGATTAAGGCTATTTAAAGGGGAATTCAATAGAATGCCATACCTCTGTGTTTAACCAAGTGGAAACTAATAAAGAAGATGTGCTTTGTGTATGTTTGCACTTGGCTTAGTAGCTTTTCTTTACTCAGGAGAACTACTTTAGCTGAACTTTTGCCCTTGTCAAGCTCACATTTAGTTTGCAGGGTGAATGAAGCAAGACCTTGGTTATTCAGTATGACCTTTGAATATTTATGCAATTATGTATTTTCAATTTAATGGTTGCACATATAAACAGGATCATCCTTGTTAGCCATAGTTGACTAATTGTTTGTCTTTCTTCAGCTGACCTTGTGAATAAATTTATAGAGAGAAGGCCCTTCTTAATGATTCATATGATTACAATTTGGGCATTATTAGGATTCTAAAGTAGTTAGTGCACATGCAAAAGGGAAAAAAATCTTAGTTTACATTCTCCTAACATATTCAAATTTATGTTTTGCTTAATATAAAGCATGATGCATGAAGACAAATCTAGGAAGTCAGTTTCTGCTCATAATATTCTTGTCAGTGAATCAGCTAGCTTTTGTTAGCTTTAGGATATGTAAATGCAGAGCTCTCTCTCTCTCTCTCTCTCTCTCTCTCTCTCTCTCTCTCTCTCTAATGTCCAGCATTAGTAATGATAGAGCGTTCTGGCTGTGACTCTGTAGAACCTTTTCTGTGCTCTCAATTTTGAGCCTGAAATATTAATGACCACATTATTACTTAATTTTGTTGTGACTTGGAGGGATTAATACCCATCCATTAAACAGAGCTAATTCCTCCCCTTGTCTGGAGAAAACTCATGCCTACTGGATTGCAGAATTACATTACATGCTGAAAGATCTATGGCACCAGTGAGGAGGCTAGTGCTGCAAATTGATTTAGTGGTTCAAGCTGACAGTGATGATGTGGGAGGTTGCTGACCAAGGCAAACTTTTACTTTTAATGAGGTATATTGTTATGCTCATCACCATTGGTGAAATGTTAGCATTTGGCAAGCACATGGCCTGTCATCTGTATGTGGAATAGTCCTTAATCATGTTGTATTTTTGAAAGATGATTTATCAACCACATAAATATATGCTTTTTAAGTTCACATATCTACACAGCTTTATCATTATAGTCAGTATCTGGGCGTTCTTATGTTTATACTTGTTCCACATTTGTGTCTAACTGAGCAATAGGAAAAAAAAAACTTAGGTCCACCAGCAAATTCTTACTGGATGTAATTACAGTATTTACCAAGATTTGCTCTCTTTATTTACTGAGATGTGAAACTGAGTAAAAGTTTATGCTACATTAAATTAAATGTGCCACATACCACCTACCTCCATTACAAGCTCAGGCATGTTTAAGCTTCCTGAAGCACCATGATTTCTAGTTGATTTATTTTTGGATAAACATCCGTCCTTGCAATTCTTGTTATATATTATTGATTGTCACTGTCATGATGATTATTGGTTTGACTTGGGAAGAAAAACCCATTTTTCCACTGTCAGCCATATGTAATTTCTGGTCTGGTCTTTTCTATCTAGAGTCCCAGCTCAGTGCCTAACCATGTGGGGGCATTTAATAACTATTAGATTGAAGAGACTGGCAATGAGAGCCTGAACATATGCACTAATTTAATCATTGTGCTAAACTGATTTAATATGATGGATTGCTATAGATTCTTGGCACCATATTGCATCGTGCAATGGCATTCAGACATCTGATCTGGAAAGGGCATCTTGCCTTTGCCTGCTTCATGAGTCCACGGAGATGATACAAGAATGTTCCAGTTAGTTGGCACCAGAAGGGTGAATTTTAAAGCATAGTCACTTGCAAAAATCACATACTCCTCTGCTACAACCATGCTCTCCTGCACTATTTAAATATGTTATATATAAATCTATAAATTAAGTATCCCAATTTCAGCAGTCATTTAGTGTTTTTCATATGCTTATTTGTTTTTGCATATTTATATAGTAATATTGTCTGTTCATTGCAATCATTTTAGCAGCTATTGTGTGAAATATAATTGATGTAAATTATTATCTTTTTTTTTCTTTTTTTTTTTACAAATCTTTTGACAGTATCTTGCAAATTCTTTAAAGCAATATATTAATTAATAGTGAGCATATTGGTACCCAATTGTTTCAAAAGCATATACCAGGTAATCCTCTTATCCCTTATGCCTTTTTGTCTTTAGTGCGAATTTGAAAATTGATAGCTGAGAGCATGCTTTGAATAGAAATGATGTGAGTCTCAGTTTATGAGGGTTATGTGCTGAATGGAATACAGAAAGCAGATAAATGATATGGAATGATAGTCCCCTGTCTGGGTCTTTATTACCTTTTAGGTGATGAAAATGTGCTTCCTATAACTGCATGTGAGTTTCTCTGATAGATTCTTTTTGTATGCTGTATATCTGATTGTGGGGTTGAAACACTGTATCTGCTTATGAAGCAAATAATAAAATAAATAAATCAGTAACACACACGCACACACACACACACACACACACACACACACACACACACACACACACACACACACACACACACACACACACACACATTACTTTACTTGCAGATCATTTGGAGGGGGAGAGCACAAAACAAGATATTAAGACAGAATTGTGAGTCGTCGCAATCACCCAGTCTTGCAGTACTGCCACCTCAATGAACTTCTATCACAGCTGCCAGCTTAATTCATTAAACAATAAAAAAGGAACTGCTTGGAAGCCCTGCCAGTTGTATTTGCAGTTTTTTTTTTTTAATATAGCTGCATGCACCCGTATCCTCTGTAGCTGTTAAAAGTGAAATGAGGAGACGAATGCTACATTTACTGTGAGTTAATGCTTAATTTCCATAAGACACAGTTAAGCAGATATTATGGCTAATGGCTTTCTCCAGGGATGCCATTTAAAGCATCTTAGATTGTCAAAAAAAAAAGAAAGAAAAAGTGACACTTCTTTCTTAAATCATGTACAATTGAGACGTTGAAACAGCCACTAAGCACTTCTTTGTTATTCCAGAGAGAGAGAGAGAGAGAGAGAGAGAGAGAGAGAGAACGTAGCATTGGACATGAATGTGCCTGGCTCTGCTTTTCTGCTTTGCAATGTTATTGCCATTCTCATTCCTTATCTTAAATGCATTACATTTAAAACATTGATTAAAATATTATCGCCACCACCACCCATCTCCAAGCCCCCGGTGATTCAGCAATGAAACTAATTTTCATATAATGAGGACTATTAATATTGAGGATGATGAAGACTGGAGCACAGCAGAAGCAATGTGAGTGATTACTATGCCAGGTAACAGGCTGCCGGGATACAGTAGGCATTAATTACCAACTCACCAAAACCTATTCATCTCTCTCTCTCTCTCTCTCTCTCTCTCTCTCTCTCTCTCTCTCTTTCTCTACCTTAACAGCCAGAAAACTCTAAGCAAGCAATCAAAAGTGTGCTAGAGCATGAAAAAAGCTTAGGTGTATTAGCAAAAATTACGCATAATCCTTCTTTACTGGGCTCTGATCTTTTATGTGAACCTTTGCTTAAAATAGCTCTAATTGGCCCAGATATATCTGTGTGAAATGGACTTTATTTGTGGGAACTTGACAATGACCTATTTGGAACTCACAAGGAGTACTTACATCTTAAGGTAAAAAAGGCTCTAGCTTTTTTAAGCTGCTTTGATGTTCCTGCTGCTATGGTGAGTCAAAGCAAATTATGATGCATGAAAAACCTTACCATTAAATACTACTTCATACGTGCTCTCTTCCGTGCTTTAACAATTCTCAATCCTTAACATAATATGTGCACAAATTCAGTGCCATTTTCCATGATTGCAAGATGCACAGAGTAAGACCAGTCTTGTTATAATTTTTTTTTTTTTTTTTAATGCTTTGTTTGTATTTGGTCCAGGCTTGCAGCTCTGGTATAATGCACCTGACACGCACACACAATGAGGGCTTTTGTTGTCTTGGATAATGCAGGAAAAAGAGCAGAGCTAACCATTCCCTAACTCCTTTCATCTTCCTCCACAGCTCATCTTAGGCCTGTTCTTTCAAAGCAATAGACAGGTGTACTGTAATGCAGAGCATTAATGCACTGTTATGAGCAAAGGACATAAGAGCACATTCGCAAGGAACTGATACAGTTTATTGCTTTTCCAATTCACTCCCAGGGTTCATTCTCAGTAGCATTAAAATGAAGTCATTAAACAGTGATTACCTGCAGACTGTGATTTGGTCAGCATTAGAGCTCACCAGCACTCAGCACTCAGTGGATATATTAATCAAAAGGCCCATTAGTCCATATGACTGTGTTTTGTCATGCGTGACTGAAAGCTTTACTAATAACCCAAGCCTTGTTATCCAGCTGTGTGAGCATGCCTGCTCACCTGTCAACATGCTCCCATCATTAGTGGACTGTCCACTCTGAGACATTGACTGAGAGTGTTGCGTGTGTGTTCTGGAAGAATCAAACTCCCTGGTGACTCTGAAGCAGTGTTAGTGCTCAGAAGAGCTCATGTAGTTGCTAGTAGCATTTTCTGACTATGTGTGCATGTGCATGTGTTTGTGAGAGATGACTGAGGTAGGCAGGATGGAGAGTAGGTGCTACTGCTCTTGTATACTCCTCTCTCTCTAATGAGGGCCTTTTTCAGATGAAAGACCTGCTGGGTCGCCTGTTCCTGTCAGAGCCTATTGGCTCTCTCTCGCAGTGAATGAAGAAAGACCTGAGGCACTGCAGTGCTGATCAGAGAGCTGTGCAAAAGGTGGGAAGCCT
This sequence comes from Clarias fuscus, assembly GCA_030347435.1. Classification (NCBI taxonomy): domain Eukaryota; kingdom Metazoa; phylum Chordata; class Actinopteri; order Siluriformes; family Clariidae; genus Clarias; species Clarias fuscus. The sequence goes on along the minus strand of CM059214.1, from coordinate 22,366,410 downwards.
CGCCGGCGGGGGGGGGGGGGGGGGGGGGGGGGGGGGGGGGTGAGTAAAATACTTCTCACTGTGAGTCCTGCAACCCCAGCATGTTTGTAAATTTTTAGTAGCTTGCATTGGGATGCTGCATATAGTGAAAAAAAATATATATATGGTATGTAGATACATTGTTATGCATCGGAAGCATAAAATGCACGCAGGAGAATTAAACTGAACTAAATTATTCACTGTTTGCTGGACCAAAAATGCCTGTGTTGATTTTCTTTGCATGTCTGTGGCTAAGCTTAATGCCTCTTTGTCAAACACATGTATTGACTGATGTAAATACAAACTCTTACACCACATTCTATAGCCATAGGAATTTTTCCCCAATTACCTTTGCACTAGTATTGATAAATCTCTTACAAAAGGTCAGATATGGACTCCCTGAAATGGTAACCGATCATGCTTATAGATATTGATGATAAACAGTGTTAGCTTTGGTAGCCACCATTATGTGCAACATGCAGGACTCATGGGGATTTAACTCACGAAATGCCATATAATAGGATTTTCATTGCTTTCCTTTCTCTGCCCCTGACCACACCATACCACACCTCCACACCAGTCTCTGTCCTGTCAATCACTTCTTCCACACTATTGTAAAAGGAGTATGTTTCCATAAACATCCTTCCCCTCCCCATCCTTGTCCTGGTTTGTCTCAGCAGTTTGTCTCTGCTGTGAAGCACATAAAGTTAACAGCACAGCTACTAAAGTGACAGATGGATCTTTGAACTTTTGACTTTTTTGAGTCAGTTTGCTTAGATAAAGAAGAAGGGAAAAAAGGGCAACATTTTTTAAACTGGTATTTGACTTCTATAAAAGCAAGGCATTTGATGTGGGATGTGTGTAGCGGGTAAGAACTGAATTTCCATGCTGTGCTGTTATGACTGATTGGAGCTTCCAGAGCAGCTTGTTTTTCATGTGAAATAGCAGCTGTATTATTTTAGACAGGACAGCTTCAAAGCCACAGCCGCTCTCAGCCCTCATTGGGAGACTTGAGCCACCTGTCCACCCTCTACCCAGGCATGTCAACCTGAAAACTCACATTGCATGTGTGTGTGTGTGTGTGTGTGTGTGTGTGTGTGTGTGTGTGTGTGTGTGTGTGTGTGTGTGTGTGTGTGTGTGTGTGTGTGTGTGTGTGTGTGTGAAAGTGTGTGTATTGATGTGGGCTGTGTTGGTATCTTTCATTTCATATCAACTCAAATTAAAGACGACTGAAATATGCAGCAGTGACAGACTTGTTAAAAGGATTTCAATCACTGCTGTCACAAACTCCTAATGATAAAGATTAGAGGATAAGATGGGGTTAAAATGAGATTTACCCATGTGGATACCAGGGCTCGTTCCTATTTAAGTGGTCGTATAAACCCAGTTATTCCCATGAAAGAAAAAAAAAGTTTAGTAGTAGATTTGAAGGGGAAAAAAAAGAAACTTGCAGTTCTTAGGTTTTAACAGGTGTAAGACTAAGGTGTAAATAATGTACTATCATGTACATAACATTTTTAATCATTTTACATCATTCACTCATAATTGTATTTATGTGTAAATGTACTGACTTATTTATATACTACTATATTTCGATAGTGTCTGTAATACCTGTACAGGTGATTATGATATTTTGACAGCTACTCAGGACACCAGGTCTCTTTCAACAGTATTTTTGACATGACCAGATTGTGAAAATGTACATTGATCCATTAATCCATCTGAGCTATCCGGACATAAATGATCTCAATGCTACACTTTAACACACGAAGATACACTTAATGTATGGAGACAAACCAAATCTTTGACAGTTACTCATTATGTATATTTGCATAATGTGTTATCATTGTATAACAGTGCTTGCATACATGAAACTACATGAATAGTTTCATGTAAAACTACATTGTTATTAGAAGCACAATTTAACATAACATATACACAATGTACATACCAGAATAATGGAGATACCACAATATTTTAAACTTGAACAATCTAGAAACAATTCTCTCATTACCTTTTGTACTTGAGATAAACTTTTTCTGGTTTCACAGCCGATACCGATATAATCTCAAAATCCTATGGCTCTCTGTGGATCTCATTAAGTATACTGTTTTACTGTAAAAATCTTTTACAAAGTTTGGTTCTTGTCTCTCTATGCGTAATGAACTGGCAAAAACATATTGGGTGGTGTTGTAACTTACATGAAAGTGATTGGGTTTTTGATGAAAAGCTTATTTTTCTGTCTACAATATACAACGGACGTCGTTCCAGTCAAACCGGGACTTAAGATGAAATTTTCCTGACTGAAGGCATAAAACCGATTGCCATTTACAAAAGACTTCAAGCTGCAGTAAAACTTTTGAATGATACGTATCTGCCTGTGTGAAATGTACACACAATCATTCACAAACACCAATTGCAAATTGCTGGAACTTGGCTAAGAGTTACCAACACATCCCTTGTACAGTCATGATCTCACTCCAAACCATTTCCACATGTTTGGGCCATTAAAAGTGTTCGGGGAGGCCAGCCTTTCAAACAGGCAGATTGATGAAACAGGCAGACTGATCATGGCTAAGATTTTTTTGACTTTGATGGAATAAGTAAATAGTGTAGCAGAGGATTATATAGAGAAATAAAGATACTTTCCCTGTAAATACATTTTTTTCAGCACAATCAAAATTTAATTGTGCATTAACTTGAATGCCCCTCAGACTTTGTTACTGCTTCTTTAAGACCTTACTCTTCTTTTTTTACCACATAACTTTATAATCTGTATTTATGCAATCATATTAGGTAAGAAGCCAGTTTAACAAACATGACTGTAATATAGCTAGGGGCTAAAAATAACTGCAAGCACACACTCATCACTCAGTTTAATAAAACACCTGTACTCTTGCTCATTCATGTCATCATCTAATTAGTCAATTATGTGGCAACAGCACAATGCATACATTCATGCAGATACAGCTCACGAGCTTTGGGTAATGTTCACATCAATCATTGGAAAGGAGAAAAATGTGTGTTTAGTGACTTTGACCATCAAAAGGTTGTTGGTGCCAAACAGGTTTGCACATATCAGAAACTGCTGATGTTCGTGTATTTATATGCACAACATGAAAAATGAGGCAGACTGGCTACAAAAGGAGACCACATCAAGTTTCACTCCTGCAAGCCAGGAACAGGTATCTGAGGCCACAGTGGACATGCAACCTAGAGAAACTTTTTTTAAAGAATTTAAAAAAGAATTTAAAATGCTACTTCTTTACTTTAGGTTGAAAGTATGAAATTCTAAAAAAAAAAAAAAAGGAAGCAGTGGATGTTTCCAATGACCTAATTCAAAGAGACAGACAGCCAATCCTGCTGAAGGAGATTACTGAAGGAAAGTCATTTCCTGAGCGAGCTGTGTGCATTGCTACTATATTCATGGCTCCTGCAATGTTTCCGACACATGCCATGTTATATTAGAGTATGTTGGGAAGGGGAGCATTACATGCAGTATGACTCATTTTCACATTGAGGTATTTTTTTCCTTGTACACGCAAAGCAGCCCTGACAGAAGCCATCTACCGGGTTTAATATACAGATTTCTGCAGAGTCGCAGTCTGCCCCCAATGAATAACTCTAATGCTGCAAGCAGATGTGAACTTGCTGATGCCATCACCACAACACTTCTATTCTCAGTATTTACAGAGAAAGTATGTTTATAAAAATAAAAAAAATATGCATTTGGTATGTGTCCTAAAACAAAAAATAAATTACAGATATAATTATTCTGATGAAACACAATGATGAAGCACAAATTGACACAATGAATAGTTTCCAATAACTTGGATAGAGGCTAGAATTATTGTTCATGCTGTGCCGCTGTTTGTTTATGTGAGGTAGGAATTTTATTGTTGCTGCTTATGTAATAGTTGGAAATTTCATATGGATATTGGCCTTTTTCCACACAGTGCTCAAATATACACACTCAACATATACAGATATACTACCCAACATTTAAATTCACCTTTTCTCTGCCACGCTACCCACCACATCTCTCTCCTGATTAGAAGCAGGTGGTCAATTCCTTCCAATGCATTTGGCTAGTTTTTTTTTTTTTTTTCTTTTCAAGTCTTGCATATTAATTTTTAACCCAGTCAGTCAGCCTGCTAAATTAATTAGCTCTTACATATGCATGAAGTGACAAAATAATCTTCACTAAAACTGAACATGAATACAGCACCCCAAGCTTATTTGCATTTGGATATTAGTGAATTGATCATGTTTGACAGCAGTGCCAACCCAAAGGTGGACGACTGGATGAGGCGAAGTGGATTTTTAACCAATATATTTAACATTTTAATAAAGATCTTATATACTGTATATACTGTGTTACTGAACTTGTTAGTGTGTCCTAATTTTAAACTGTTTGCGTTTTTCTGGCACTATTTGCTTTTTTTTTATCTGTAGGCTTTTAATATGGCAAGAAATGTTTCAGGTCACCTTTTCATTTACTCTCATTTACATTGGCACAGCTGTGTAATAGATGTCGTGCCATTCTCACACATGCTGAATGACAGAATTCATTGACTGGTGTTAAGAGATGAATTCTGGGACATTCAATTCATCTCTGGCTCAATATGTGTGCGTGGGTGAGTGCTAAAATTAGTAACATGCTCTCGAGTAGCAGGTTGGTATCATTCTCTGAGACTGTCTAGCAGAAACAAATGAGACGAGAGGGGTGGCAGGGAGAGTGAGAGAAGCAATCGTAGCAAGCTAAGATAACCCTATGCAACACCTAGAGCAATCTAGTAATACCACCATCATGTCCTGACCCTTCCTTCCACGTGCTGATATATCTGACAGTTCAAACAATTCAATTTCACACACCTTTTCCCCCTGTCTGCTGAGTCCTTATTCCTCTGCTTAGGTGGAAGCCCATGGTGACTTGCTTCAAGGTGTGAAGGTCAGTAGCTGAGTTTCCAGTATACGCTAACATTAATGTACATATGTCCAGAAATAAAGTCTATAAAAACCAGGCTTGCATTATTGATATGGATTATATTAAATATCCACTACCAGTTGCAAACACCACAAAATAATTTACATTGAAAATAAATACATTATTATTATTATTATTGGTTGTTGTTGTTGTTGTTGTTATTATTATTGATTGATTGATTGATTGATTGATTTTTTAAAGTTTTTTTTTAGCATAATCCTTTTCACTATGTACCAGAATATAATGGCCAAGAACCTGATTGCCTCTGCAAGGAGATTAGGCATTAGTCTTAACAGAGCTTACACTGACCACATTAAAATCAACACAGAATTTGTTGGAAGAATCGATGTTTTGTGATGACTTTAAAATATTATTGAAGCAATGGGCATGGTAGAGTGTAAACGATCTTTCAAGAAATGTAAACTTGTTCGATAATATAGTCAGAATGCCTATTCTCTTATTCTCAAGATGGGGGTACACCAAATTAATGCTATTATTATTTTTTTTTTTTTTTTTTTTTTATATTGAGTTAAGACAATACAGCATTTTTATGTCCCTCATATTCCTTTCATACATAAATGTTTGCTTATTTTATGATGGAATTTGACTGCAAAAATTGAAGTTGACTG